>CM060447.1:35776075-36376075 GCA_030545235.1 Helianthus tuberosus | reverse complement strand
AACCGGAAATGAAACGGAATCTTCAACAGATCACCGGAGCTTTTGAGAGAGAATAAGACTTGGTTGCGAGTGAGAAATGAGGTCTCGACTCGCAACCACCCTTTTATACCACAAGTCTGATCACGGGCCATCATGGGCTTTTAACTCTTGGGTCACAACTCTAACAAATTGGGCTTGACAGATTTGGGCCCTTGACTTAACAGCTTTATCAATTTTACCTTAATATATAAACCCATTAATCTGAAAATTTTATTATTATTTTTTTTTTTAAAAAATAACCACTAAACCTTTTGAGCAATGTTTGCAAAATAAAAACCTAAAAAAAACAAAACAAATAATAAATATTATTTACAAAATAAACTTAGAAAATTTGCATAGATACTCAGGGATCAAATCACAAGGTTTCGGGCTTGACTTCACTTATCAACACTGATCTACTACTGGATGATCTAGACAATTGCCAGTATATTTGTCCCCTTAAACTCATCTCCCTAGACCTTTTCCATATAACTGCCTGTGACTCATTTTATCATGTTTTGTTATTTTAACAATGAACACCCAAACAAATACTAATCAATTCTCGGAATTATGCACAGCACACTCTATCATGCATGTAGTGTCCCTACCACATATTTCACAAGTCCAATCCAAATCTCTGAAATCTTAATTGGGAATAGATTGAGAAGAGAACAGAATAGATCTTGAGCAGAGATGGTGTAATATACAAATCAAATGAGTTTTCTCAATTTGATATAGGTTTCATGGGTTTCTTTTGGGCACTTGAGGGCCTCTTTCGGGTGTTAATTGATCTACAGATCGACAACGTACAGCTAGGTCAGCATGTATCTGGATGCAGCAAAAGCTGACGTTGCCTAGCACCTCCAGGTCAGCATATATCTGGATGCAGCAGAGGAGGTACACGACTTTTTCAGAGAAGATTTCAGAGTCAGACCAAAATTGTGTGTATCAGGACAACATACAGACATTCAAATAGAAATGAGCTAATTCCAAGTGATTTTCTTTTCTGAGGTCATGTACTCTTTTAGTTCTGAACAGAAACAGCCAATGTTTCCAGTCTTAAGGATAGAGCCTACCAACACATCATACTAGAGTCAAACTATTTTGATACTGGTCTTACATGAGTCAGCCCTTGACCATAATGTGAAAATTCATTTCATTTCCCAGTCCTGCCACACCTCTTTTTGTATTTTTCAATTTTTTTAATGTTTTTGTATTTTTCTATTTTTTTAATGTTTTTGTATTTTTCAAAATTTCTCCCCCTAAATTTGAGCATAAATAAAAAGTACCTAAGAATAGAAAACTTTATGAACAAATTTACCTACGAAAAACAAAAACATGCTCAGTCAGTAAAGCGGATCATTTTCAGAAAATCCACAAGCACTCTGAATTTCGAGCTGCTGACAGGTTTGGTGAACAAATCGGCAGCATTTGCATCTGTGTCGATTTGTTCAAGAGTAATAAGACCTCTGTCAAAACAGTCTCGGATAAAATGAACTTTAATATCAATGTGCTTGGTTTTGGAGTGAAAGACATGATTTCGAACAATTTGTATTGCAGCATCATTATCGCAGTAAATAGTAGTGTTAAGATAAGTCAAACCATAATCCTGCAATTGATGTTGCATCCACACCACTTGAGAGCAAGAAGCAGAAGCAGCAACATACTCGGCTTCAGCTGTAGATATCGCCACTGTTTGTTGTTTCTTGCATTGCCAAGAAATGAGCCGATCACCCAAAAATTGGCATCCCGCAGATGTAGATTTCCTGTCACTGTCAGTACCTCCAAAATTGCTGTCAGAGAAAGCAAACAAGTCAAAATTGGAATCCCTCGGATACCACAGGCCAAACCGAGGTCGGCCTTTAAGATACCGAAAGATCCTTTTAACAGCAGTAAGGTGAGAAGTTTTAGGATTAGCCTGATAGCGTGCACAGTTGCAAACAGCAAACATAATGTCCGGACGGCTAGCTGTGAGATACATCAATGACCCGATCATGGACCTATATTGACGTTGATTGACAGACTCTCCTTCTTCATCTTCAGTCAATAGTGGTCTCTCTGCCATAGGTGTTTCAGCAGACTTTGCGTCCGTGAATTTGAATTTTGCCAGCACATCATCCACATACTTCCCTTGATGAATAAGAATTCCTTGAGAACTCTGCTTGACTTGTAGACCCAAAAACAGTGTCATTTCCCCCAGAGCACTCATTTCAAACTTCTTTTTCATAACTCCCTCGAACTCCTTGCAAAGCTCCTCACTTGTAGATCCGAAAATGATGTCATCGACATAAATTTGAACTAATATCTGATCCTTGCCCACTTTCTTGATAAACAGAGTCTGATCTATTGTGCCACGTGTGTACCCATGAGCCAGTAGATGTTCAGTTAATGTAGCATACCAAGCTCTTGGTGCTTGGTGCAATCCATACAATGCCTTGTCTAGCTTATAGGCATATTCTGGATGATCCGGATGTACGAACCCTGGTGGCTGCTCAACAAAGATTTCTTCCTTCACTTTTCCATATAGAAACGCTGTCTTGACATCCATCTGATATACAGTGAACCCCATATATGACGCGTAAGCTAAGAAAATCCGAATGGCCTCAAGTCGAGCTACCGGAGCATATACTTCATCATAATCCAGACCTTCTATTTGTCGAAATCCCTGAACCACCAACCTTGCTTTATTTCGAACAATAACCCCTGCAGAATCTTGCTTGTTTCGAAAAACCCATCGAGTTCCAAGTTTGTGCTTTCCTTGAGGCAACTTGACAAGTTTCCATACTCCAAGCTTCTCAAACTGATTCAGCTCTTCATGCATAGCATCTACCCAGCCAGGTTCCTGCAAAGCTATATCAATAGTTTTAGGTTCGATTTGAGAAAGATAACAAGAATATAAGCAAGTGTTAATGGTTCCTGATTGACTCCTGGTCAAAATTCCTGCATTTACAGGACCAATCACATTCTCGATTGGGTGATTGCGTTGAACGCTCGTAGGTATGGCCAAATCAGGTACAATCTCCTCTTCAGTGGTGGTGTTGCTAGACTCCCCCTCATTAGGTGCTGTAGTAGTGTGAACTACAGGAGAAGTGACAACACAATCCTCAGGAATTGGTTCAGGAAATAAAGCAGAGTCACTAGTTGATGCACCCTCAGGAGATCGATTGACCATCGGAGTTGGTGTAGGATGTTGCGTAAACACCATTCCTGGTGGATCAATGGTATGATGCCTCACGTTGTCTTGCATCTGTGCTTCGTCTTCCGTATCTTCAAACGACAATGGTTGTTTGGGAATAGACACACCTGCAACTGAAACATCACTTGACAAAATGTTAAATGATTTAAACAGAGCAGAATAATCGTATAACCATTCTGGACCAACTCTAGCGTCCGTAGCATTCTCTTCAAGCCATTCAATGTTGCACGACTCGACGACCTTTTTAGTTACTTTGTTGTATACCCTATAAGCAGAGCCTTTAGCATATCCAACAAAGTAACATTTGTCACCTTTGACTTCAAACTTTCCGTTGGAGTCCATTAGTAATAATACACATGGACAACCAAAGATACGAAAGTGTGAAACCGAAGGTTTATGTCCTTCCAGAATCTCATAAGGGGTTTTCATGTGACGTTTGTTTACTAAAGCATGATTCTAGATATAACAAGCCGTGCTAACTGCCTCGGCCCAAAAGAAGCTAGGAAGCTTTGAATCAGCCAGCATAGTACGCGCAGCTTCAATGAGAGTACGATTCCTTCTTTCAGCCACTCCATTTTGTTGTGGAGTTCGAGGCGCACTGAACTGACGATCGATTCCCTTATCAATGCAGAAAGTATCCAAAGTAACGTTCTTGAATTCTGTCCCATTGTCTGATCGAATAACCTTCACCTTAGTACTCGCTTGATTTTCAGCCAAAGTAATGAATTGTTTTACCAAGACAGCAGTTTCATTTTTGTGGCTGAGAAAATATACCCAAGTGTAGCGAGAGTAATCATCGACGATTACCAGACAGTAAGCTTTCTTCCCAATGCTCAGCACATTCACTGGACCAAAAAGATCCATGTGAAGTAGTTCGAGTACAGCTTTTGTCGAAGGTACTGGTTTAGTCTTATGAGGTTTTCGATGAGCTTTCCCTTTCGCACAAGCAACACATTTCTCCACCAACATGAAGTCCTTGATTGGAAGATCACGTACCAGTTGACCTTTAGCTAGACGGTTCAGATTTTTCATATTCACATGCCCAAGTCGACGATGTCACAGCAGACCATCATGCTCCGAAATTTTTGAAAATAGACAAGTGATCTCTTCACACGGTTTCTTGTTCATATCAATGACGTAAGCATTACCTTTCCTTTCAGCTGTCATCAAGAACCAGTCTTCTGGAATAACAATCCCAGGCTTAAGAACATGACATCCCTTCTTCGTGAAATGAACTGAATTCCCTCGATCACAGATCTGCGAAATACTTAACAGATTGTGTTTCAGTTCTGGAACATAATTAACATTTTCAGAACTTAAGACGCCGTTTCGAACAGTTCCTTTTAACGTGATTCTGCCTGACTCTCCTCCCGCAAATGAGACATATCCACCATTAAACTCTTTGACATTTACCAGTTGGGATAAGTCTCCTGTCATGTGCCTGGAACAGCCACTATCCATGTACCAGAGGCGCACGATAGTCCTCCACAGCTGTTCCTGCACGATTAGCGGGATTAGTTAGATTTAGGAACCCAGCCCATAGTGGATCTGGGTTTTCCTTGTGCATCAATATACGTCACTCTCTGCCACACTAAATTATCTTTATTCAGAAATTTTGAAACATCCCTTTTGGCGACATTTTGATGACATGATTTCATTGAATTGGATTGCATGCCATTAGCTTTAGGTTTCCAAAACTGTCTTGACCAGTTAGAATTGAAACTTTCATAAGCGTTACCAAAAGAATTACTTCGATTACGCTGAAAATTTGTTTGTCTATTCTGATATTGATTATAGCGTTTGGCTGCTTTCCAATCCTGATCAGAAGGTCTAGTCCTGTGATAGTTGTTCTTCATTGTCTTAGTCTTTGCAGACATCATGGACTCCGAACAGTGATATCTATTAGACGTGACCTTCTGATTTTGCTCTGATGTTTTCTTGTTCGGTGTCCTTGGGAGTTTGCCACAATTTCTGGCAATGTGACCAGCAATGCCACAGTTAAAACATGTTTGACGTTTCACATTTTGAATATTCTTGACATTTTGACTCTGTTTGCTTGATTTCGTGTGATTTGATGTTTTAGTTTTCTGAACATGTTTGACTTGTGGTTTTTCTTTAGACAACTTTTCTTCTAATGATCTCTCTCTTAGATCAGCATCCCTCTCATTGTTACTTAATCTTGATTCTGAATTTGAACATGTACAAGTTTCATCCAAATGCGTTTTATCAAGGCATTTATCATCTGAAACCGATTCAGGTTCACTTCCCGAACAAGAAGAAGTCTCAACAATATGCTCTTCCTCAATGCATTTGTCATGTGAAGTTGATTCAGATTCTTTTTCTGAGCCTAAAGAAGTTTCATCAATATGCATTTTCTCAGAGCATTTATCATGTGACACAGATTCAGGTTCATTGTTTAACACAGTTTCCAATGGGGTCCCACTAGATTCAACATTAGGGACACCCACTGAGACAGATTCAGAAGAAGAATCAGGATACTCTTGATTTTCTTGAGAAGTCGTTTCAGTGGTTTCACTGAATGCATCCTGAGGGACCTCACCTGTAACATTTTCACAAGCTGAAACATTAGAGATGTTAGGATCACAAACATTAGTTGAAAAACAACCATCACCACACTTATTGTTCAAATCATCCACACAAACATTATCAGTTTTGCCCAAAACAACAGGCTCACAAGACGAAACATAAGCTGAAAATGACGCAAACAAAGAACTAGTAAAAGCAATGTCCGACTCAGTTGGTTCAGAATAATGTTCAAAATATGGTTCAGAAACATTTGAAATAATAACCGGTTCACTCCCATGAACATCATCACACTTTACTTCAGAGCTATCATCTGCACACGAAGATGAAACATTAGGATCAATTGTGCCTTTGTGAACAAAATTCAATGGAGTAGACTTTTGTGGCTCAACATGTCTGTCATGAACAGACGATTTGTGGTTTTTCGAACCATACGTCATTTTACTCTCATTTATCATCTCCTCCTCGGTCATTGGTAGATAAGTATAATTATCATTGTACGGAGGAGGAGTCTGAGTGTAACCCAAGCCACGCCCTTTATTTTCTTTAAAAGCGATTTGTTGATCACAAAGATTTTTAACCAATTTACTGGAAGAATCAAACTTCTTGATATTTAGCTCATTAATTTGATATCTGTTTTGAATATCTTCCAGTTCCTTAGTTAAAATGCATACCTTTTCTTGAGCTTCTAGGAAATGGGCTGTTTTTACACTCACATCATCCTTTAGCTTGATGATGTCTTTTCGCTGAGCTTCAATCTTTTCTTTATAAAGCTTCTCATTTTTAGACAAAGTAAAATTTTTATTTTTTATGTCATTATAATCTTGAATGAGCTCAGCGTTGTGTATTCTGTAAGCCTCAACCCTTTCCCTACACTCAGGAGTACAGAAAACAGAAATTACCTCTTCTTTGGTGAGACCTTTAACAGGAGCTGAAAGAATTTGAGTCATGAATGCAAAATCATCAGCTACAGTCTCTTCCTCTGGCTTTGGGCTATGTTCGCTTGAAGTCATGAAAGCAATGTTGGATGTAGCAGTTTGATTCTCTGGAGCTGATATGTTCAGACGCTCAATTTCTGAAGTCCAATCAAAGTTGAGGTTGGGCTGAACCACCAGTGCTTGTGCTAATCCTTGCGGCTGTGGACTTCCAGAAGCAGCAGCATCTGCTATACTTGTAGTGGTCACAAGAGCTCTTTCTCGATTAGGAGTTGCAGGTTGGGCAGGAGTTGCAGGAGTTTGATCTCTGTTTATAAGTGGCTTCGGGCAGTTTCGAGCATAGTGTCCTTCCTCATGACAGTTGAAGCAACGAAGATTAAAGGGCACTTTAGCAGCTCCATTCCATGCATTTCCCCACCTGTTTTTACCTGTTCTTTTCACAAACTTTTGGGCTCTGAAAGCTGCCATTGCCATCTGCCAGGTGATGTCCATTTCTTCAACATCATCTGGATGAATCTGTGTCAGATCATCAGGACTCCACTTTGGTGGATCAAGTTTTCCTGCAATAAAAGCATTCAAACAGTTGATCACTGAAGCTGCGATATCCAAGTTTTCCTTTGATTGTTTAGCAAAGAAGGCTATCATTTCGTTGTTAGCAGCGGAAGCAGAAGCAGCAGTAGAGATATTTCCAGAATTTGGAATTGAAGCAGGAGAAGCTGGAGAGACGACTTGATTAGAGGATCCAGATGAGTGCACCTTAGCTGAAGTTGGAGTAGCGGATGAAGTATTGCGAAACATCTGAAAACCACCTTGAGACAATAATGCTGTGTTGCTGTTGTTAGAGGAAGCGGGAGCAATGGAGAAACCAGCAGCTAGCATACTGTTCTTGTAATTTGTTTCTCTTTGCTTATCATCCAGTTCGCATGCCTTAATGTGAGAGATCATCTCTGACAGAGTGCATCTAGCGAGATCTTTAGTCTTCTTGATCATAGCAACATGATGATCCCAACTCTTTGGTAGTGCATTAAGAAGTTGTCGGTTTGTGGATGCATTTGTTGTATGAATTTCTTCCATTTGCATTTGGGTGATCAGCTTCACAAACCTCTGAATCTGATTGTCTACCGTTTCACCATAAATATGGTTGAAGTTGTTGAAGTTTTGTTGCAGCAGATTTCTTCGGCTCTCTTTCATATCTTCGTTTCCTTCATATACTTCGATCAGAGAATCCCACAATTCTTTGGCAGATTTGCAGGTGCGAAAACCAATAGCAATATCAGGACCCAAACCCATGGTTAAGTAGGAAAGAGCTCGATCATCTTCTTCAACAATGAGCAAATCATCTTCAGTGTACTGATCCCTAGGTTTCTTTACCTTAAGACCTGGTTCAGTTGAGCTTTCCATCATGATTTCCCTAGGACCTCGCAAAATGCTTCGCCACAGCTTATAATCCTTAACCTTCAGATGCTGTTCAAAGCGCCACTTCCACTCGGGAAAGTCATTAGCATCAGTTAACCTAGGAATGCGTGTTGTGGTACCAAGCTTTGAATCCAATTCTTGTTGTTGATTAAGGGTAGTCAACTCACTGTTGTTTGACGACATGTTTAATTAATTAGTTAATTAATTAATTGATTTTTGTTTTAAGTCCAAAAGTCAAAAGTTCAAATGTCCGTAAATCAGTGTCGTTGCGAGTCGTAACAGCTGGGTCGAAACTGCTGTGGTTGCGAGTCGTAACTGCTGTGGTTGCGAGTCGTAACTAAAACAGAATGAGCCGAAACCAAGGTTGCGAGTCGTAACAGCTTTGGTTGCGAGTGGAGACTGACTACTGGTTGCGAGTCGCAACTGAAACAGGATGAACCGAAACCGTGGTGAATGCGAGTCGAAACCAAAACGTGATGAATCGCAACAATGATGGTTGCGAGTCGTAACCAGAACGTGATGAACCGCAACAGAGATGGTTGCGAGTCGAAACCTGCAAAAGAATAAACGATAAGATCTGTTTACTCGCAATCCCGATTTTTCAGCACTTCCAAAATTCAAAGATATCGTAATCTTTGAATCTGTTGACCACCAACTTCCCGTAAAATCAGCAAACACCTTTTTCAGAAATCAACAAACCAAAATCAGTATAATTTTGATGAATCGGTCAGGAACAGTTTAAGTATTTCACTGCAAAACATGCAACAAAATAGATCAGTAGCACAAACGATTCTTGAATCCGAATGATATCAAAACCGAGCCCTTGAATGGCTTCAATGGCTCTGATACCAATTGTAAAACCCGTGAGGATCTCTCAATGATATCAAACAACCTATTGATTGTGCGGAATCCAATCAATAGGTGATTCAAGAATATATATAATATCTAAGATGAAAATAATAAACAAAACACAAACCGATATCTTGCATTCAATGGCTTAGCAAAGACTGATACAAGACTCGAATAGGAACTCGGTTCCTTCTCCTTTGTGTCGCCTCCACTGTTCACCAAAACAACAACCTCAAACAATGAGGTAATGGTGTGCTTAAATACAAAACCAACTGGGCCACTAACCTAAGCCCATGCGACACATATAGTCTACTAACCCAACCCATACATAATCGGCCCAAATATAAACTAAACAAAACATAGAAACAACCCTTCAACTTTGCTAACCTTTTTCTCAATTTTTTGTGCTGGATTTTTTTGTACTACATTTTTTTCCTGAATTTTTTCGTGCTATATTTTTTTTGTACTATATTTTTTGGGCTATATTTTTTGTACTAGATTTTTTTGTGCTAGATTTTTTTGTACTAGATTTTTTTTTTGTATTTTAAAAAAATAAAAGGGGTGCCACATGTCATTTTCACTCCTATTTATAAGGACCAAAATGCCCTTCATTCCTACTTACTAGGAGTGCCACATGTCAACATCACAATCCTTCTTAGGCTACTTAGGCAAAATTCACTTTTTAGTGGATCCTTCCCCTATATATATATATAGGGTGAGAGTTGGCTACAAAGTCCATTTTTCCTACAAAGTGTACAAAGTCACAAAATACCATAATGTCATCCATAAAACACGTTCAAAACCCACAAATAACATAGTGGAGATTACTAAAACACCATATTTGTGGGTTTTGTATTGTGTTTTGGATGATAAGCCTTTAATTATCGAATGACTAATATTAGTGTGTTTTATGTTGATTATCATGTTGTGTTTTATATTCATAGTTGTACGATGGTGTGTTTGAAATTTTTAAGGACTGTTAGGGTTTGGATATTATGTTTTAGTGATTTTCACTATGTTATTTGTGGGTTTTGAGTGTGTTTTATGACTGAAATTGTGGTGTTTTATGACTTTGTACACTTTGTAGGAAAAATGGACTTTGTAGCCTAACCCCACCCTATATATATATATATATATATATATATATATATATATATATATTACACAAACTAAAACACACACCAATCACTAAAACATACACATTCTCTCCAATCATTTCTATAACAAAAATGTCATCCCACTCTTCATCCGATTCATCCAGCTCTTCATCTGACGGAATGATTGACGATATGCTTATCACAGTGACGCAGGCGTTTCAGTATTTGCGAGAAAAAGCTTAATCATCTACAACGCGGAGCAGACACGCGCATCTTAAACTAGATCGGTTAGGTGCTCATGAACGTTTAATGCACGATTATTTTGGTAAAAATCCGTTGTACGAGGATGCACAGTTTAGGCGTCGGTTTCGTATGGCCCGCCGTCTTTTCTTAAGAATTTCTAATGATCTTGAGGGCCGATATCCATTTTTCACACAAAGAGAAAGTACTAGTCACAAAATTGGATTCTCTGGAATACAAAAGTGTACTGCCGCAATCCGACAACTTGCGTACGACACGGCGAGTGATGCGTGGGATGAATATTTAAGGATGTCAGCCAGAAGTTGTCGTGACTGTGTTGACAATTTATATGAAGGTATTCGTTGTTATTATTATTATTATTGTGTTAATTTATAGTTTTTTAAAACTATTATGTTTGGTGTTAATTTTCTTTACGGGAGGCGATATTTGAGGATGTTGATCGTTTCTGACATTCCACATTTATACGAGGCCCATCAGCGGATACATTGGTTTCCCGGGATGTTGGGTAGTCTTGATTGCACGCACTGGGAGTGGGCAGCCGTCGAACTGCTTAGAAAGGACAACACCATTGTGGTGACCACGAGGGTCCTACCCTAATACTACAAGCGGTCGTGTCTCAAGATTTATGGATTTGGCATGCGTACTTTGGCATGGCCGGTATGAACAATGACATGGATGTTTTACAATCTTCGGGTCTTGTCGACGATGTCATTGATGGTGTTGCACCAAATACTTCATTCTATGCAAAGGATGTGGAGTATAAGTATTATCTTGTCGACGGTATTTATCCGAAGTGGGCTACGTGCCCATATGATGAAAAAAGATTGTATTACAAGAAGAAACAAAAGTCGGCAAGAAAAGATGTCGAGGCTTTCAGTGTATTAAAAAAAGATGGTCTATCATTGCCCAACCGTCGAGTATACTTGAAAAGAGTAAAATGAGAAACGTCATGTATACGTGCATCATCTTGCATAACATGACATTGGATGAATCGGGCAGTGTGTTTGGTGTAGAGAGTTATAATGAAGGTAATCAACCGGCGAACCCACTACTCACCTACGCTAAAAAAGAAGTAATCCTAGCGAGGATAAGTGACAGGAACACACACCTTAACCTTCGAGCTGATCTGACCGAGCACCAATGGTTTGATCGTGATGAAGGAGGAGACAACGAGTGAAGATGTGTTTTTATAGTTTTACCTATTTTAACCTTTTAAGCATTTTTAGGTTTGTATTCATTTTTAAGTGACATTGTGTTTTTTAAAGAGTTAAATGCCATTTTAGTCCCTGTGGTTTGGGCCATTTTGCCAGTTTAGTCCAAATGTTTCATTTTTAACCTGTGGGTCCAAAAAGGTTTCACAGTTGCCATTTTAGTCCACTTGGTTAACTTCATACATTTTTCTGTTAATGAGAATGCCAATTTGGTCATTTTGTATGTAATTCTGTTAACTAAAAGGACAATTCAGCCATATAAAATGACCGAATTAGCCTTCTCGTTAACAGAAAAAATGGATGAAGTTAACCCAGTGGACTAAAATGGCAACTGTGAAACCTTTTTGGACCCACAGGTTAAAAATGAAACATTTGGACTAAACTGGCAAAATGGCCCAAACCACATGGACTAAAATGACATTTAACTCTTATTGAAATTATGGGTTTTATATTTTATTTGTGTTATTTAAATTTAAATTAATATATCAATATTAAATAATGTTTAAATTTAAATAAAAAATAATAATTAATTAATGATGATGAGAACTCTAAACTATTGCAGGGATGTTAAAGAAAAGAGCTTTAAAGCCCCCATATAAGGTGGCGCCTAGATCCCGCTAAGTTGGCATAATAAAACCCCTATGGCTTTGCCTAAGACTGCGGGGTATGGTGGGGCTTGGGTTGGGCGTGGGTTGGGGCGGGTGATGACACGTGGAATGGGAGCCCCCCCACTGCCTGGTACGTGTCCGCGGGGTATGGTGGGGCGTGGGTTGGGCTTGGGTTGGGTGCACCGCGTGGCAGGGTAGTTTTATAAAAAAAAATATACAAAATTTAAAAATTACACAAACATTTATAAAAAAAAAAACATACAACTTCATTAATATTTATAAAATTACATAAAAACCTAAAAATTACAAAATAAGAAACCTAAAGCGTTAAATAAATTTCAAAAAGGTCGATCTTGTCGAACGCCTTTTTTTCCTTGCCGCGAAACTCTATGTTCGCCACCGCCACCCGGTCCTCGTGGCTTAACTCACCCCCGAGAACGGCTTCGTAGTAAGCCTTGAAACGCTCGAGCTTGGGACGTAGCTCGCGCCATTTATGTTGGCACGCGTTCATGTTGTGGCGGTCGTTACCGACGTTTAGTCGGTAGGCCGCGAAAGCTTCCGGCCAATATTTGGTTTGGCCTGGTGGCCGGCCCTTCATAGCGTCAACGACGCTTGTGACTAGGGAAAGTTCTTCGTCGTGGGTCCAGGATGCCATAGCGGGTTCGTGGGATGTTGGGTTTGTGGTGACCGGCTGGGGCCGCGGGTGGGTTTTGTCGAATTTTTGGGACCACGGTGGGGGTTGGGATGGACCACCCGGTTGGGGTTTGGGGGTATTTATAGAGGATGTTGGGGTTTGGGTGACCGGTTGGGGTGACCGCTTGGCCAAGCCAACGGTTTGAATTTAAAAATTCAAAACTTTTGGGATGGCCCGCTATGACGTGGCGGGTGAGCCAATGATATTCAGCCAACTAGGATGGCCAAACCGCCCCACGCCCGGCTTGAAACCCATGCCCCAAGGGCCACGCCGAAACCCATGCCCACCCGGGGTGGTGGCTTGGGCGTTTTCCCCCTACCCACGCCGAAACTCCCGCCCCATACCCCGCAGTCTAACCATCTTCTACCCCCAACCATATCTCCCTTCACCCACCCATTTTTTCGGGGATAACCACTCCGACAGCATCCACCTTAAAACTTTTCCTTCTTCGTCTCCCTAATCGGGAGACTAAAGAACCCAACAAGATAATCATGATAAATTTGTTAAACTTGAATTCAAACTGTAATATAAACATACTACATGATGTTCCATGTAATTGTTCCTCAAGAAATAATTATTGGTTTTCTTTTATGAATAACTGACAATAAACTTTTTGACAATTGGAATTACTATCCTTTCAAAGCACAAGAGGGGTCCAATGAGCATATGAAAAGCAGAATCATCAGTAACCAATTTGAAATTGGTTTCTGCATACGAAAACAAACAAATTTGCATTGGACAAACACCAATGGACATCTTTCCAACAGAGAAAGGGGCCAACGATCAAAGGCTACATCTCTTTCACTATCCTCTTTAGTTTAATAGGATTTCATCCTCAATCACTATCCTCTTTAGTTTAATAGGATTTCATCTTCAAACTGGAAACGCTACTTCTGCCAACTCATTGTTCCTCACCTAGTAAGTTTCTTATATTCATCATTTTTTTTATATCAGCTTCATATATGCATGCTAATTTTCTTTAATAATTTGTTTAATATATAAGTAATTATTTGTATATAGACACGTTTGTCATGCTACTTAGAGTAGGCCCTGTAAATGATTGTACTTGGATTCAATTTTTCAATACGATTCAACCACATTAGATAATTAGAATCTGATCAATCATTCAACTCCATCCAAGTAATTTAAACACTACCACACCTCCAACCTACCCACCCCATAATCGTTATAGCGTGTCTTCCACGGTGTCATCGCAAGCGTGTATTCCACAGCGTCATCGCAAACTATCACCAGAGTAATCATCACAACCCGGTTACTTTAATTAAATGTTTCAAAGACATAGAATAGCAGTTTAATTTAGTTATATATGTATGCATACATAGTCACACACACTAGAAAAATGGCCATTAATCCACTAGAGTTTTGTGTATGGAGCTTTATATGATTTATATGGGCATGGTATGTTAAATTGAAATATATAAAACACCATTTATGTCCGCCCTATGGCTACCGTGTCTCCACGCCAACAATCCAACAACAACCTTGTTTCGCCATATGTATTTGCAAATTTACCATCACTGATGTGCAGAATAATTTATCGTTTTCAGGATGGATGATGGGATGGAGACAAAGCTTCTTCGACATGAAGAAGAGGAGGAAGGTGACCTAACACTAAGGATATGGAACGAGTCAAAAATGATATGGAGGGTTGCAATGCCAAGCATCATTTCAAGGGTCTCTGCATTCGGTACTATCGTTGTCACCCAGTCATTTATTGGCCATGTCAGTGAGATAGATCTTGCCGGCTATGCACTTGTTCAAACACTTAGCGTCCGATTTATCAATGGAATACTTGTAAGTTCAACATAAAGAGTCATATTTAATCATTAGTAATTATAAAGTCAACATTTTTTAATTCAATTTAAAAGGTCAACTAAAAAAGGTAGCACATTTACCTTTTCCTTATGTTTCATTTTTATCAACAGTATGTTTCGTTTTTATCGACAGTTAGGAATGTCTAGTGCAACCGAAACCCTTTGTGGACAATCATTTGGAGCCGGGCAACACCACATGATGGGCATTCACTTGCAACGATCATGGATCGTTGACTTGATTACCTTGACCGTTTTGCTTCCGATCTTGATCTTTGGTACCCAAATCTTCAAGCTCGTGGGTGAGGATGAATCGATAGCAAACAGTGGTGGATACATATCTTTATGGTTCATCCCTTTTGTGTATAACTATGTTTTTAGCCTGACTATACAAATGTATCTGCAAGCACAGTTAAAGAACATGATTATAGCCTGGCTTTCGTCTTTTCAATTCGTCATCCATATACTTTTGACAATACTTTTTGTGTATAAGCTGAACATGGGAGTCTCGGGTGCCATGATTGCACTCTCGATGTCTTCGTGGTTTCTTGTGATCGGAGAATTTATATACATTTTTGGAGGATGGTGTCCAGATTCTTGGAAAGGATTCACAGTTGCTGCTTTTAAGGATCTTGTTCCTGTCATAAAGCTCTCAATATCCTCTGGTATAATGCTTTGGTAAGTCCTTTGTGACATACAGTAAATGTTATTTGATTGCAGCTATTTTTCAACAAGTTTAATGTGGAATGCAGTTAAATAACAGCTTGTTTAACCCTCTTTTTGTGTAGCTTGGAGATATGGTACTATGCTGTTCTGGTCTTACTTGCTGGATACATGCCAAACGCTGAGGTCGCAATATCGGCATTCTCCATTTGGTAGCAACACATGTTATTGTTTCTCCCTTTACGTGTCATTTTAGAAGAAACTTATAAATTCATTTTCTGCTATGTTTTTACAGCCTGAACATTAACTCATGGGAGTTCATGATAAGTCTTGGTTTCTTAGGTGCCGGATGGTAAGTTATTAACAGTTTGCAAAAATGATGCTAGATCTTATCTTGTATTAACATATATAGAAAAATGTGAATTATATTTGTATATTTGACTGATACACCTTAATTATATTGTAACTTTAACATGTATGAAGTGTCCGGGTGGCGAATGAGTTAGGGCGAGGAAAAGCGAAAGCAGTGAAGTTTTCTATAAAAGTGTTGTTGGTGACTTCGGGCATGATAGGCGCCGTCTTCTTTGTTCTCTGTCTGGTGTTTCGGAAACACATTGCACACTTGTTTACAAATGATGAAAGAGTTGCAGATACAGTATCAGATCTTTCACTTCTTCTATCTTTTTCAGTTCTGCTGAACAGCATTTATCCTGTACCCTCAGGTAACAGCTCTTTTTCGGAAGTTCACAATGTTTAGGTTTCTGTGTATGATATATGCCCCTTGATTACTACCCACCATGAAGATACCCATGTTCACATAATCAAGCAATAAGGGGGGACGGGGCGCCTCTTTGTGAACCCCCATCACGCGTCAACCTATAACGCACACCGCCGCCACCATACTTGACAACGCGTGGAAATTTAAACGCGTGATATTTATCACGAGTGGTAAATTGAAAAAAATGAACGTTGGACCATGTATCCGTTGAGGATTTGACCGTTTAAAGAGTTTTGTATATACACACACAATATAAAATCCAAATATTCTTCCAACTCAAATCCAAACATTCTTCCAATTCAAACACAAAAAATACAAACTTTAACTTCAAAAAAATTCAATACAAAGATGGAAGGTTCAAGCAAAAGAGGTTCGGGTTCGAAGAAAAAACCCGTACGACCGAAGGTTCGAGCGAATCATGGCGAGCCGGCGAGATTTCGGTTGCAAGACGAACCCGACACACAAGATTAGTTTCTAATTTAGATTTATTTAAATGAAATTTATAGTTTATAATTTTATTGTTTTATTGTTAATTTATAATTTAAAAACAAAAAAAAGAGGTTGTGAGTGATGGAATCCTATCACAAGTGATGTGCATTTCCAGTAAAATCCATCACTAGTAATGGAATAATGCTTGATGGCATGGTAGAATTTAATTGAAAGTTGTGTGCGATGAGTGATGAGCGCCCCTACCCCCTAAATACAACCATTGGTCAAAAATCAAAAACCAACCTACTATATACTCAAAATTTGTGGTAGAGTACTATACAACATTTAATAAACTTCAAACCAACAATCACACAATACCTAATTATTGACATCTTATCAAAAGTAGAAACACACCATAAATGAATAGGTACTCCGTAAATTTTCACCGAGGCAATTTTGTTAAACACAATGTTCTGGCCTTCCTAGATCTCTAAGCTTGAGAACCAGACTTCTCAAAAGAGCTTTGTGATCCTTTACCAAATCTTTTGCACATTTGGAGCCGACAAAAGAAGTTAAAACTTCAGAACCCCATATAACTTACTTTAGGTCCGATCATAGTTGGCAATGGGCCGGGTTCGGGCCGGGTATTGGTAATCCAATACCCAGTTTCAAAATTGTGTCCTATACCCGGCTAATACCCATTAGGTATTTCTTGGGTTATTAACCGCGAGTATCAGGTATATCCACTAATTTGTTGAAAGATAGCGACAGGTTGGGATTTCCGAACACATTTATTTTTTATTATTATCATTATTGTATAGTTTTTATTTATATAACTGTTATAAATTAAAATATACATTACATATATATATTTTCATCATTATTGTATAGTTTTTATCTATACAACTATTATAAATTAAAATATATGTTACATACATACAGGTTTTATCATAAATAAATAATAACATTATAATTTTATATAGTTTTATTTATATATTTCACAACACACAAAATACAAATTATATTATTAAGCACATATTGCAAAAGATTTTATTTTTACATAATCAACCTACTAAAATAACTCACTATTAAATAAGGGTTAAGGAAAAATATAAATATTAACAAAAAAAATTCGGGTATACGATCTAGTATATAGTTCGAGTAAACGGGTATATGGTGTTGGGTAATCAGGTCGGGTATCACATAATCTTATACCTGTCCCATACCCGAATTTCTTTTAACTAATTCCATATTTGTCGGGCTTCGGGCATACTCATCCCATATGTTTCTACATTCATAACCACCTAATCCAAATTTGATAGAGGCCGATTTGATATGGTCAATCTCCCAAGTGTTAGACCCGTTGAGTGGGGTTAGGCTCCAAAGAACATAGATAAAGAAGACTAGATTTCTGCAACAATTTTCTCTTATATTCCTGATGAATCAAAGTTCCACTGCTTTTAAACAAAAAGATAACTACCTAGGTTATATGGGATGAAATGGTTAAATGGAAAGCTACTTAGTCTCATAAACACATGCAATAAAATGAAATGGCAACGTGCATGGAGTAATGGGTCTGTGTACAAAGCCCCATGGCCTGATGTGGGTGATGACGTGACATAGGCATGTATCAACACTCTCGCTCAAAAAAAAAATCCATGTCCCCAAGGACGGAATACTCGGTTCATGGCGGTCGTTACTCTCATTTTCCAATAACGTTCGGTTCAGTCTCAATGGGTGTCACACCCTGTATTTCCCGGTGGGCCCGGACTTGGGGTACATGACGAGTTGATACAGATACACATATAATATAGCAAAAGTCTTGGGAATTAAAATACTATTACAAATTATAAGTGTTCGAATGTTCAAAATAATATTCAGATAGAATTGTATCGAAAGATTCACAGGCGGATCGAAATAACAAAAATGACTACGTAACAGACTACTAGGATTTAATGCATGGAGTTGCAAATTCCACTTAAGCATTTACCGGGTAGCTTCCAGCCTATTTACGTATCCTTGCAACCTTCGCTTAGTCTTTTGAAGATACGTTAGTTTTCACTAGCAAATACAAATAACCGACACATTTTAAAAATATTTCAAAATTGTTTTAAGTGCACTAGGCACATGTATTTTCATAAATAACTTGGAAAAATATAAATATATCTTGTATACAGTTTTACATGCTTGTCAATACATTATGGGGCCCGGTACTAAACACCGATAACATGATTAACCGACACGCCACTTTAACCCATAAAGGGTATCCTCAATATGGGTAAGAAAAATATTTTATGAAAGCATTAGCATCTGTCGGTTGTATGCCTACACCCCGTGCTTAAGTCGTGGTCATTTGCAATTAAATGAGCCGAGAATATCCAGGACACGGTCGCATTAAACCCCAATGTTTAAGTTATCAAGCAAAACAGATTAAAACGGGTTATGCGGACTTTTAGTCACAATCCGACATTGATCCCATGCCCGACCAAGCGATAATAATTTATCGTATCCCAAGCTCGTATAGGGAAAATAGGTTAAGAGTATTTACCTGGCTTAAAGTCTTACAATCCAAGACAAATATATAAGCACAGCCGATATAACAAATAACTTAGCAAGGTTGAAATCTACTGGACGCCCTAGTCTGGAATGAATGGTATTTGATTAGAATGTCAACGGATCCTATTCAAGTCATAGACTTTGGACCGGTTAACCATAATATAAGAAAACGGTATGGTACGCTAGATTAAGCGGTGACCTGATAGAATGTAGTTTAAACCCTCATAAGTATTAAGACTTGTATGATATGGGAAAACATAATTACATTCTGGAATATAAAAGAAATTTGAAGGATTTGACCCAATTCGATTAACTTACGTAAACTAAGTTACATAAGCTAACCGTACGCGCATAGGCGGTACCGGGTGATTGGATTAGTCATAAACAAGTTCATTATGCCAAAACATCTTAATTATGTTACCAAGTCAGTAGGTTATGCAAATTATATGTACATTGCATTTTAAAACCATTCTATGCACCAAAACAACATTATTGGTATTTTTAAGGCATATTTATATGAACTTGCATAAAAACCCGACAACTGATTATGATCAAGTAGTATAACCATAGACTGTTATCCTACACATAAATACGATCATAATGCAACTTCAATTCAGTAGCTAAGTTGGCTAAATTGGGTCAGAATCGAAAGTCAAAGCAGAAGTCAAACCGCTTGACTTTCGGTTGCGAACCGAGGTATACACTGGAAATGATGGGCTGAACATGCTTAGACGTGCTCTAATATTATTTACCAACTGATTTAGTGTCAAAAAGATGTGTTTAAACGTTTACAAGTTCATTTTATAGGCTTTCTAAAAAAACTGCCTTTTGACTTTTTATTAAACATAACTTTGACTCGTCATTTGACCAATTTAACGTGATTTCCAGGAGGTGCCCTTTTGAGGGATTATCACCTACCTTATTACGATCACGTAGCTATGTTCGATTCGAACAATGGCTGGACCATAATGGTCTTAACCGAAAGTCAAAGCAAAGGTCAATTTGCTTGACTTTCAGCTAAATACTAGCCTATAAAACGAAATGAGCAGAGATGGAACACTTACAAGTGATCCAAGGAGAAAAGATAACTCAGTTGGGAGGCCTCTTGGAAGAAGCAACTCCAAATGAGAGTGATAGAAGAGATTTGAAAGAAATGAGCAAGTGATATGATTAATCAAGCTTGCTATTTATACTAGAAAAGGTTGCAAAAGATCAAGACAAGTGTCCAGGGGTTTTCTAAGATGATAGCATGTGTGTAGTAAGGTGTAAAGAGCTAAGCATGAGTGACATTTCGCGAGAAAGGTGGCAACATGGCAGAATGCCTTGGCCAACACACAAAACCTACTAGATACGAGCCTTACGGACCGTAAGGGCCTTAGGCTTACGACCCGTAAGCCAGTTGAGCGCCCCGGGTTTTCAATCCCTTACGGACCGTAAGGACTAATTCCTTGCAGTCCGTAACCGCTTGCCAGATGCAAAATAATTCATACCATACGGTCCGTAAGCTATAAGGGCTTACGGTCCGTAAGTGTTACTCAGAGGCCAAAAGTTTGGCATGTTAACACAAATGGTCCCTCCACAATCATTCTTCCATAACTTTACATATTTAGTCCCTCTCGCCAAACAAAGTGGCATAAAATGAGAGTTTATCGGACAGATGTCATTATATAACACGACACAAATTACCGAGGTGTTACAATGGGGCACCACGGTGGTTGCCAAGGTGGTCGTCGCTTTCATCGTCCAACATAAGCATCTGAAGTCATCTTTAAGAGGCCAACTAAAGCATTGAGGGAACCAATTTTGTCATTAGAAAATCCAAACGTTAGTGGTTGTTTTTGCATAAATTCGGAATTCAAACTGTTTAGAGAAATATAGTTGATATAGATGTGGGGATTTTGATCATGAAAGGTGGTGGTTAAGATGTTACAACCACTGATGGGGATACGTTTGGTGAGTTTTTAATAAAATATTTCATTACAAAACTTAGTGTCGCTGCTTAGATCGCACACAGTCTCAAGGACTGTCTGGTACGATCTTTGAGAACCTTGCACACAATCCCTAGGATTGCAATCCCTAGGATTGTCTGGTACAAGGCTCTCTATTTGGGGCTACATCATTACAATAATAGGAAAGCTCTACTACAATAATCTAGACATAACTATATATAGGAGCCTCTACCCCATTGGCCCACATGGCCTAGCCCAAGCCCAAGAGCTAATTAAAACCAATTAAACACAAAAGACCGTAATAAAGATAAGCGTAAAACTTTAGACCTAACAATCTCCCCCAAGTTTTATGCTCTCTTTATTACGGTTAAGATGGTCTCCAGTCTTGGGTCTTCTCCTTTTAGTGCCCCAGCAATGAACATCAACGTATCTCGAAGTTGTTTCGGATGATAAATGATAGACGGAAATGCGTTTCGGATGATGTCGAATGATGTCGGATCAGACGTGTTGTATCGGATGCAAATGTTTTGACTCACTAACAAGAACACACGGATTCAAGTGTTCCGTCTGGTATTCAAGTCACACATACTTGGGCTCCTATTTGAAAATAGGTCCACTTCCGCATCGAACTCTGATGATAAAATTCCTTGTTTCAAAATTTTGTTCCAAAATTTCGTACCAATAATCTCAACATCTTGAGATTCAAATTCACCCATGCTATTTTACGGACCATAATTCACAACATTTTTGGGCCTTAGCTTGATCAGCTGGCCCAATATAATTAGCCTCTTTATCATTCATACCTGGGATCCGATTAACTGGGTTTAATTTCGATCCAATATGAGAGATGCCCTTGTCTCCACATCAGGCCCCACATAACTTCTGCACAAAAAACAAGTTCATCTCCTCCTTTTTTTTGACCGTAGATCTTTCCCCTTTTCATCTAACGGTGCATAATTAATAGGGTTTTTAGAGAATTCATGATATGATAACATGTGCAGCCGCCACATTCCAATCATTCCGCGTTTGATTGAATTTATTGAAAAAGGTTGCACAAAAATTCAAAACATGCCTTTTGTTCCGTGACCGTAGATCAAACACCCCATCTAACGGCTAACATCTCTTAGGGTTTTTAAAAATTTTTGATTAGACAACCTAATGCAGCCGCCAACATACATTCCCAACATTCTGACCTGCTGATGTCACTCCATCATCATCATCATCCATCCAGACATTCCATCTCGAACAATTACCTTCATAATCATCATATCATCAGATTCATCGATTAACATCATCCGAGATATATAGTTATCATCGGAGATATCATCTCGAGTCTTCATCATCATCGTTCTTTCACCGATTCACCATCACATTCTCGTTCCATCGTCATTACTCCGACACACTCCTCATCACCGCACACTCCGAACACCGCAGTCACCTCCGACAACCATTAACACCACCGTCTCCTCACCGCTGCACCATCACCATAACCCACCACCACTTCACCGTAAACCACCGTTCACCTCTGTCATCACCTTCGTTCACCGCTGTAAAACCGACAACCTGCAACTCATCTTCATCAATCATCATCACAGTCGTCGTCTCCGGCCTTCATAGTCTCCGAATACTGTCATTACCGTCATCAACCACCTCCGTCTCCGGCGACTCACGATAACACCCTTCTCTTCTGTTCAACCATCACTGCCCCTCCGTTCATCTTCGATCAGCTGTCGTCGAACCAACACCCTCATCAACGGACCTCCATAACTCACCTCCGGTGACCAAAATGTACCAGATTCCATTTACGAACATATCCTTCCCCGACACTGCAAAACTTCCTTTTGTTCTTCGAGTGACATCAAAAACCAAGCCTTTGAGAGACTTCAATGGCTCTGATACCACTTGTTAGTCCCGAAAAACCCGAGATATCACTCGACGGTTCAATCAAACGCGGAATATAAGATCGAACCGAATGAACAAAAAGAAAATATTTCATTACAAAACTTAGTGTCGCTGCTTAGATCGCACACGGTCTCAAGGACTGTCTGGTACGATCTTTGAGAACCTTGCACACAATCCCTAGGATTGTCTGGTACAAGGCTCTCTATTTGGGTCTACATCATTACAATAATAGGAAAGCTCTACTACAATAATCTAGACATAACTATATATAGGAGCCTCTACCCCATTGGCCCACATGGCCTAGCCCAAGCCCAAGAGCTAATTAAAACCAATTAAACACAAAAGACCGTAATAAAGATAAGCGTAAAACTTTAGACCTAACAGATCCTGACGGTGAACATGGTTTCTGTGACGGTGTCAGTGGCGATAATTGTGGTGGAATTGATGGTTTGATGCAATGAACAAGGTCTGTTGAATTAGTGTGTGTTGTTGGCGGGGTAGATGGCACAACAGGTTAGGATTACGGTGGAGGTGTAGGTATTGTTGGTGGTCGGTATTGTCGCAGTGGTGGCAGTGTAGGTTTTCTGGCGAGGCGGGCCAAAATAACCAAAAGTAAGTGTCTATTTTCAATCACTGTGGCCTCGTTAATTTCGGGTTTTGTTGTGGGTTGGAGTTAGTGAAGTTTGGCCAACAACTCTTTGATTGTAGTCTCTTCCGGTTGTGGAGGCATTGTGTCCGAGAATAAAAGCACAACTTGATAGATCTCTTATTCGAGATGCTCAATCTCCTATGTGTACGTTAGATATATTAAGCGGGTTAGGCTCCAAAGAACACACATAAAAAAGACTAGATTTTTGCAACAATTTTCTCTTCTATTTCCGATCAAACAAAGTTATAGTGCTTTAAACAAGAAGAAAACAATAATGCGTACCTACCTGGGTTATGTGGGGATGAAATGGTTAAATGGAAAGCTACTCATTCTCATAAATGCATGCCATGAAATGAAATAGCAACGTACATGGAGTAATGGGTCGGTGTGCAAAGCCCCATGGCCTGTTGTGTGTGATGACATGACCAAGGCATGTATCAATCACCCGCCCTAGAAAACATCCTTGTTCTCAAGGGTGGAATGCTCGGTACATGGTAGTCGTCACTCGCATCATCTGGTATCCATTCGGTTTAGTCTCAACGGGGCGCCACGGTGGTTGCGAAAGTGGTCGCCACTCTCGTCGTCCAACATAAGCATTTGAGGTCATCCTTAACCCTTAACAGGCCAACCAAAGCATTGAAGGAACCAATTTTTTCACTAGAAAATCTAAACGATAATGGTTGTTTTTGCATAAAGTCGGAATTCAAGTTATCTAGAGAAATATAGTTGATATAGATTTGGGATTTTGATCATGAAAGGTGGTGGTTAGGGATATTACAACCAATGATGGGGATAAGTTTGGTGAGGATATCAACTTTCGTGGTGATGCGGCATGGGATCTGATAGTGGATATGGTCTCTGCGACAGCGTTGAGAGTGATGGTTGTGGTGGATTTGACAATTTGATGAGATGAAGAGGGTCGGTTGAATCAGTGTGTGTAGTTGGCATGGCAGATGGCACAATAGGTAAGGATGATGGTGGTAGTGTAGGTATTGTTGTGGGTCGGTATTGTCTCAGTAGCAGTGTAGGTTTTCCGGCAAGGCGGGCCGAAATAACCAAGAGTAAGTGTCGTTTTTCCGTCTTCGTGGCCGTGGCCTTGTTGATTGTCGGCTTTTTATGGGCTGGAGCTGGTGAAGTTTGACAAACAACTCTTTGATTATCGTCTCTTCTAGTTGGGGAGGCATTAGATACGAGAATGAAAGAACCAATTGATAGATACTGATCCAAGATGGTCAATCTCCCAAGAATTATACCCGTGGAGTAGGCTAGGCTCCAAATATAAAGAAAACTAGATTTTTGCAACAATTTTTTCTTTTATTTCCAATGAAATAATGTTACAATGCTTTTAAACAAGAAAAAAATAACAATGCATAACTACCTAGGTTATGTGGGGATGAAATGGTTAAATGGAAAGCTACTTATTCTCTTAAAATCATGCAATAAAATGAATAGCAGCGTGCACAGAGTAATGGATCGGCGTGCAAAGCACCATGGCACGATGTGTGTGATGATGTGACCAAGGCATGTATGAAAATTAAACAGTGAATCCATGTCTTTCACCTCACTAGACAACTAGCAACCTCGCCAATGCCCTGAAGCATCCATATCCTTATCGTTACTGGATTGTCAATTCATCGTGCCCACTCACTTTATCCCCAACAATGACATCTTTAATAATATTGAGGGACTCCCAATTTCGAATCTCGACATGTACATGTGTGTGTATGTAAAATATTGTTATATACATAATAGTTAAAATTTAGACCACCTAATTGACTAACACGCTCTCTAATCTTACTCTTAAATCTACACATGTGACCATCATATGACTTTAACTCTCAACCTCATAGATGGGGCATATTTTTATCACACTTGCTAGAGCGAGAGATATGATTATTCGTACTTAATGATTTATTCGTGCAAAACATATGAATACATATGGCGTAGCATGTGTATTTATATTGATGGTATACACGTCCGCAATAATAGGTGGTTTTTTGGCTAACGACATAATGAGTGGAGGCACAATTATAATCACACAATTTGTTCATGCGTGCATGAGAAGTTGGGCGCACCATTGTACGTTAGACACACTATTGTAATTGGTTTAAATGTGTTGCTGTAAGTAGTTTTAAAGCAACATTGTAAGTTGACAGCCTAGAGGCACCATGGTAACTTGTATTGACACATTATTATAATCAACATCTAAAAAAAATCATTTTATTAAAAAATATATAGAAGAATAATATACCCAAATTAAAGATAATAAAGTTCACGATTTTGTTAACTAATGTATACTTACTAGTCGTGATGGAACTTTGTTAATACTCATGATCAATTTATTTGCATTCTTTCTTTAAAAAACTATTAAATCAATGTTCTCTTGACTACATGAAATCAACATTCAAATGTGACAGATCGTATTGATTTCAATTTTTCAAGCCATCTAAAAAATATTTGTTACTAGGGGTGGCAATTGGAGCAGGGATGCAGGCAACTGTAGCCATCGTTAACCTCGTTTGCTTTTACGCGATCGGTCTGCCGTTGGGAGCATTTCTCTGATATTTCACGTCTCTTGACGTTAAGGTACATATATTAAAATTTAACATTTAGAAACCAAAATTTTTATTTTATTGGAAGGTTGTCTAAAGTTTTGAAAGTTGGACCGAACCAGCCGGTCAGACTAGAAACCGCGTGTCTGTCCGGTCTGGTTCTTGCTCTCAAAACTAGTCAGAGTGGAACCGAAACCGACTGATCAGACCAGGAATTTGAAATTGAACCGGAAAACCATCGGGTCTGACCAAGAATTTGATAGGTTGACCGGGAATTTATTAAATATTAATCAATTTACCCTACTAATTTTTTATCATATTTACGAGGTCACCTGAATCTGACATCTGATCAAACCGGTTCAACCAATGGACCAGTAAGGAGACCGGTTCAACTTGTGGTCCGGTCCTGAAAACATTGGTTATCTATGGTAAATTTTAATTCCATTTGCTTGATAGGGTATATGGATTGGAATGATAGGAGGTATTCTATCGCAAACCATTACGCTTATATATATGACTTGGAGAACAAACTGGGATGATGAGGTAAATTCACAATAAGTTAAATGGGTTTCTGTATTTATTTAGAATTTTAAAGATTTTTTGATATTCGATCTAATCGGGCTCCTACTTTGCCAACCGCAGGTCAAGAAGGCAACAGAACGGCTCACTCGATTTTACTTGAAATCAAATGAATAATTCATCTGAGAAAACTTTTAATCAGTTGCAACTAAGAAAGGCACTCACAAGTTTGTTTGTATGTGTGTCTTTTAATTTAAAACTATTACATATGTCTCTTATGCACACTCACATTTGGCTCTTAGTAACACTATCAGGTATATTGCCTAGATCGCATGAGATTTATTCAATTTCCATTGATACATATGTCTCCCCTGAATTATGACACTTTTGCCTTCGTTCATTAAATTTGGTTTGTCACAACTTTTGTTTCTTAATCTCTCACATAGCTCTTTAAAATTAATTGGATTGCATGCAACAATTTGTGATCTATTAGATTACCCATTTATACATCTTTGTATCGTAATACTTTTCTTTTGAAAGACAACCTAAATCTACATCATTTGCTCATAATGAGATATTAATTCTCATCATTTGGGAGGAACACATTTCCAGTACCTTTGTACCATTGGGATATATGCATGCCATTTACTTGTGTTATAACACTCTACTTTACATATCATGCACTATACATTTGGGGACATGTCGTAATAAAGACTACGAACTTCGGTTTCTATTCGTGAAAAAGGAAAACCATTACACACTAATTGTTTACAACAATTACTTGTATAAGGGTGAAGGGACGTAATGTTTCTATTTGGTAGTTAACAATTGGATCGACGTATCTCTTCTAGCAGCCCTACTACCACACATACATACTTGGCCTTAGGCCCATACTAATACAATACATACTTAGGCTTACGATAAACAGTTAACAACTCAAATACATAACTAATGTTTAAATACAATATAATAAGTATAACAATCACAACTAAAACAATTTAGAAGGGTAAAAAGAATTATAACTTCAATATCCCCCCCCCCCCCCCCCCCCCCCCAATCCTTTTAGCCATATTGCTTCTACTTTAAACTTTCACCATCTCAAATGAACTTGAGTGATTTGAACTTTGCTCTCTTCCAACATCTTCCGGATCAGCTTCATTTATAGTTTCTTATATCCAACCGTTTCCATCCTTGGTTTCACTCGGACCCATGTCGTGATACAAAGCGAAGTTGTTGTAGACTTGAATACAATTTGCATAATAGTCTTGAATGTTATATGAACCAGGTTTCTTTATCGGTAGTGCTTCGACTTCCTTTTCCTCATCAACTTGAACTTTCTTGGTGCATTTTCTTTCTTCCAGATCTAATTCTCCAACATAGCCTCTCTTTGTAATGGTGTATTCGTACGATTTAAGAGTTCTAAGATACTTTTAGTAAAGCATCTGAACATTACTTCCCTTGTCAATTCCTAGATCCAAAGAAATTGCTATGTCGGTCCAGATTTGTTGCTTCGATAATTCCTTGAAACCACCATGATATTTAATGGCCTTATACAACTCCAACATATCTATTGATTCTTCACTGCCTAATTTAGGAGGGAAATCTTTTCCTTTTAACTTCAGAAAATCCATAACAAACCATCTTAATGTTGCAAGAATCCCAACCTTTAATGCTTCTTTCTTTTTTGCGAACTAGTTACAGATTTGTATAATGTTTAGCAACATTATACACATATCCCAATTCTTAAAAGTTTCGGATTTAACCTTCGGTTTTTCATTCAGCAAATCAAAAATTGAGTTAGCATCTTCTAGAGTGATTTTCAAGGAACTTAAAGTGTGACATTCTAAACCTTCATCAACACATTCATCATTTCCAAATATACCATATTCTAAATTCACACACTATTCCAAAGGTTTATCTTTTTCAAACATCTTTGTTATAACACAAGTTTCATCATCAACAGTGACATCAAATCCTTGTGCATACAATTGGTCTTTGCTTAATATGTTTTTTGACAGTTTGGGAACATAATCCACACTACGGATTTTTCAATACTTTTTTTTTCTAAGAAAACCTTAACAATTCCTATCCCATGTACAAACAATGGATTGAACACATCAAAAGATCCAACAAGTCCATATGAACTTCTAAATTTGTGGAAAAATTTCAGTTCCAGTCATGTGTCTCTTGTTATTCACATACCACAAATCATCCCAATACCCATCATCAGTCCCTTTAACTATGTAATCTATGTTATTAATAAAAACATGTTCAACAGGGACAAAATTTTTCGGCTTATTGAGATATGCGCATGCATAGTGTCCAAGATGTTGGTACCAATAGCATTTAACAGAAGAGAGTTTCGCATGAATCCCTGAAATCGGTTCTACGTCTGCCATAATGTGCGAACCCATGCCATATCTCGCACCCCTTGCAATCTTCTTGAATCTGGAACGTAAATCCCAGTTCTTCGCCCTATCAAGAACCTTCTTTGCAGCCCTATTCTTCCAATAATTTCGACTTATTCCCGGTGATGCATCCTTACTCAATAACAAACTGGATAATGTAGAGGATAGTCTCTTAACCGGAGAGATCTTCCTTCTGTTGTCAAAACCCCACGAATTTCAGATCGACATGAGCCCTTTGAATCTGATACCACTGTTGTGTTTAGGATACATCAATGGAATCAAACAAACTAACTAACAAACTGCAAACTGGAATTGAGAGTGATGTGAAGAACATCAAAGGCTACGAACTTCTGGATCAATTTGTGAAAACAGAAAACCATTACATAATAACTGTTAACAGTGACTATTTGTATATGGGTGAAGGGACGCGACGTTTCTGTTTGGTGGTTAACAACCGGATCGTTGTATCTCTTCTAACAGCCCTACTATGACATGTATAAACCCAAATACATAATCAATTTTTAAACATAATATTATAAGTATAATGATCACGACTAAAACAATTATATATTATATTGATAGTGTGGTTTGTAACCGTTATCAAAATGAATATTGACCATTGGATCTCTCTAAGATTAAATCTTAACCATTTAAACTCAGCAAAATAACTAAAAACTAGCAGTTACCGGAGGTTCATGAGTCTTTCTGTTGTTCAAATACAGTTACTGAACTACTCATTACAAACCCTGGAACTCCCTCTTCTATCATCCTTTCATCTCTCTAGCGACAAATAGCCGACATAGGCACTTCCAAAAACGAAGATTGATTCAGTTCTGACAGTTGCACCGTAACAATCATAGAGCCACCGCCCTCACTTCGAAGACTCCTGCAATTTGAACTGCTCTGTTTTACAAGACTAGGTAACAATTGAGCCCTCTCTTTGATTCCGTAAGCAATACGGACATCATACATACATCGGCATTCTGATTGTCCGATTATGGCTTTCTCATTCTTGATTTGTTTATCTTCCCGACGACTAAAACATTCTTAACTTGAAATTTGACGGTTTTCGGCTACCCAAAACTCCACAAATTCCCCCGAGGTGTCCCAAATTGAAATTGAATCCTCTTCTACTGGATGCCATAATGATTAGGGTATTGTTTATTTGGGAATTGTATTTTTACTAATAGACTCATAAAGCTTCATTTCTAGATGAAGCCACTAAATATCTCAAGCATCTTTAACTTCGAGTGTAGGCATGCTATTCTTCAAACAAAGAGATTTGTTGCAGATTTTTATTGATAATTTCATAAAATAAATATGGAACATAGGTATTAAGATATTCTAAGGAGATGTTGCTAATAACCTAAAGCATCTTAAAAATCCCGTTAAATACAAAATACACTACTTGAATTTTGGTATATGTCAATCTAATTATGATACAAAGCTATCGTTTTTGTCAGTTTTTTTAATGTTGGTGTGTGTGGGTTATTCCTAAATTACATTTTTTTCCTTCGCATGTGTTGGATATGATTAACAACAAACCATGTTAGTTGCATCGAATGATTGTTCTTCGTGCAATGTGTCTACTTAATTTGATTACTAGTAGGAATGCCCGCGCGTTGCAACGGGTGCGTCTATTTTGGTGTCTCATAGTAACACCATACTGTTTTCGCAATTGACAACACTTGTGTCATTATCATATTCACCTACACCAGGAGATCGGGTCAACTCTTTACAGAATTTTGAAATTTATACTTGAAATTTTGATAATTCATAATTAGTATAGCTCTTACATATGATTTAATCAAACCCTACTATTTTTATTTTTTGCGTAAGAATAAAAAAACTTCAGGGAAAACTATACCAAGTTCTTGCAAGCTCACATCCCGAGTTAGAAAGGAATTCTCTTTCATCTTATTCGTATGAATCTAAAGGATTTGGAAATGACCATTCTCATTAGGAAGGCTGATTTCCACTTGCACTTCCAAATGACCAGGCCTAAGCAAGCATTCAAAGAAATGTTTAGCGAAAGTGCAACGCGAATTAATGCTATTTATGTTTAAACCAATGTTTTGAAAACCGGACCGGACCGGCCGGTCGGACCGGTCCGGCCGGGAACCGTAAGCTTATCCAGGCCAGTTCGCATGTATAACCGCTACCAACATTGGGCCGCCGATCGGGCCGGGAACCGGGCGGTCGGGCCGGCGGGTCTTCGAGTAGGTTCGGGCCGGCAACATCTACAACCTCCTCCGGCGACATCTGCATCCTCCTCCGGCGACATCTGCGACCTCCGGCGACATGCGTTGAACCCCCGGCCACCCAAGTTTACTTAACGATCAGATCTATCATCCAAATGATTTTTATACTTGACTTCCAAGATTAAAGATCGAAGAGTAGTGAAACAAAGATTAGATGAATAAAAGAAGAGAAGTTGAAAAATGGAGTAATAAAAGAGGCTCACCATAACTTTATCTTTGGTCTGTGTGCGAGCAGACTTTGAACAAAGTGAATTAGGTGATGGTAAGTAATAAAGGCTAATGGGGTATTTTGGTAATTGACCTGTAGTCTTTACACAAGTCATATTTGTCTTTTCTATTTTAGACTTTTAGTGGAGGTTTTTTTACTTTATTTATTTTTACCGGCTTTTGTTTGGTTTAATTTAAAAATATCTAGATGGTATATTTTATATATATTTTTATATAATTTATGACGTAATCTGGGTCTTAAACCCGGTCGAACCGGTCGGACCGGTCCGACCTTTGACCCCATAAGACGACCGGGTCGACCTCCGGTCCGGTTCTGAAAACATTGGTTTAAACATCTTAATAAGAGAAATAAGTCACCTCGAAGAAGACAAAATAAAAGCAATATAATGATGAAATGTCATCTATTAATCTAATATCACCATTACAAATACATGTTGTGGAATCATGTTAATAGAATCTTGTGTTGCACTCAATGCATACCCAGAAATTGCATAAAAGGTACAGGGTTTGTAATAAGATTACAGCAACCATAATAAGTCATGCCTCAAAGACTTAAAGATACACTATGCAAGTATGCATTATTATATACATCAAGTGTATATAATGAACTTACTTGAAATATAATCCTCTGTCATTTTCAGTTTTCCCAATGCACAATTACACCAACCTGAGACATGAATAAATAAAAATTAAAGGTGTGCATGGGGTGGTCCGGTTCGGTTTTAACATCACTCAAATTCAATGGAATTCCGCCAATTCTTCTACAGCTGCTTCTGCTTTCTCTTCATCTGATTTTGTAACCCCACTCTTCAATAGTTCAATTTCTTCTGGGTAGCCTTTTTCTCTCAAAGAAAACATAAAGGTCAACAGATGCATAGAGTCTTTCCAGTACCAGGGGACCGTCAATATAACACGATTTTTTTTTCTCCCAGTTTAAACAAATTCAGATTTCCCTAAACTAAAACTTGAAAAGTCAATTCGGTATTCGAAATTTAGTTCGGTTTTAATCAGTTAGAAACCAAAATTTAGGGGTCGGCTCGAAAAAAAAGCTTGAAACAAGCCGAGCTTAAAAACAAGCTCGTTTAGTAAATGAGCCTGAGCCCAAGCTTTGGTTATCAAGGTCCAATATTTAATATAAATTAATTAATAAATAATAAACGAACCGAGCCTGAGCTGAGCTTGAAAAACCGTTTACGGGCGGAGCTCGCACTTTAAAAACAGAGCTCGAAATGAGCCGAGCTCGAGCTCCCATATGTTAAACGAGCTCAAGCTCATTTGCCCCCTAAACTTGTTATTGAACACCCTTAGCAACTTTCGTATGTTTCACTGGTCAAGGAAAAGTAAAACTGATGAGCACAAGTTAATATGCTAGAGAATCTGCCTTCAGGCTCTTAAATTTCATTTGAAAAAGGCACAAAATAGAATGATACAACCATCTGATAAGCATATGTGAGGAACCACTTTTCAAGTGGTTGGTTAGGCATATTTAAAATTGTAACTATTAGAAGCAAACACCTGTTGGACATTTGAACATAGGATAAGTCAGAAGCTAGCTACTAAATATTATGGTCCATATACAGTTATAACCAAGATGGGCTCTATATCTTACACCCTAAATTTACCACTTCATTCTTGTATACACCTACATTCCATGTCTCTATACGCAACAAATACACTGGGCCACTGGCTATATTCATAATCAGCAAGTCTTTCCCCCAAGAAGAGCAGTTACAAGTTACAACACAGAACATCTGAATCTTAAACACAAGTGTCTTTTGTAAAATACAGTTGTGACTTGTGATGGATCCAAGACAAGTACCCCACGCGTTGCGGTGGGATTCGGTCGGTATCAGGCCGAATTGTTACGTAATAGGTATGGTACCGACACTGGCACTCGGTATAGCAACCCAAAAAAAAACATGAAAATAAGCTATAGTACCACGATGAAGATGTCCGAGATTACTAACGAGTGCATCTTGTAGAGTAAATGAGCGATGCGCCTGGCATCGGTGGAGCGGACGTGCCAGACGGATTTGTGGATTTCGATTTTGTAGTTGGAAGTTCTATTTAAAACGCATAATTGAAAAGGATCATTATATAACATGTAACCGAAAAGTAAATTTTGTTGCAAAGAAAAATAAGAGATATCGTTAGAGAAGTTCACCTTCACGTCCAGCGTTAAGCTCTTTCGTCTAAAGATATAAAGTCTAAAGATATTAAAACATGTAACAACAGAGTAGATATTTAAATGATGATTTAATGTTCATATGCTAAGATTATATACTAACAATGAAAAAATGAAAACTTTTCATACATGTTGTAACAACAAAATCAAAGGAAGAAAATACAGGTACCAAGAAAATATATCTCACTGAATCAAAAATTCCATTTGGTGAGTTGCATATAATTGAATAAAAGAGCAATAAATAAAAGGCCAACCTTATGAGTGGAGAATTCAGATTATGGATGTGAGGTTCCTGAAACCACCAAATAGAGTTTCTTGATCAAGATGCAAAAAAGTTCAACCTAGTTATAATTATAAACAAAAAGTAGCATACCATCTCCAAAAAGATTTATAAACAAAAAGTCTCTGTTTTGATATTTTTACGTATCTAAGAGACTACACAAAGTTACAAATCAAAAGCTACTTGATTATTGCGAAATGGGAACAAAAGATTAACATTTAGTAAACCTGCAAATCATCAACGTGAACCCGCAATCCGAGCTTGCAAATCGATTTCCAAAAACATCAACACACACCTGCAAAATAGATTTTTGAAGATGCGATTGAAGCAAAATCCAATATTTTACCCATAAACGATTTGAAAGACAACTTTAGGAGCATCTTCACCAGCATAACCAGCTTTACATGTGTGCGAACCCAAGTGTACAGCTATCACATATACTTCCTCTGCCAAAAACAGTTAAATTAGGGTTTAGTGGTGTCAGTATATGTTTGATCTAGTTGAGAAAATGAAACTTGAGTAGATTGTGACCTACCTCCACCACACATGATTTCGTTGTGTATCTTGGCTCATGAGTTTTGCAGCCAGCCTGTATAATCTAATAATACAAAATTGCATCAGGTGCATTCCATTACATCAGTTCCTAGTAATACACTAACTTTATGTCAATTTAAGTCACCAAGTTTACCAAACACATACACAATAACAAGTTCTCAAAATCACAGTTAACCCTTTACAATTACCAATAACAACACTATAAATCAGTATGTCACATGTTGGACAATCCAACTTTTTGCAGAAAATTAAAGTAAAATATATTATCAAATTATAGCAAAAAATTATAATCAAAGAAACAGGCATGATTAAAGATAAAAAATAATCACCTTTTAAAGCGGATCCAGATTAAAAATATCTTCAAATTGCAGACCGAGAAACCATAGTAGACTGTTTGTAATCTTTAAATCTGCAAGACATCAAAACTGTAACCCAGAATTCCGGAAACAATTTCATTGTCAGACACGAAGAAGAAAACAAAAGAACTTCAAGTTTGCACTCCTTTGACTTGCAACTGAGGAACGGGTACCCCCAAAAAAGCAAAGAATCGACCAGATTGCAATTCAAAAACAAGTAATAAAACGAAAATTACCTAACAAGTGCTTCTTCATATAGAATCACAACTGCAAATTAACCAAAACCTAGAACTCTGTTTATTGAATTTCTTCCCCAGGGCCTTCTTCTAAATCGATCTCGCTTCCAATAACCAACTGCTTGAAGGACGAAGGGTAGAACACACGAAAATGGGCTTAAAGTAGTCTTCAATTGAAACGAATATGGGGATTCAATCGCTGGTAAATCGAAGGGATAGGGTAATCTGAAGCGACGCAGGTGATGCATTCAATATCGTATTGATTTCATGATTAACTGTTCCCACAGTTACATTCGCGTCTTCAATTACATAGGTTTTGTTTGAAGAAATAATTCAATAGGATAGGGTTTTGCTTTAAAGCGGGAGGCTGGTCAAATGTCTAGATTGCCCATAAAGTGTCTTAAATTTTTGGATAATACACAAGTTTACCCCCTCTAAAACAGCTTGTACTCTCTTGTACGTAATGCTATAAAATTTAATTGTGTGTAAAATGACCAAAAGGGTAGAAAACCCAATTTCTTTAATATAGTAGTATAGATAAGGTTTTTAATATTGGTATGGTACTCTTTTTTTGGGGTTGTTAAGAAATTTATTTGGGTTTTCATCGCTTTAATTGATTTGTTGATTTTGTTTGGTTCTGTTGCTCATTGTTCAGCAACAGTTCGTTTTCCTCTCGTCGGTTCTCATTTGCTAAAAAAAATGACTTTGCATTTGTCATGTACTATTTCACTACTTTTCTCTTTTTTGACTATCTATAGTTGGAACAAGCAGTGGAAAATCATGATATCAGAAAGCAGTTCTAGAGAAAAGCTTACTCATAAGAGTTATAAAGTTTGGGATCGTAGTGCCTTCTCAATGCCTTAACTGGTCTTCATTATAGCTTGGAGCCCTGAGGGAACCTCTTTGGTATCATAATGGTACATAAACCCTAAACATATAACACATATTTATACTACACAACCTCCTTGGAGAACAAGTAACATGCTCCTATATGGAAACAAAATAAAATAAAACTAATATAAATCCTAAATCTTCCTACTAAAATAAACTATGCCGTTTAGCATCCTATAACTTTTGAGCATTGACAAGATTAGTTCCAACAATCACCCCCCTAATCTTGTCAAGTTCCTCATAGGTCTTGAATACCAAGTAAGACCCGAAGTTCTTTCACATTAATACTTGGTCACTTGTGTTCGCTTTGCATCAACACCTTTGCTACAGCCGACACAACACCGCAACCTCTGGTTTCGGTCCTTTGGGATCACACCCATAACTTGTCCAAACACTTGAACCATCAACCACAAACACGACAACATTCTTTCTCTTCCACCTTGATCATACTTGCTACTTCACCACCTTTGAAGTCTGCTGTTGATCCGATCTAACACTACACTACACATGGGTTTTCTCCTCTGATCAAGTCTCCCATCACTGCTCCTTGATTGCTATGGTCTTGCTGTTGTTGATCACTACAACCTGTTGTTGCCATTTGATCAACAAACCCTCTTACACCTACAAACCTCCCTAATTGATAAACCACTCTGATAAATTAGGCTTTCTTCAACATAATCAAACAATGAATTTAACAAGAAAAAAACTTTTTGATGAAAATTGAAGGTACATAAACCCAAAACATACAATACCTATTTATACTAAACGATCTCCTTGGAGAACAAGTAACCTACTCCTATAAGAAACCAAATAAAATAAAACTAATATAAATCGTATATCTTCCTACTAAAATAATCTATGTCATTTAGCATCCTCTAACTTTTGAGTATTGACAAGATTAGTTCCAACGCGCAGAACATTGCTGGACAGGGTCAAAGATAATAAAGATAATGGAGGTTGTTATTGTTTACATCAGCTATACCAACTCACCATTGAAGGTATGGAGTTTCTGATTGTTTGGATATGGTGGCTACTCTCGTATAGGTAACTATTCGCAAATGTATTTACAGTCAATATCTATTGATTTGTTCTTCGGTTTTATGAAAGAAAAGCCTGTGTAGGCTTTTGATCTGATGCCAAAGTATTGGACTGAAATAGTAGACACCATATGAGTTTTTTTGTACATTAAGATTTAATTAATTGAAACTCCATGCGATTTGTTTTCATTTATTGGCGTTTATTCTTAAATATCTTATGTTCTTCTTACAATAATTAGTTAAAGATGGACCAAAGACACTAATAATATCCGTTTCAAAAAGATTGTAGTTTTTTATTCTACAACAAACATCTATTAGTAACCGACATACTGTATATTAGGAAGTGACTATAATTGATTCAATCTAGGTTAATTATAGGACTAACTGTGCACATCTCCCTATATATTGTACCCATTGTTTGTATTGTAGACACACGAGAATATTATCAATATACTAACATGGTAATCAGAGCCATTATCTTTTAAACCCTACCCTACCATCGCCATTTTTTTTATCTTCCTGTTGATTTCGATCAACCTCCATGGCTAACAATAACCAAGTTCAAAACCCCCCACCATAAACCACCGAAACCAAGCCTCTTCACCCTGTTTATTCTGTTACTAACATCCAGGATAAGATCCCAACACTCGACGGTGAAAAAGTCACCTATTCCTGCTGGGTGAAACTCTTCAAGCTTCATGCCCACGGGTTTGATGTCTTGAATCACATCAACGGTACTGAACCTCCGCCCAAATCTGATTCGTCTTACGAGACGTGGTCCAAAATCGATTCCATTGTCCTTTAGTGGATATATGGAACGATTTTCGACAACTATCTGGGTCGTATTCAGGAGTCCGATTCCACTACTCAACAGGCTTGTGATCGGCTCCATGATATCTTTCTGAACAATAAAAACTCCCGTGCAGCCACCCTAGAACACGCCTTCACAACCACAACAATGGCTTCGTGTTCTTCCATGAATGATTATTTTCAGCGAATGAAGGATCTGGCCGAACAGTTGAAAGATGTGGGTCACCCTGTTTCTGAATCGCGTCTTGTTTTACAGATGCTTACGGGACTCCCGCAAGAGTACGATATCGTCGCATCATTTATTACTCAAGCTGACAGGTCGTGGGATGATGCTCGTGAAATGATTGACCCGGAACAATGCAGGCAGGCTGCTCGTCAACAGGTATCTCATACCGCCCTTACCGCCCCACGTAACACAAACAACACTATACCCGATACAAACCCGAACCCCAACACCGTCCCTCAACATCCTACACCCCTACCCTCTTACAATCCAGCCCAACAGTTTGACAACTATCAACCTCGTTCTCAACCCCAGGGACGTGGTGCGGCCGCAACACTTACAGAGGTGGTCGTGGCCGTGGTCGTTACTCAAACTACAACTCACAGCCACAACACAACCCTTCCTACAACTCTCCTCAACCAAACACCTATCACAATCCATCGTACAATGCATATCCATGGTGGGCCTCACTGCCGCCCTGTCTACATCCGGCCCAGTCCCCATGGCAGCCCACCTGGAACCGGCCCAACCACCCTACACCCGCCCAGCCTCCATCTAACCCACCCAACCCACATGGCTACGGCCTATCTGCCCCACCACCACCCGGTTACCAATATCCTACACCTCCTCAAACTCCTGTTGACCCATTGCAACCCACAGAACTTGGTGCTGCACTTTCCACTTTAACTATGAATCCGCCAGACATCCAATGGAACATGGACACCGGCGCCTCATCTCACATCACTGCGGATCAAGGTAAACTACAATCTCTAAATTCCAATACAAATAATGCTAATATACTTCGTGGGTAATGGTCAATCTTTGCCAATTTTGGGCCCGGGTATTGGTCTACATGATGTGTGTAAAATGCAACATATAAATTACATCAAATAAGGCATAAAACTAACCCTTTTTAAGTACTAATGTTGGAAAAAGAGTGTTTTTGTCTTCCTTTTGTATTTTCAGGATTAAATGAGCTCAAAAACGCAAAAGAAGCAAAAAGACAGCTAAATCCAACATAAATACAAGGAAAGGAACATAAGTGGACTGCTCGACCCCTCAACGGCACCTTCCAAAGCAAAATAGAGAAGGCAGAAGGCTGAACACGCTCCGTGCTCAGCCAGCACGGGGCCGTGCCCAAGAAGCAGCAGAAAAGACAAACCTATAGAAGCTTCTATTGCCCACCACGGGGCGTGCCCAGCGGAAACGGGGGCGTGTCGAAAGTACAGCAGGCGCATTTATTGTAATTGCGAATTACAATTAATGAGGAGAGAGAGTGTCAGACAGGCACGGGGCCGTGCCCAGCAAACACGGGGCCGTGCCCAGCTCTCTGTTCAGCCTATAAATAGGAGTGCTTGGATTCATTTCAACTCATCCCTTGGCACACCACCTCTCTCACACTTCATCCACCACCCACCACCATCACAACACCATCATCCACCACCATCATCCATTGTCCATCGTAGAGTGTGTGAGTCGTCTCGGGATCCAAGATTGATCGTAAGAGTTCTTGACAATCAAGGCCATGTTTGCCTAAGTCTCTTACATCACTTGGTGAAGACAAAGTGTCTAGTATAATACTTTTTATTTCTAATCTTTTGCACTTTTTATTTGGTTTTGTATTAATGACTTTAACAACTAATTACTTATGTTGAAGGTGATCTTTCCTTATCGTTTGTCCGTGGTGTCTTGGCATTATTTTACTGTCTATATAAAATAAAGGATTTTCACCATTCATATCTCCACGGTCTATATGGAGGTATGTTGGCTACCTGGTCGGGGGTTAAGGGAACGGTTTGGTAAAGGTCTTGCCATTGTTCAGCGTTTAGAGGTCCTGCAATGGACCTGGGTCAAATTTAGTAGGACCTCCTTCAATGCTTCACGGTATTGGATGGCGGGGGTCAAAACTCTTTGATCCCCTCATAAGTTAACTACTATTAATACTATAACCCGGCTATTTAGGACTGTATCCCTGCTGACTCAGACTACTTAGCCGAGGGTAACGTCACCGCCAAAAGCGGGGCCTACCACAATACTGCATTAATAACTTAATTCATTATCTTCCAATAATCCACCCTTTTAGGATTGTATCCTTGCTGACTCAAACTACTGGGGTGAGGGTAACGTCACCTTCAAAAGAGGGGCCTACTACAATAACTAAGATAATCTCTTAATTATGTGCAAAAGTGCGGAAATAATCAAAGGTTATACTAGATACGAGTCGGAACCAAGTGATTCATCTTGTCTATCTGTTTTTATTTTATTTTTATTTTCAGCATTTTAGTTAGTTTTTATTTTTCTTAGCTTAAAACATTTTTCTAAACTTTTATTTTGATTAGACGTTGAGGATAAACCGGTACTAAAAGCTCTTGTGTCCTTGGACGACCTCGGTATCTTACCAACGCTATACTACACTCAACGATGGGTGCACTTGCCCATATGTGTGTTTAGTGTTAGTGAAATATCGTGTTTTATAAATTTAAAACTTGGCTAAAATAAGTGTTAAAAAGGGCTTAAAATATACACCTAATATATACGACACTTAATCGCACATCAAGTTTTTTGGCGCCGTTGCCGGGGACACAAGGATTTTAAGAAAGCTTAAAATCGACGGCCTAATCAGTTTTTCAAAAAAAAATAATTAAAAACGCGCGCACATTTTTCTGCATTTTAGTTTAATTTTGCATTTACAGTAACCTGTACACGGGGCCCTGTTCGCTGAACACGGGGCCGTGCTGCATATTTTTCATAAACACCAAGTAACAGAAGCTTGAACACGGGCCGTGCTCACTGAACACGCCCCGTGCTCAACGAAATCAGTAAATTTAATTAAAACGCCCAGATACAGATCCTGAACACGGGTCCGTGCTCACTGAACACGGGGCCGTGTCCAGCCTCTGTTTCCGTTTTTATTTTTGTTTTCTGATCTCGAGACTTGGTCGTGGTCTGCTAAGTGATTCTTATGGATCAATACTCAGGAGGTTACAACTACACCTATGATGAGGATGATTATAGGGGTAATTATTGCACTAATTGTCGTAATGCACGCTCAATTCAAAATAATCACTCATATCAACCATCCAATTCATACACCTACTATGAGGAGCCCAGGTACGAGCCGTCAACTTCATACACATCCTATGAAGACCAAAGGTATGAACCTCCTCCCTCATACTCATATTTTGATGAACCAAGGTATGAGCCTTCTTACTCATACTTTGAGGAACCAAGATATGAGCAACCATCTTCATATGCTTATTATGAGGAACCTTGGCGTGAACAACCCAACTCATATGAGTATTATGAAGAACAAAATTATGAACCTTATCCATCATATGCTTACAATGAAGGACAATGGTGTGAACCATCAACTTCATATGGGTATTATGAGGAACAAAGGGTCGAACAACCGGATTCAAGCTTAGAAAATAATGATTCTTTTTCTATAACCGAAGTGACCGATAGGATATTAGAACACATTAGAGTTATCGATCGATGTATAAAAGAAGCTCGCGCAAGGGAAGAGGAGTCCCACGCAAGAGAATAATTAAAAAAAGAAGAGATAACTAAAAATGTAAAAATGGAAGAACAAATAAGTGAAAAACCGACACATGAGTTAAACAACGAAAAAGGTGAGTCCGACAACGTTAAAATTCAAGAAGAGTCTAATTTTGAAGAAATTAATCTCTTGTCACCTTCTTTCGAAAATCATTGTTTAGTACCCACTCATGCTAAGTTTTTAAAAGAGTTAAACACTAACACTAAAATTGACGAAACGGTAAGTGTTAAGTTAACTAATGATCAAACTACACTAATTGTTAGGATCGCCTATTCGCCTTTATAAAGATAACTATTTTACTGATTTAAAGACCGTACGTTTAACACATTCATGAAAACTTTTAAACAAAATTTGGGCATGACCCGTCCATAAGACGAGCATACCCCTGTTTTAAACATAATCAAACTAGATACAATTCTATAATTCATTCGACAAAATACTACTAAGAACCAATACAACAAATTTTGGACCAAAAACATTTGAACAAACTAGCGGAAGCGTTTGGAATGACATAACATGAATACGTGCTCGCTCCGATTCTCCAAGTCGCCTGAATTGAGGATTTACCTACATTCCACAACAAAGCTTTAAAAAGTTAGTCATTATACTTATTTGCTTATAAAGCCGTCACTTTAGTTCCATTCGTGTATATACTTTCATTTCTCTCACGCATTCGATTACCCAATTAAATGGGTATGACATATATTTTCATACAACTAACCCGTTTGTAAATGATGACGACCAAACATAAAATGTTGTGTAAACTAAAACATCCATAGCATATTCTAACCGCATAAGTTACTTCAACACTTCGAAAGTCCGTCATTCATAAACCTGCACTTTCAACATACTCAATAATAACTTGGTTAGCAAACCTGTAATCTCAACATATTCAAGTACTACATCTTCGTAAAAAGGACGTTAACCATTTAAATGCATCTCATTAACTTACATTCCAAACCCAAGGATATTATTAGTAACGCTAATTCTCAAACGCATCCAAATCATGCATTCGCACATATTTGCACACATACATACTTACAATCATGCACATCTACATACGTAATATACATTCAATCATACCTACAATCATGTATTCATACCTACGTGTTCCGTACGCATTCTTGTATACCATTTACATGTAATACATGTCCAACTTCATTACATACATCTATCATACTCTTATATAAAATTACATGAGGCTTAGACATGGGTTTACAACCTATAATCATCAAGGAAACACTCGAAATCACGTTTGGGAGGTCCATCGTAGTCCACGGATGATATACCGAAGCCTATGATGCATAAATCACATAAGTAATATTTTGGACAGAACCTTCACCCGGCCGTGTCAGCTCACCACCCGGCCGGGTCAACTCTGCACTTTTCCTAGACATTAATTCTTACCGAAACGGACATAACTCTCTCATTTTTCATCCGTTTTGCGTCACGTTTCTTCCTACATGATTGTAAATTAATATTCTATCATGTGGACTTGAAATCCAACATCCGAGTTAAGGAATTTCTTAACTTAAACGTGTTCGGCTTGTTATTCATCTACGAACTATTCGACCCGTTCGTGCATTTATCAAAATAATCTATTGATTTGACCTCAACTTCATATGAACTTAATAATTTAAAACATTATATTACTTAAACAAACTAAGAAGTGATTACGGAAATCACTTACCTTGTGCGTCCGAGTTTGTGCATAGCTTCTTTATTTACCCTTGATCCGTTAGCCTTCCATCCTTGAGTCCATGTCAATTGGGATTCCTATCATTTCAAGTCATTACGTCCATATCATATTTAGTATGCATGTTCGTTCATATCACATCCATTCCTAGCTCTTAGCTACATAGACTTTCATTAGTCAAGCTTATCATGCATATGACATGAACCGACAACCACAATATTCAACATTCACTCACTCAAATTTATTATCATACATACGTACACATAATTGTCCTAACACATATACATGATTCTTTAAAATCTCATAAACATATTCATAAGTCTAATCATGCCACTCGCATATTCGTTGACTTTTTAGAAAGTCAACGGTTATACCTACTTATTCACAAGATCAATTTTACACATAGTAACGCTTTAAACACACCTTAACAACTGCAAACATTCACCCGAAGCAATATTTAGTGTTTAGTAAATTGGTGACTAGAACATCATATGTTTTAAGTTCATAAAACACATTATTTTCATTGCTGCATTTTTCACGCAGCAGCTGTTCGGGGTCACTTTCCCCCCTTTTAATCACATAATCTGACTTCGACTTTCAAATAAGAAATGTAATATGCGGAACAAGCTTTTCAACGATATAAGGCTCGTTGTCTAACTCCTAATAACGAATGAGATACAGCCTTTACAAAATGACTATCTAGGGCTGTCAAAAGTGACGATTTACTAACTTTTCATGCTGTTTTGACCCACTAAATCTCATAACCAGCCTCTTGTGACCAAATATGAAATGTAATATGCGGAACAAGCTTTTCGACGATATAAGGCTCGTTGTCTAACTCCTAATAACGAATGAGATACGGCCTTTACAAGATGACTATCTAGGGCTGTCAAAAGTGACGAATTTACTAACTTTTTAACACAAACTTGAATCAATTCAAGTTTCATGTAGGCATTTTATCAAACACTTGGTGTGCGTACACCGTTTAATGCACAATGTACAACCCATTCATGCTTTGTTACCCATTTCTTGTTTTCATTTATCAATTTCAACTAATTTCTCATAACTTTCCTTCTAAATCAGATTCATTTAGAAATAATCTACAACATCAACTTCATACATATCGAAACTACACTCTATCTAGCATAAGCAACATAATCATCTTCATGACATTACTTCCATAAGTGGGTTTCATTCTAAATCATCCAACTAACCAAAATTTAACCATGATTCAACTTCAACATGATAGGATTAACAAATAATCATCCTAATTTCAACCGAAATTCACGGGTTCATCATAACCCATTCGTCAAACATCATCAAAACATAAAATTCGACTTACTTGGTGTGAAGAACACTTGGGTGATCAAGAATCTTGGTTCATGCATTAGTTTTGAGCCAAATTCCTCCCTCAATTTGAAGATTTTCAGGAACTAGGGTTTTGCCCTTCTCCTTCTTCTCCTGGTCGTGTTACACGACACACACACACCTCATGTGTGTGTGTTGGGTTTTTATTTTATTTTAACTACAAGTTTTCACCTTTTGGCAACCTTGCCCCTCCTAGTTGTAACTTAATCTTGGTTGATTCAAGTTTCATTTCTTATTTGTTTTGCTAGGCATTTAACTGGGTTTAATAACCCAGTTATTGTATTTCTTTCTTACAAACATGGCATCACACTAACAAACTTAAATATTCGAGTTTTGGGGCGTTACACTAATAAAAGAAGACCCATTTGAAATTAACATTACACCGGTTCCATGTTTCTTTCAAAATTCGTTTATTAGTAATGTCACCATTGATAAAGATCTTTGTGTTAACATAATGCCTAACTACATTTTCGAAAAATTAAGTATTAGTGATTTTTCTCCACTTCAAATACCCATTTTTCTATCCAATCGGAAAGTAATAAAATCAATCGGTATAGTTGAAGACGTCTTGGTTCAAGCAAATCAAATGGTAATCCCAACCGACTTTGTCATCCTCGATGACGCTCCTCTAGTGTTGGGACGACCATTTGTAAAAACTCACGAGGCTTTGAAAAACCGGAAGTTCAATAATCTACCTCTTCAATTAGGGGCATTTAAAAGAAGTGTCGATCTCGAACGATCAATGAAATATCCATTCGACAATAATGACCCCCTAATTGAAGATGAAGATGAACCACCCGATACAAGTGAAGAGATTGACCACTTTGTTGAAGAAGAGGTCGCCATAGAACAAACTTTTAAGGTCCTTGATCGAAACGAGCAACCAAATAAGGAGTCTCCTAAAGACCCACCACTTGAGCTCAAAGAACTTCCAAAAGGTTTGGAATATGCTTTTCTAGACAAAGATGGTAAGTTACCTGTAATTATTTCATCTAAATTAGATAACTCAGAAAAAGAAAAATTAATTAATCTTTTGAAAAAACACAAAAATGCAATAGCTTGGAAACTTGTTGACATAAAAGGAATTAATCCTTCTATGTGCACACACAAAATTTTGATGAATGATGACTACAAATCGATCATACAACCACAACGTCGAGTAAATCCAAATGTTCAAGAAGTGGTTAAAAACGAAGTCATCAAGTTACTTGACGCCGGACTTATCTATCCTATCTCCGATAGTCCTTGGGTGAGTCCCGTCCAAGTAGTTCCAAAGAAAGGAGGTATGACGGTAATTACTAACGAAAAAATGAACTAATACCAACTAGAACCGTCACAGGATGGAGAGTGTGTATAGATTATAGACGATTGAATGAAGCAACAAGAAAGGATCACTTTCCTTTACCCTTCATTGATCAAATGTTAGAAAGATTATCCGGTCATAAATTTTATTGTTTCTTGGATGGTTTTTCAGGTTACTTTCAAATCCTGATAGCGCCCGAAGACCAAGAAAAGACAACTTTCACATGTCCCTATGGAACTTTTGCTTATCGACGCATGTCGTTTGGTCTATGTAATGCCCCAGCAACATTCCAACGTTGCATGGTAGCCATTTTCCATGACATGATAGAAAAGACAATGGAAGTCTTCATGGACGACTTTTCTATTTTTGGGGATTCATATGACCAATGCCTCGATAATCTTGAACGAATGCTATCCCGATGTGAGGAAACTAACCTCACCCTTAATTGGGAAAAATGCCATTTCATGGTAACGGAGGGAATAGTACTCGGTCACAAGATCTCAAGCGAAGGATTGGAGGTGGATCGAGCCAAAATAGATACCATTTCTAGATTACCACCCCCATCCTCCGTTCGAGCTATCAGAAGTTTCCTAGGGCATGCCGGATTTTATAGGCGATTTATCAAAGACTTTTCAAAAATCTCAAGGCCTCTAACGAAGTTACTTGAAAAAGATGCTCCATTCATCTTTGACAAGGATTGCAATCAAGCATTTCTAACCCTAAAGGAAATGCTAGTCAATGCACCTATCATGATAGCGCCTGATTGGAAATTTCCTTTCGAAATCATGTGTGATGCCAGTGACTTTGCAGTTGGAGCTGTCTTGGGACAGAGAAAAGAAAAGCATTTCCACCCAATCTATTATGCTAGTAAAACACTTAATGATGCACAAGAAAATTACACAACAACTGAAAAGGAATTACTAGCTGTGGTATTTGCTTTTGATAAATTTCGTTCTTATCTTGTTCTTTCTAAAACTATAGTCTATACAGACCATGCAGCCATTCGATATCTCTTCAAGAAGCAAGACGTAAAACCATGTTTGATTAGGTGGATTCTACTCCTCCAAGAGTTTGACATTGAAATCAAGGACAAAAGAGGAGCAGAAAATACCGCAGCAGATCATCTCTCACGCTTAGAAGACCCAGCTTTAGAGGCAACCAGGGACGAGCAAATCAACGAAAAATTTCCAACTGAGTCCCTGGAAATGGTGGAATACAAGGAAGAACCATGGTACGCCGACTATGCTAACTACCTAGCTAGCGGTATAGTCGCAAAAGGATGGCCACATCATCAAAGAAAAAAATTCTTTGCTAATGTGAAACACTACTTTTGGGAAGATCCATATCTTTTCAAAATGTGTGCCGACCAACTCGTCAGACGATGCGTACATGGTAGTGAAGCACGAAGAATTCTCCGCCATTGTCATGAAGGTCCATACGGAGGACATCATGGTGCTGGCAGTACCGCACGAAAGGTATTCGATTCAGGATTTTATTGGCCTACCATTTACAAAGACGCCCAAAGTCTTGTAAAGTCATGTGATGCTTGCCAAAGAACAGGTAATATTTCTTCCAAAAACGAAATGCCACAAAATGGCATTCTTGTTTGTGAAATTTTTGATGTGTGGGGACTAGACTTTATGGGACCTTTCCCACCATCGAAAGGAAACAAATATATACTTGTGGCAGTAGATTACTTGTCTAAATGGGCCGAGGCCGAGGCACTTCCAACAAATGATGGAAGAGTCGTGGTAAGATTTCTGAAAAAATTATTCTCTCGTTTTGGCACACCTAAAGCTTTAATAAGTGATAGAGGTACCCATTTTTGCAACCATCAACTTGAAAAAAATTTAACAAGATATGGGGGTCTATCACCGGGTTTCAACAGCGTATCACCCTCAAACAAACGGACAAGCCGAAGTGACTAATAGAGGTTTAAAACGAATACTCGAAAAAACCGTAGGTTTAAATAAAAAAGAATGGGCTGATAAATTAGATGATGCTTTATGGGCTTTTCGAACTGCTTATAAAACAACAATAGGTACAACCCCATATAAGCTAGTCTATGGAAAAAGTTGTCATTTGCCAGTGGAAATTGCACACAAAGCCTACTGGGCAATCAAAAATGTAAACTTGGATTTAGAATTTGCTGGTAAAAATCGATTTTGTCAATTAAAAGAATTAGACGAACTTAGGAATTATGCATACTCAAACTCTGAAATTTATAAGGAAAGAATGAAAAATTTGCATGACAAACATATTAAACCTAATGAATTTCGGGTAGGGGATCTAGTTCTTTTGTTTAATTCACGACTTCGATTGTTTCCTGGTAAATTAAAGTCTAGGTGGTCAGGACCTTTTTCCATCACCCACATTTTGCCACACGGTGCAGTAGAAATTAAATCTCGAAATGGGCCACCATTTAAAGTCAATGGCCAACAGCTGAAACTCTATCAAGGATTTATTGAGGATGAGGAAGAAGAGATCTCGCTTCAAATGGTGGAAGAATAAAAACATCATGCCTGGTAAGTTACGAACGATTGAGACGACAAAATAAAGCGGTAAGTTTTCTAACCATAGCTTATGGGAAAAGAGGCACTCACACGCGCACTAAAAAAAAACTGCTCGGCACCAGGCCGTGTCCGCTGGACACGGGGCCGTGTTCGCGCTGCAGACGGGATAAAACCCCTTTTTCAAAACAGTTTCTTCATTCCACACGCCCCGTTTCCCCACAAAAGCTCTGGTTCCAGGCGATTTTTCGCGAAATTTCGACGTCTCCTATCGATCTAACAACGTCAAGGTATGATTCTATCACTCTTAGTAGTTAGATTAGTTACTTGCATGTAGTTAAAACTCCACAAATTTGGGGAAAAATCTAGGGTTCTTGAAGTTCATCCGGATCGAACCTCAAATTTTTGCCTAAATCTGTTTGCATTTAGTTAGATTAGTGTTAAGGAAAGTAAATACACTTGTATTGTTCACAGATTCACCCGATTTCTTACAAAAACCCCAAACCCTTGTTCTTGAACCGAAAAAGATAAAATTGATAGGGTAAACGGGATATTTTGGGAAAAACGGTGTTTAGGGTTTCATTTTCGGGGGAAACCGCGCCTATTGGACCAAAAATTTTCAAGTTTTCGAAACCGGGTCGAAAAATGAAAATTTTGAGTAACAGACCTCTGGACACGGGGCCGTGTCCGCTGGGCACGGGGTCGTGTCCAGCCCGCTGTTTGCAGTTTTGTCCGAAAATATTTCTGTTTCATGCTAACTTTTGGTGTATTCTTGCAGATGGCCAGGAAGTTTACAAGATTCAACGCCAATGAGCTAGATGCAAGAGCTCGATATGAGCTTCTTCAAACAAGGCCGGAGGAATACCCGAGGCAGGCGTGCACAGAACTACTAACCAGGGTGAATCAAATTGACCGTTTCAACAACATTGTCACGGGACCACTCAGAGTCGCACTAACAACCCGACTCCGTTCCGTCCATGAATGCACCTTGGAATTTTACAGCACCTTTGCATTCACTTCAAGGTGTGACCCGTTCGATAATGAAGGGGTGTCATTCCGGTGTGGCGGAACGAGGTATTCGATCTCCATGGCACAATTCGGGTCGATTATCGGGTTGTATGCGGAAGAGGATGCGGGAAACGAAGAAAATACAGGGGGATTGAGAGAGATTGAAGACAACGAGCGCCAAGCCATGTGGGCTCAGATTGGGGAAGGGTTCTACAATCCGAGCAGCACTAAGAGTACCAAGCTGAGGGATCCGCTTTACAGATACATTCATAGGCTCCTCGGCTACTCTCTTAGCCAAAGGCATGACAGTGGTGGCGTCGTTGGGTTAAGAGATTTGCTTGTCCTCCATTGCATTCACAACCACAGGCCGCTCGATGTTCCGTTCCTCATGCTCCGAAACATGCATCACAACCGCCTTGCTAGCGCACCAACTCCTATTTTCTTCGGGGGATGGGTGTACCGTCTCTTCAAGCATTTCGCCCACATACCTAGGACATTTGAGAGGAGCCCATGGTCGGGTACGGTGGATATTCACATATGCCGCTCGATGAACCTGGTTTATGAGGCAGAAGACGGGACGGTAACCTTTCAAAGGATGCAAGGTCATGCATGGAACCCGCAAGAAGCACTTGTCCTCCCAGCTCCGCAACATCATCAGTACCAATACCCACCCCACGGTGATCCGGGACAATCATCCTCCTCGGGAGGCGGTTTTCCTAATTTTCAAAGTTTGCATGATTTGTTGCAGGAAAACCTCATGTGTACTCGGAACACCTATAACATGGCGAGCAACACCTACCACCGGGTCGGAGCTATAGAGAGAAACCTATCCGAGATACAAGATGATGTCGGATACATACGAGACCACATTGCACGCCATGGAGGGGATGATGACGAGGATGATGCTATGGAGTAGGCGGGAGGAGCATAGGAGGAAGCGGTTGATTGTTGACTCCACAGGTTTAAGTCCCTTTATCTATCGAACAATTAGTGGCCTGCGTGCCAGAAGTTGAACAATTTACTTTCCTTGAACACTTTTATTTTCCGTTTTATTTTTCTTTTACTTTATGCTTGGAACAATTAACTATGGTAATGTAGGATGTTTGTGTTGCTTGGTGTGGTATTAAGTGATGAAACAGGTACAAACCGAGGCTTGGAATGCTAAGCCTCAGCACTTATAGGGCCAGGATGGAAAAACCGGAGGAAGAAACCTGTTTTTCAGGCTTTCAGACTGTCCACACGGCGACGTGTCCAGCCAACACGCCCCCGTGCTCACATCCCAGACCTGCTGTTTGGCTACTGTCCTGCAGATTTTTATCAGACACGTGGCCGTGTCCAGTGGACACGGGGCCGTGTTCACCTTCTGTAAGTTCTTGTTACTGGCAGTTCTCCACGGGGTCGTGTCCAGTGGACACGGGGCCGTGTCCAGACTACCAGTAACATAAATTTTTGCTTTTTACACCATCTTACACATCTAATCAACCTAAAAATTTATTTTTAGGACACATTGAGGACAATGTGTAATTTAAGTGTGGGGGGATGCTAAAACCTTGAATTTTGCAAGTCCTAAATACAAGCCTTACACAAAACTCTATTGGAACCGCTAATCACCCCAAATTTTTTTCAAAAATTTCATTTTTTTTACTTGTCTAGGTTTAACTCGGGAAATTCAAGTTTTCAAAAAGGTTATGTTTTTACGAATTTACAACCGATAGCGTAGTGATAAAAAGAACCAACATAAGAAAATTATGAAAAGGCATGACAAACTTAGTTAAAATTTGATTATATATACTTGATCACATAAAAACCCATTCCCACAAAAGTAAGTTTTGAGTCTTTATTGAGCATACAAATTTATATCATTAGACTAAATGCTCATCTTTCGTTTCTTGTGTGAATAGCCGCTTGGTTCTTACAACTCTAGAACTTGCCTTGACGATACATTCCCGGTCTTATCAACTTAAACCCGAGTAAGTAAATGATGGAGGCATTAGGACTAACCCTTTTTTATTTCTACACCATTATTTTTCTTTTTTTTACCACCTACCCAAAAATCCCCCTAGTTAGCCCCTTTGAGCCTAAACCTTTTCATTTCATCACCCAAACAAAAAAACCCTTTTACCCACCAAAACCTTTTTTTATTTTTAACCCTTTGTTTTAGTAACAAGTTCGGTTTTTTGAAAAAAAAAAAAATTGTTGATGATGAAGCAAAAAGAAAATAAACAAACAAGTACATCAAAAATAACTTTGTTTGAATAAAAGCTTCATCAAAATAAAAAGTTACAAAAATAGAAAATCTTACGAAAACCGACACTTGTTACGCTTTTTCGCCCTTTTTCTACTAACCACTAACCACTATCCCAACCACCTACCTTTAACCCAAGCCTAACCCTTAACCCACAAAGTCCTCTTGATATTTACAAAGGTATAAAAGTTAAAAAGGAGGAGGATTGATTGCTTGGCAAGCTTATGGTAGGAATAAGTTCCATGCCGCTCTCGAGTGATTCACTAAAAATGCACCTTCGGCCGAGTGTGAGTGATTTCTCCCGTGAGGTATGTGAACTTGTATATAAATGGAATTTTAAAAAGGCATGTTATGCCCAAATAAGTAATTTCTCCTATGAAACGTTCTAAATAAATCATTACGAATAGGATTGTAAATAAATAAAAATAAAACCCAAAAAGATCTTGGACATCCCGACACTCTACGACAAACCCAAAACCTTCTCTTCTACCTATTCCATTTGGGAGTGTAAGCCACATATTAAAGAGTTTTGCTTGAGGACAAGCAAAAGTTCAAGTGTGGGGGTATTTGATGTGTGTAAAAAGCAACATATAAATTACATCAAATAAGGCATAAAACTAACCCTTTTTAAGTACTAATGTTGGAAAAATAGTGTTTTTGTCATCCTTTTGTATTTTCAGGATTAAATGAGCTCAAAAACGCAAAAGAAGCAAAAAGACAGCTAAATCCAACATAAATACAAGGAAAGGAACATAAGTGGACTGCCCGACCCCTCAACGGCACCTTCCAAAGCAAAATAGAGAAGGCAGAAGGCTGAACACGCCCCGTGCTCAGCCAGCACGGGGCCGTGCCCAAGAAGCAGCAGAAAAGACAAACCTATAGAAGCTTCTATTGCCCACCACGGGGTGTGCCCAGCGGACACGGGGGCGTGTCGAAAGTACAGCAGGCGCATTTATTGTAATTGCGAATTACAATTAATGAGGAGAGAGAGTGTCAGACAGGCACGGGGCCGTGCCCAGCGGACACGGGGCCGTGCCCGGCTCTCTGTTCAGCCTATAAATAGGAGTGCTTGGATTCATTTCAACTCATCCCTTGGCACACCACCTCTCTCACACTTCATCCACCACCCACCACCATCACAACACCATCATCCACCACCATCATCCATTGTCCATCGTAGAGTGTGTGAGTCGTCTCGGGATCCAAGATTGATCGTAAGAGTTCTTGACAATCAAGGCCATGTTTGCCTAAGTCTCTTACATCACTTGGTGAAGACAAAGTGTCTAGTATAATACTTTTTATTTCTAATCTTTTGCACTTTTTATTTGGTTTTGTATTAATGACTTTAATAACTAGTTACTTATGTTGAAGGTGATCTTTCCTTATCGTTTGTCCGTGGTGTCTTGGCATTATTTTACTGTCTATATAAAATAAAGGATTTTCACCATTCATATCTCCACGGTCTATATGGAGGTATGTTGGCTACCTGGTCGGGGGTTAAGGGAACGATTTGGTAAAGGTCTTGCCATTGTTCAGCGTTTAGAGGTCCTGCAATGGACCTGGGTCAAATTTAGTAGGACCTCCTTCAATGCTTCACGGTATTGGATGGCGGGGGTCAAAACTCTTTGATCCCCTCATAAGTTAACTACTATTAATACTATAACCCGGCTATTTAGGACTGTATCCCTACTGACTCAGACTACTTAGCCGAGGGTAACATCACCGCCAAAAGCGGGGCCTACCACAATACTGCATTAATAACTTAATTCATTATCTTCCAATAATCCACCCTTTTAGGATTGTATCCTTGCTGACTCAAACTACTAGGGTGAGGGTAACGCCACCTTCAAAAGAGGGGCCTACTACAATAACTAAGATAATCTCTTAATTATGTGCAAAAGTGCGGAAATAATCAAAGGTTATACTAGATACGAGTCGGAACCAAGTGATTCATCTTGTCTATCTGTTTTTATTTTATTTTTATTTTCAGCATTTTAGTTAGTTTTTATTTTTCTTAGCTTAAAACATTTTTCTAAACTTTTGTTTTGATTAGACGTTGAGGATAAACCTGTACTAAAAGCTCTTGTGTCCTTGGACGACCTCGGTATCTTACCAACGCTATACTACACTCAACGATGGGTGCACTTGCCCATATGTGTGTTTTGTGTTAGTGAAATATCGTGTTTTATAAATTTAAAACTTGGCTAAAATAAGTGTTAAAAAGGGATTAAAATATACACCTAATATATACGACACTTAATCGCACATCATTACACAAAACACCAAATAACACCTCTCACCTTAACAATATCCTGTATGCACCCACTGTTGTTAAAGACCTTATTTCTGTACGTAAATTTACCCATGATAACCTTGTCTTTGTTGAATTTGACCCATATGACTTTACCTTGAAGGATCTCAAGACTGGGCAACATCTTTCGCGCCATGACAGCACCGGTGACCTTTATCCATTCACTCCACCAAGTCAAGCTTTTGTTGCATCTTCATCAAATAAGTGGCATGATCGTCTTGGACATCCCGGACCACAAGTTTTAAAATTTCTTTCTAGTCGTTTTAACCTTTTATGTAATGCAGATTCATTTGATTTTTGCCATTCGTGTCATTTATCAAATAGCAAAAGACATCCTTTTATTAATTCTATTTCGTTTACTTATGCACCTTTTGATATTATTCACTGTGATATTTGGACCTCACCGGTTCTTAGTAATTCTTCGTATAAGTATTATATGGTTCTGGTTGATAATTATTCTCATTATGTTTGGGTATACCCGTTAAAATTCAAATCCGAAGTTTTTCCCACTTTTGTAAAATTTCATAAATACATTCAAACTCAATTTCACAAACATATCAAAGCCTTCCAATGTGACTTAGGGGGAGAATTTGATAACCTTGCTTTTCATGATTTCGCCACCTCCCATGGCCTTGTCTTTCGTTTCTCGTGCCCTCAATCCTCACCTCAAAACGGCCGGCCCGAGCGAATGATTAGGCGTCTCAATGACATCATTCGTGCACTTCTTACTCATGCACATATCCCTCCCACATATTGGGTCGAGGCCCTTCACACCGCCACATATTTACATAATATTCTTCCCACCACAAGGCTAAACTATAACACTTCCACCATTGCTTGATACCTCTGCTACCCCACTTACGACCATCTTCGAGTTTTTGGATCCGCTTGTTACCCAAACTTCTCTGCCACTGAATCCAACAAATTAAACATAAGGTCTACTCGGTGCATCTTCCTTGGCTATCCGCCAAATTTCGGGGTTACCGGTGCCTTGATCCTTCTACAGGTAAAGTACATATTTCCCGCAACGTAGATTTTGATGAGACCTCCTTCCCTTTCTCCACACCTTTACCACACTCAACTTATCAATTCCTTGATGATGACCCACCTTCACATACACCCTACCAATTCCCATGCTCCACACCCACACAACAACAACCAATCGCTAACCATGAACATCCCCTCCACCTACGCACCATACAGCACCACCCCCTACACCACCATCAGAACCTTCCCCCCCCCTCCTGAACCGACCCCACAACCTACCAATTCCAACCTTAACACACACCCCATGACAACGAAAGGGAAACAAGGCATCACAAAACCAAACCCGAAATACAACTTGTACACCGATACCATTTCACCACTACCCACCTCTCACCTTAAGGCTTTAACCGATCAAAATTGGCAAAGGGCTATGCTTAGCGAGTTTAAGGCTTTACTTGATAATGGAACTTGGGAATTGGTACCTCGACCACCGGCTCATCCGATTATCCGTTGTATGTTACTCTTTCTCCACAAGTTCAAGCTGGATGGTACCCTTGATCGATACTAGGCTCGCCTTGTAGTAAACGGGAAGTCTCAAACCGTTGGTATTGACTGTGCCGACACTTTTAGTCCGGTCGTAAAGCCGGCTACTATTCGAACCGTGTTATCCATTGCTATCTCCAAGAAATGGCCCATTCATCAATTGGACGTCAAAAACGCATTCTTACACGGGGATCTTCAAGAAACCGTCATTATGCATCAACCACCCGGTTTTGTCGACGTCTCAAAACCAAATCATGTATGCCGCCTTCGAAAATCTTTATACGGCCGAAAGAAGGCTCCACGAGCATGGTTCCATCGCTTCTCCTCCTTTATAACTACACATAGTATTTCGGACAGTTCACTCTTTGTTTTTCGCAAAGGAGAACAAATGGAATACTTACTTTTATACGTCGACGACATCATCTTGACCGCCTCCTCAACATCTTTGCTTACTCACATCATACAACTTCTTTCTCGTGAGTTTGAATGACCGATCTTGGGGAATTACATCATTTTTTGGGCATTTCGGTTAAGAGGTACAATCATGGCGTGTTTTTATCACAGTCACAATATGCCAAAGACATCCTAGATAGAGCAAACATGACGACATGTAAACCGTGTGCTACACACGTCGACACTGCAGCAAAACTTAGTGCCAACCACGGCACTCCTCTTGCTGACGAATCTCTTTACCGTAGCTTGGCATGAGTACTCCAATATCTCACATTTACAAGGCCCGATATTTCATATGTCGTACAACAAGTTTGTTTATTCATGCACGCTCCTCGGGAACCACACTTTGCTTTTATGAAACGGATCCTACGGTATATTAAAGGCACACTTGATTACGGGCTACGACTCACTCTGACAACCGGTTGTACTCTCACAGCGTACTCTGATGCCGATTGGGTCGGTTGTCCGAATTCAAGACGATCCACATCGGGCTATTGTGTTTACATGGGTAATAATTTGATTTCCTGGTCCTCCAAACGACAAGCGATAGTTTCACGTTCAAGCGCCGAAGCTGAGTATCATGGCATCGCAAACGCAGTGGCAGAAACAAGTTGGCTTTGCAATTTACTATTAGAACTTCATGTACCAGTCAACCATGCTACCATTGTTTATTGAGACAATGTTTCGGCAGTCTACTTATCCGGAAATCCCGTACAACATCAACGCACAAAACATGTTGAATTAGACATTCATTTTGTTCGTGAAAAGGTCCGCCTGGGACAGGCTCGAGTTCTCCACATGCCTTCCTCCTATCAGTATGCAGATATCTTCACAAAGGGTCTTTCGAGACAATTATTTGACAGCTTCCGCTCTAGTTTGACCGTCTGCTCTAGCTCCCGTCCAAACTAAGGGGGAGTATTAGTAACCGACATACTGCATATTAGGAAGTGATTATAATTGATTCAATCTAGGCTAATTATAGGAGGACTAGCTGTGCACATCTCCCTATATATTGTACCCATTGTTTGTATTGTAGACACATGAGAATATTATCAATATACTAACAATATCTTGGGATCCCTAACAAAAGAAACTAAATCGAGGTGATTATTTCCCTTTTATCACTTGCTTTGAATTCATCAATGAAAAGATAATAAAAGTTTTGCATTAGACGGAACTAGTGAGTTAATGTGAGTGATATTTGGCAATTTCTAGCACTTTTACCCCCCAACATGTTCTAAAAGAAATCTATACTTTCTTGCAGGGCTTTAGTCTGGAGCATGGGTGATATATTGTCTTTGTGTGCAAATGATAACAGTTGAACAACTATATCTCTTAGAGTTCTTGACCAAGAGATTTGAGGGTAAAGATGAAAGCTCAAAAGATGAGGTTTTACAACATTAGATTACAAGATTTTCTAAATAAACCGATTTACGAGATGTTGCAACATTAGATTACACTTTCGGCGTATTTCAACCCATTTGACATGTTTACCTTTTCGTTTCATTTTTTATTCGACCCAGTAGTGATAAATGGTAGCCCATTTCATGGTATTCATTTAATCTAACGGATTGTTGCAAGATCTCTCCATGGTCTTTCAATTGAATCTAGTGATAATCTTCAGAAAGCTTTGAGAGTTAGCACCTTTACACTTCCTTCCACTGCAATGCAAAGGCTTGAAGAAATTATTCCAATTTTAGAAGTCGTATCATACTATCTACTTTGCTTTCTCAAGGACTGGTATTTAAATAATTAGTTTTTTTAATTAAAACTATGAAAGCAGTTTTATGCAAGTATAATCTAAATCTTTGAAATTGGTTTAAAAGTTGACCATTATTTAATTCTATTATAAAAAAATTAATTTGTTTGTTATAATAAAAAAGCAAGTTTTTTTACTTATAATCTAAATCTTTGAATAAACGATCCGGTAGTTGTCCATGCATGGAAAATTCTCATTACCTATTGGAACCGGTGGGGGTGTGGAGTTGACATGCAAACATTTTTTTTGTCAAGATTTTATGTTCTATACATGTTATTGTCTTAAGTGTGATTACAAGTACTACACTATTAATATAATATAATTTTTAAACAGGGCGATTACTTCAGGAGACTTTGGTCATATTCCCTTAACTAATTTTTGGGTTGGGTGTTGTCCTCTCACAATTACTTGTGGTAGTGATAACTTTATTTTCTTATTCCAATTATCTTGAGTCTTAAGCTTCTTATTTGCTTACATATTGCACATATAAAGGTCAGGAATGGAGAGTTCTGATCATATGCACAAATGTCTAATTAGGGCAGGACTCTAATAAGGTTAATTTTGGTTGCAATATGTGTTTCTGTTGAATGGTGTGGGAGCTGGGAGTCGTTGACTTTGCTTGCCTAGGTTCTTTCATCCATACAGGAGGATTCAAGTCTATTTAATTATATTCTATTTGTTTGTTTGGTGATTTGTATTATGACAGCTAGGGATATAGCGTTAATGGTAGATGATGTTGTATTCTTGCTGCTCGTATGTTTTTTTAAGAGGATCCAAGTCTATTTTAATTATATTTTGTTGGGCAATTGGATTTTAACACCTCGAAGGTTTAAAGAATTGGCCGATAACACCCGCAACTAACACTTTGATCTGTGACACCCCAAACTTTTAATTTTGTTTATCATTTCACCACTCAGTTAAAAAATGAGTAACTGAGTTAGTCTTCCATCCTAGCTGGCATCCTACATGGACTATTTTTGACGATGTGGCACATTCATGGGTATAAAACCCATGTTCTTCTTCGATTAACCCTGCACAAACAATTGGGTTTCAATGGAAACCCTAATTTGCTCATATGGTGCATGAATCGACCAAATCGAAACCCTAATCAAACTGATATTGTCATCATGAGATCAGAGTTGTTCTTCAACTTATTGGCTGATCGACATGTCTACGTCTTCCAACTCTTCATGTAATACGAACCGAATCCCTAAAATATTCAAGGTGGACATGGATGGGAAGTTGTATTGTCATCACGAGATCAAAGCTGTTCTTCGCATAGCGGGGAGGAGAAGTGTTTGATGTGGTGCGGAATTTTACGGTTGCTCACAATGGCCGGTAAGTCCTGTGTATCAATGTGTATCGAATTTAACTTGTTTTTGAACAAAAGACATGATGTTGGTTTGTAGCGAGACGACTGCAAGTTCTTTGTGTGGAAAAAAGATTTCGACAAATTATTCGAAGTTCATTCAACTTGCAGCTCAAGTGTAGTTACAAGAAGTGATGCTATGACCGCAATGAATATAAGAATGAGAATTTACAATTGCGGAACAACTTGCTATCTCAAGAGAACAATATGTTGAAACGGCAAATTTGTGCGAAAGAATCCATGTTGAAGCAGCAGTTTGTCTTTAGTTTGTTTGTTATCATTGGCATGTTGTTTCACGTAGTGTATCGAATTTAACTTGTTTTTGATTGTACGTTCTTTGAACACATGAATGAATGTAGTCCTTATTTGAAACTATATGTGCAGTTGGGCTTGGATGTCTTTATTTGAACACATGAATGAATGTACCATATGTGCAGACCATTTGAAACTATATGTGCAGACCAAAACAAGTAAGACAACTACCATATGTGCAGACCATTTGAAACTATATGTGCATACCAAAACAAGTAAACAACTACCATATGTGCAGACGATTTGAAACTATATGTGTAGACCATTTGAAACTATATGTGCAGACCAAAACAAGTAAACAACTACCATATGTGCAGACCAAAACAACTAAACAGGTGCAGACCCATATGTGCAGACCTGTTTACCATGTGTGCAGACCTGTTTACCATATATGCAGACCCAACTAACCATCTAACCATATAACTAAGTACCCCTATAACATACATGTACCACTGTAACCTTATGCTATCTAACATACATGTGCAGACCTGTTTACCATATATGCAGACCCAATATGCAGAATGACCATTCTACCCCTGTGACCTTGTGCAGAATGACCATTCTACCCTTGCTATGAAATATTAACTGCAGAATGACCATTCTACCCCTGCTATGAAATATTAACTGCAGAATGACCATTCTACCCCTGCTATGAAATATTAACTGCATAATGAGTTTAACCATTCAAAAGATTCAACAGTCATAAGTTTACATAGTCATTACACAACCATGTTGTTTACTATGACATCACATTTAGTGTGAGTTTTCAAGTAGCACCTGTTAAAACTTTTGGGATCCTGCTTTAAGATTGCTTCTACTGCATCAGGGTTTATGGCCCTCATCTTATCAATGGCTTGGAGGTAATCAGGTTCACAGTATGCTCTTGTAGCTTTCCAATACAACTCCTTGAGCTCGTCATCCTTAAAATTCTTGTGCCAATTCGCATAGATGTGCCTTGCACAGTTTCTATGCTCTGCTCTTGGCCAAATAAGTGCCACAGCATTTAACAGACCCTGCAGATAAATGATTATTAACCTTAGACATTAGGGCAGAAGATAATTATTCATTGTAAAAATTGACAATGGCTACTACCTTTTGTTGATCTGAGATGAATGTCCATGCCTCACCACCATCACTTACACCCAAACACTTCCTGAGCTCTTCCATGAACCATTCCCGGCTATCGTTATTTTCACCATCTACAACTGCCCATGCCAATGGATACATCTGATCATTAGCATCTCTGCCAACTGCAGTTAACAACATCCCTCCTAGGAAGGTCTTTAGAAAACAATCATCTAGACACAAGACCTTCCTACATCCAGCTAGAAATCCTCTTTTCACACCATTAAAACACACAAAGAGTCTGAAAAATGTTTCACATGTGGCTGTGGGATCTAAGTTAATGAAACCTGGTGGTGTAGTAACAAGCACAAATGTTGATGTTGGGTTTACTTTTTCCAAAATCTCCATGTATGCTCCAATTTTGCTATAATGATCCCTCATTGATCCATCAAGTTTCTTATGGGCACATGCTTTAGCCTTGTAGGCCAGCCACTTGGTTATTATGACTTTATACTTATGTTTTACAGCCAATATGATTTCCTTAGCCGATTAGTTGGGCTTGGATTTAAACACTTGCAGGAACTCATTAGCTATGAACATTGCAGTTAGTTGTCTATTCTTTACCATGTTTCTTTGGCAGGTATGTGTATTCTTCACTCTCTTTACCAAGTAACACTCTTTCCCTTTATGAAGTGAACAAAGTATAAAGAATGAACACCCTTTAACACAATTGACAACAATACGACCACATGCAGTCTTTTCGCTCTTTGCAAGGTACAAGTTCCTACCATTAGCTACTGAGTACTGCCTCACTGCCTCTTTAAAGGCCTCCCTTAATGCAAACCTTATTCCCACCTTCCAAATAAATTTCTTCCAATTTGTATGTTCACCTAGAGATGGGGCTGCTTCCTTGTACTTCTTGCCCCTAATATCATCATCGTCACTATCACCAGGTGTTAAAATGTCCCCGTCAGATTCATCATAACTACTGTTTCCATCTACCCTTGCATCTTCAGTTTCATGAAAATTACCCTATGTTTGTCTTTCATGTACTACCACATCAAACACTTTTTTTTGGCTTCCAAATCTATCTTGGTTGCCTCTCTAACTGCATCTTGTGACTGTCTCCACTCAACATCCTCTCTGTCTGACTCTAATCCAACTACCTCATCCGCAGCTTCCTCTTCATCACTGGTCTCAACTAGTTCATCATAATCTTCATCATCAGAATTTGACTCTTCATCTTCCACACTGAACTCACTATCTTCACTGTCTTTGTCTGCTTGCTTACCTATTGAGTTAGAGCTGCATCCAGGGGAAACCCTAGAAGATTGGGCTTTTTGTTTACTGGATTGGGCTTCAGGTTTACTGGGCTGGGTAACAGGGTTACTGGGTTGGGTAAGAGGTTTAATGGGCCTAGAACTGGAGTGGGCTTCAGGTGCACTCAATTGACGTTCTTGAACAAATACTTCCATAAATGGTTCACTCCAATTAACAACCTTCTTAACCAACTCCAACACATCTCTATCATCACGAAAATGCCTAATTTCACCATCATCCGCATCCAACCCATACATATGAAAGACCCTCGATTTATAGCATTTCGTTGCCAATGCATAATCTGCTAGCTCAAAGTATGAAATGTGGTCTACATCAACTTTAGTTAACATAGATTCACCCCCAACGTACTGTGGTACACCAAAATCTAACTCAATGTAACCACCATACCAAAGCATAACATCAATCGATTCCCCCATTGCATAATCTACTAGTTCATGTGAAATCGTACCTTGAACGGAGTTTAAACTTGATGGATTGTTGATTATGAGAAGCTAGGTCACGTAACCCCTTGATCGCTCCCTCCAAAACGCACAGAACAACAATGCCAGCTACCCTGAAGGATTTTGCTTCTTATAACATGTGTTTGCCACGTCATGGGTGCCATGTAGGATTAATGATGCCAGCTAGGATGGAAGACTAACTCAGTTACTCATTTTTTAACTGAGTGGTGAAATGACAAACAAAATTAAAAGTTTGGGGTGTCACAGATCAAAGTGTTAGTTTCGGGTGTTGTCGGCCAATTCTTCAAAGTTTGAGGTGTTAAAATCCAATTGGCCTATTTTGTTTGTTTGGTGATTTATATTACAATAGCTAGGGACATAGCATTATTGGTAGAGGATGTTGTATTCTTACTGTTTGGTATGTTTTTTTTTGGAAGTTTAGCTACTAGTTACCCCTTTATGCTAATAAAATTTTGTTTTGGCTGTTTAAAAAAGGGGAATTGACCTGTAATAATCACACCTAGACCTTTTTGGCCATTAATAATCCCACCTCAGAATATTCCCCCCACCAGTCTCACCTTTCGCCTATTTTTCCTACAATGGTCCCCCGTTAAAAAACACTTAACGAAGTTAAGCTTTTTTCCAAATTACAAACAGATTTTTTAGGACTTTTGATCAAAACGACGATACGAGTCCATTGATGTAAAACTTACTTCGAAATGGTGCTCCAAGTGACTTGATTTTGGTTAATTGGAAATTTAAACACCCAAATTGAAGCGTCGTTTTAATCGTTTGGAGCACCGTTTCGAGGCAAGTTTTACATCAATGGACTCGTATCGCCGTTCTAATCAAAAGCCCTAAAAAATATGTTTGTAATTTGGAAAAAAGCTTAACTCCGTTAAGTTTTTTTAATAGGGGACCATTGTAGGAAAAATAGGTGAAAGGTGGGACTGGTGGGAGAAATCTTTTGAAGTGGAATTATTAATGGCCAATAAGGTATATGTGGGATTATTACAGGCCAATTTCCCTTAAAAAAAATATGGAATGTTTTGCTTTTTTCATTTTAGGCATATTATAAATGTTTATGTAAACTCGATGAGATCATATTATAAATGTAAGTGTAAATTATAAGAACTTTTGTTATTACGACCAAAACAAAAAAAAAAAGGTCCATTGGACCGGTATACTACAAGGATAAAAAAGATTATAACTTTAATGTAATGATAATTTTTTCAATGGTCCATTAACAAATTCCTATATAGAAATAAATATATAAGTTGAACTTGATACAAATAAATCTAATATTAACACCTTTTTATTCATGAACCTTTACATATCTTGTCCAAATTGTTGTTTATAAACCGTACCTTTTGTCCAAAGTATTTTGTATGGTGGGTGTTCAGCCTATACAAGTCGAATTGTCACTTATGTCCTGTTTTTGAGTTTCAACTCTACAACAAGAAATGAAAAGAAAAGATAGTTTATTAACTTACTCATGTGACTGAGAGGTGAAACAAGTGAAAGAAAATTTGATAGTTTTTCGATGAGAATATTATGATCAAGAGTAATCAGGTTTATTCAGTGTTTTGTTAGTTACTCGTATTATAGTCTAGCTATTAAAACCTTGCAACTAATTAAGGTTTCATTATTGTACAACAATTAGAAATGTTAACTTTTAAAAATTTAATGACCCCAATTTTTTTCCTATTAATGAAATAAAATTAAGAAGAAAAACACCCCAAATTTTCACGAATACAAACTTTAACTACACACATAAAAATACAGAAGCCGTATTATTATTATTATTATTATTATTATTATTATTATTATTATTATTATTATTATTATTATTTTATTATTATTATTATTATTATTATTATTATTATTATTATTATTATTATTATTATAAAAGTAGGAACGGGACAGACTTCATGATTACATATCATCAATAACATAGTTATAAATAGTTTTAGTTTGATGATTTGGTTATAAGAGTAAAGCCATGTTGAAGACTTGCTTGCCAAATTTTTTCAACGTTGAAGGTGTACAAAAAAACTGGTTTTAGAACCGAAACCGGAAAAAAAAACCGAAGCTGGTTTTTTTTTTAACCGGTTTTTTTTAACCGGTTTTTTTTAACCGCCGGTTTTTATACCGGTTACTATTCTTGACTTAAAAAACCGGTTATTAACCGAACCGGTTATTAAAAAACCGGTTAAAACCGGTAAAAAACCGGTTTTTTTGGGAAAAACCGGTTAAAAACCGGTCCTAACCGGTTATACCGGTTATTGTTTTGGACCTCAAAAACCGGTTAGTAACCGGAACCGGTTATAAAAAAAACCGGTTTTTATTTTGGGTGAAAAAAACGATTTTTTTAAACCGGTTTTTTAATAATCGATTTGTACACCTCTACATCCCCACATTCATTCACATTCCATCATTCTAAGCCATGCAATATTCCAGCTATTCTCCATGCACTCATCACCCTTCTTGTCAACCAATTCTGTACCACAAATTAAACAACCACACGATAAATAGGGGTGAGCAAACTTTAATACCCGACCCGACCCGACTTTTACCCGACCCTACCCGATACCCGATCCTTCATAAAAACAATACCCGATCAGTGGACCTACACAAATAACAGGGTATCGGTTCTGCAGTGTATCGGTCCTCTCGGTTCCAAGTCCATACCCGTACCCGACCTTCATTTCAAGTGAAATTGATAAATTGAAGTTGCAATTTCAGTTATACACTTATACGTATGAAGGTTCATCCCACTTCAATATGCAATCACTATTTTAGATTTCAAAATTGGTGGATTATATCACAAATTTGAAGGTATGTTCTAGTCACTTATAATTCTGGTATTACTTGGTATTACTGTTAATTGTTTGATTGGTATGAAACCACTGTGTAGTGTTTGATAGCTATCATCAAATTGGTGGGTTGATGTTGATTATTATCCATTGAATAGGCTAGTATCTAAGGTTGCACTTTTTCGCACACAAGGTGTTCGATAGAATGTCGAAGTAAGTGGCGGATCTAGGATTTTTTTCCAGTGGATTCATTGTTTGTAGATGCTCCAATTTTATAGGACTGGACGTAAAAAAATTCAAGGTGTTTTTGACGGTTCGGGTCGGGTAAGGTTCATCACATAATAAAAATCGTTTAGGTTTTATTATAGCTGCTGGGCTTCGGCCAGTTTCATTCTTGTACTTATTATGTTCGGTCCAAAACAGGTACAACTCGGTTCCTATGTGGACCGACCCGGAACCGACCCGATACCCGAAAACCATTAATTCTCAGAACCGAGAAAGAATCTATATAAGTATATTAGGTTCGGTTTCGGGTAATAATAGGGTCGGTTATCGGGTAATTTCGGGTCGGCCCTATTTTTGCTCACCCCTAACGATAAATAATCAACAGAATACCTAATCATCATAAACAATCCAGATAATGAAATGTAACAATACAAACGTTTTGGCACAATATACTCTTACTATCAACTTCTAAAACTATACTTATATATATATAGATATATAGGATTAGGTTAATTTGTGAACAATACCTCCCTCTATTTGTGATCTCAATGAACCAATATAGACCACTCATCTTGTTGATTTTTTCAATTTATTTTTTATTTAAAAAAGTATTATAGAAAGTAAAAATATTCTTTTTTTAATTGTTTTTTGACTTTTAAATAAACTACCCTCATAATTTTTTAATGACCATAATATTTTCATATGTTTAAAATTTTTTAAACAACTACATCGTAAAAATAAGCATTTTATTATCTTTAAATTTGAGTATGGTCTAGTTATAATTTTCTTAATTTAAAAATTAAAGGTGGCGATAGCGTATAGTGCCTGTTTGTATTTTATACATATGTGTATGATTGTTGTTCGCGGAACAATTTGGGTTTTATACACATGTGTATAGTGACTGTTTGTTGGTCGCTACACAATTTGGGTTCTATACACATGTATATAGTGACTGTTTTTATACACATGTGTATAATTGTTGTTAGCTGAGTAATTGGTTTTTATAGACATTTGTATAATGATTGTTTTTTATACACAACAACCAAAACACAATGTTATTGTGTACATGTATTTTTCATATACATGTGTATAAGTCGAAAGAAAAAACATTTAATTCTAATTTGAGAGAGTTAACATTTAAACTTTACTATTACACCTTTTCTATTTATTTTTTAATCTATAAAAACAAAACAAAAAGAATAAATAGTCCATATTGGTTTATTTTGTTTACAAAAACTCTTAGGTTCACTCTTAAACCCTACCATATATATATATGATCAAGGGAAAACCCCTTCGAGTTGTGAGAACTTAGAGAGATCAACCTTCCCGTGCGAGTTTTGTCCCCATTTTTTTTCACACCCCTAGATTATAACGTTAGAAAAGACCGCCGTAAAAAAATAAAAAATAAATATTTTGAAGTGGTGTTTTCGGCCTCTTACAGCAGCTGTAAAAAGATAATGACATAAGCATAACATCACTTTTTACAGCATTTACGACTGCCGTAAATGAAAAATTTTTGGTAAAAAAAAGTTGAAAAAACCTTTCATAATGCCGAGTTCTCTAACTTCTCACAACTCGTATAAGTTGTCATTCTCCCTTAACCATATGTATGTATATATATATATATATATATATAGGGTTGGGATCGTGTGAGAAGAGTTATAGGTTAATTGAGAAACTTGAGAATTATTCTGGATCATACATTTTCCTTAAGCAAAAAAATGCAAAAAAAAAAAAATAATACTTTTTGTGGAAAAATCAGTGCTTTTTTATAAGAGTTCTTTTTTAGAGATTTATTGTAACACCCCAAAACAATTAATAGTTAAAATACCAAATATTAAAAGGAAAGAAGTTAGTTTGATGTGCATTAGTCTAACAAGATAAACTAAAGGGGCTGATTTTGTATAAATGGCCAAACTTGATTTTAATAAAAATAAAACAAATCAAACACACATACACATCAGTGTACGTGAGTGTGGGAGCGACCAGGAGGGGGAAAGAACACCCAAACCCTTATTCCATCAAATTGATCAAATTGAAGGGTGAATTGGGATTGAAATTACTGCATGAATCAAGAATCTTGATCACTCACACTTGTCTAACACTAGGTAAGTTACAATTTCAGTTTTGGTGATGTTTGATTCTTGAGTGGAATTTGATTAATTGAAGTTCTTGAATAATTGGGTGATGATACGAAATCAGGAAGTGTGATTAAAGTGTGGAATTATAAAACCCTAACTGAAATCATGAAAATTGATGGATAAATTTTGTGTTAGGAATTGTCTTGTACCATATATTGAAGTGGGTTTTCATCTAGAATGAAAAGCTCCAAGTTTTGTGTATGAATTATGTGAATAATAATCTAGGGTTGTTGAACTAGCATGTTAATATGGAAGTAACAAGTAAGTAAGTTTGAATAAGATGGAATCCTTGGATTTACCAAGGTTTAAACGAATGAAAATGGCTAATTAGAAGATATGCACATAAGGTGCTTGACAAAACGCCTAAAAGATGTTGATAGACAATAATAGTGGTGTTTGGCTAAATAAACAAGCTTTAGTTATGAGCCGAGAGGTTCTAATGATAATCGGCTTGTGCATTTTAGGCAACACGGTTGAGGCGTCGGGAAGTCAAGCCGGTGCGGATACTCGTTTGAAGGGAAAGCTTTAAGGTATGTGGCTAACGCTTCATTACTATTGTAAATTAGTTTGTCATTGTTATTTGTTGGTGATCTAGAATGTGAAGATTTAAGTGGTTTGGTTTGCTCGAATGATGGACTTCATAACAGTAAATCAAGCAAGTCATTAAGGGTAGGTATAAACCGGGTAACGGGAGTATCTTATCCGTAATCTGATAGCCCGGGTGATAGGTAGTAACGTATTCAACACGCAAACCGGTAATGGGAGCGTGGGTGTTGTACATAAAGAACCCAAAGATGGGTCACTTTGTTATGAAGTAATGTCCCGTATTGTGTTTTGACATCTTAAAAGTGCGAAACTGGAACGAACGGGTCAAATCAGCAAGATAGGATGAATGTGCAGAAGCTACCGTAAGTTACGTTACGGTAGCTACCGTAACTTACGGTAGCGGGTAAATTGATACGGCAGTTTTCTACTGCCTTACGGTAGACCAAGGTTACCCAGTGGCTACCGTAACTTACGGTGGCTACCGTAACTTGCGGTAGAGCCCAGTCATTTTTGTTGACTTTTGCATATCTTAGTTAATTGAATTCGTTTTCGAGCATAGTTTCGATTATACTAATTTCTAAGGATTTTAATATACATATCTTTTTTAATATTTCCAGCTTTTAGGTAATACGAGTACACGGATGAAGGTCAAGTCAAAGCTTCCAAACCGAACACATTCAAGATCTTATTCCGCATCTTTTGTCTTAATTAGATACTCGTAAAACTTATGTAATAGAAGGAACACTTATGTATCCTAATGTTGTTTTGAATGTTCGTTAAACTCGTAAGTACTAAGCTAAGGACAATATCAAGGTTTTGGCTTTTAAGTTATAATGAATATTCTTATCTTGTCGGTAAGAATATATATATATATATATATATATATATTTATAAAAGTAGAGTGTTATATTTATTCACATTATCAATCTTTTAACTATAAATATGTGTATATTGTCAATCTTTTAATTATATATATGTGTATGTTATTAATCATTAAAGTATACAAATATGTATATACATGTTTAAAATTGAAAAATAAGTGTTGTATATCTATGATTGAAGTGACTAATTTCGTTTTAGCTTTAAGGTTTAGCTTTAGAGGTTATTATTAGTATTTAGGGTATAACTTTACGGTTTAGTTTTAGTATTTAACATTAGTTTTAGTGTTTAGTATTATTATTTAGGGTTTAGCTTTATTGTCTAAGATTAGGGTTTAGCTTTAGGGTTTAGCATTAGGGTTTAGGTTTTAGCATAGGGTTTAGCTTTAGTGTATAGAGTTTAGCTTTAGTATTTAGGGTTTAGAGATTTTTGGTTATTGTTCAATGAGTCAGTCCCAATATACACATATTGACAATATACACATATGTATATATAAAAAAATAGGGGGAATGGATTGTATCACCCTCAACTAAGCAAAATTGGCCAATACCACACCCAACTTTCAAGTTGGCTCCCACCACCCCCAACTGGACACTTGGGTTGCTATGTCACCCTGTCGTTACTTAGCCACTAACCTAGTTACTTTTTATCCTACGTGGTATGCTAACGTGGATCTGAAGCATATCATTTTAGCTATTTATGCTTCAACAAAACAATAACACAAGGACTAAACATATCACTTAAAACATACTACAAGGACCAAAAAGCAACTATTTCCATACATCTATTATTTCACCACTGATTTTGAGTTTCAAAATCCCCAAATTCTCGCACAACAAAATCCAATTTCTAGAGAGAGAAACAAACATGTTCTCCCCACCACCACGCCATTCTCACCACAGCCACCACCACTTCATTCTCACCGCAACCACCACCACCTTTGCACCACCGCCACCACCATCTTGTCACTACCGCCACCACCACCTTGTCACCACAGCCACCACCACTTCATTCTCACCGCAACCACCTGATCACCATCACCATCCCCTTTTTTCCCCAAAATCAAAACCCTATATTCAACTCTCGATCCACCAAATCCGCCCAAAATCAAAATCCTAAATTCAACCCTCATCCCCATTTTCCCCAAAATCAAAACCCTAAAGAAAAAGCAACGCTTTTGCCTGGTTTTGACTCCATCGCTGCTGCCGGAGAACGGAAGCCAAAGACACCATTTCCTGTGGCGGTGATGGTGGTTGTGGCTGTCGAAGTAGTTGCCACTGCAGAACTAAAGCCAAAAAGACCACTTCCTGTGGTGGCCGTAGTGGTGGTTGAAGTAGCTGCTGTGTCTGTTGGTGGTTGATAAGGGAGCCATGGTGGTGGTGGTGGCGGTACTTGAACATGGGAGTATGGTGGTGAGGTAGATGACATAGGAGGATGGTGGTTCTTGAACAGGGGAGTATGGTGGTGGGGTGGATGGCAGCGGAGGATGGTGGTGGGGTAGATGATAGGATGGTGGTGTAGGGTGGGGCAGGTGGTGGTGGATGGTGGTGGTGCTAAGTGTGTATGAGAGAGAGAGAGATGGGTGAAAAACATATATACACACCTAAACTGATTTGTGTGTATATATAAGAGTTTTTTTATTTTTAATTACTTTTTTTTATTTATTAAATATAAATAGCTAAAATGATACGCTTCATATCCACGTCAGCATGCCACGTAGGATAAAAATCTAACCAGGTTAGTGGCTAAGTAACGACAGGGTGACATACCAACCCAAGTGTCCAGTTGGGGGTGGTGGGAGCCAACTTGAAAGTTGGGCGTGGTATTGGCCAATTTTGCTTAGTTGAGGGTGATACAATCCATTTCCAAAAAAAATAAACTCTTAAAAATAAGCAATTAGAAGTAAAAAAAGAAAAACTTTTTTTTTTATTTTGAAGAAATGTAATTAAAAATAAGCAATTAGAAGTAAAAAAAGAAAAACTTTTTTTTTATTTTGAAGAAATGTAAAGTTCAAAATGCTTCTCAAATTTCTCAAATGGGATTCTTCTCTTAGGATCCGTGTATATATATATATATATATAGGGTGAAGTTATTGCAAAAAAGACCAAAAGTGTGAGAAACGTAAGAAAGAATCTCAACCATTAGATCTAAATTAATTGAAAAGGGTATAATTGTAAATGCATTAACAAATTCAAATATGGTAATCCTTGATTTAAGGATTTGGAGAGAGAAAAACCTGGATTTTAGGACTTATAACCGTCCATAAATATAACACCATTCAGAGCATGTTCATACATGGTGTTTTAAATATAACACAATTCAGAAAATATAACACCATTCAGCATAAAAATAACACCATTCAGTACAAAAATAACACCATTCAGCGGTAAATAAAAAAAACACCATTCAGTACAAGAATATAACACCATTCAGTACAAAAATAACACCATTCAGCAAACAAAATAACACCATTCAGTAAACAAAATAACACCATTCAGAAAAAAATAACACCATTCAGAAAATAAAATAAACACCATTACTGAAAAGAAAAAAACACCATTAATGAAAATAAAATAACACCATTCAAAAAAAAAAACACCATTCAGTAAAGAACATAACACCTCTGTATCATCTTCTTCACTTCCGGCACCACCACCACTGCCACTTCCGGCACCACCACCACCGCCGCCGCTCGAACCACCACCACCGCCGCTGCCGCTCGCATCCGTCATCCGAATCAATAAACATGTAGCGAGATCTAACCGATTATATAACAGAAATCACCGAAACAAATTTCACAAATCGTACAACTGAAACAAAATTCAAAATCGCAATTAGAGATCGATGATCAATATAATACCTTGAATGAAAACGATCGATCGATTGATCAATATCCGTGCCCTAACTTTGATTGAATATGGAAGAAGAAAGAGAGAGAGAGAAATTGTGATCGTATGAGAGAGAGAGAGAGAGAGAGAGAGAGAGAGAGAGAACAAAATTGCAGGGATTTGATTTACAAAATGAAGATAAAAAGACACAATTGCCCCTATATATTTTAATTCAGTCCAAATTACCAAAAATATTTTGCAATTTGGTCCCTATTGATCTCAACCATTAGATCAAAAGATCTAATGGCTGAGATTATTTCTTACCTTTCTCACACTTTGGGCCTTTTTTACAGGATCCTAACTCTATATATATATATATATATATATATATATATATATATATATATATATATATATATTTCTTAAAATGTGATGTTTATTTAATTTAAATGTTATGTCTTTTTTATATTTATTATTTTAAATGTTATAATAAAAAAATAATTAAATTATTAAGTAATAATAAAGGAGCCTTTATTCCATTACATGAGAATTATTGGCATGGGAGAATAAAGTCCCTTTGTTGCATGACATCCTATCATACCATCCACCCTTAGGGTGAGCGGGGCACTTCTCGGGGAGGGATGCGGTGAGGTGAGTCCCCGAGCGGGAACACCGCCGCCATCAACTCGGGGAGCCTAATCGGGGATGGATTTCGGTGGGTGTTCACCGCATGAAGGGAGAGAGGGAGAGGGTGGCCCACCATTGATTTAACCAATCAAGTATTTTCCCCCCTTAATTAAAAAAATAAAAAAACAAGTCCTCCAAGAGAGGAAATCACACTTTTAACGACGATATAATATAGGAACAACAGAACATTGAATTTCTCATTATATCAGCCACGGATCACCCTCGATTATGACTAGAATCTGCCACCGAAGTTTGTCCATAGTCTCTGGTTTAAACCCTTTTGATAACAACGGTTTATTAAAAGTTTAAACCACTATTGGCCGCCAAACTTTAACAACTAATCCATTGTTCACCGTCCATTGTCACCATGGTTAACCACCGTTTGACCATCGAAATGTCACTTAAACACACTCGGGAGTCAAGAATATATAATCTGATTTCCCTTAATAACTCTTGTTCATTAACTAAAAACTATTTTTTTTCATTCTTATGTGTGCGTTGTTATAAATTCGAGTTAGTCTACGATTTGACGTCAATTTTGTTTGGAAACGAGTCGAGCCAAATATAATATGTTTTTATGCTTATTTTTGTGTACGTTTTCAGTTGACCTACATTTTGACATAAATTTAATTCGGAAAAGAGTCGGGTAAAATACAATACGTTTTCATTTATTAGTATAATTTCGAATTTCTCTATATAATACGTTGTCAAGTCGTGATACAAAGGTAAGGGTGGTGTAGTTCTTAGATGAAACCCCATGATGCGTGTGAAGTGTTATATATTTTAGGTGTATATTTTAAGCCCTTTTTAACACTTATTTTTAGCAAAGTTTTAAATTTATAAAACACGATATTTTACTAACACTAAACACACATATGGGCAAGTGCACTCATCGTGAGCGTAGTATAGTGTTGGCAAGATACCAAGGTCGTCCAAGGGCACAAGAGCTTTTAGTACCGGTTTATCCTCAACGTCTAATCAAAAATAAAAGTTTAGAAAAAATATTTTAAACTAAGAAAAATAAAAACTAACTAAAAATGCTGAAAAATAAAATAAAAAGAAAAAACAGATAGACAAGATGAATCACTTGGTTCCGACTCGTATCTATTGTAACCTTTGATTATTTCCGCACTTTTGCACTATTTTAAGAGATTATCTTAGTTATTATAGTAGGCCCCTCTTTTGAAGGTGACGTTACCCTCACCCTAGTAGTTTGAGTCAGCAAGGATACAATCCTAAAATGGTGGATTATTGGAAGATAATTAATTAAGTTATTAATGCAAATTATGGTAGGCCCCTCTTTTGGAGGTGACGTTACCCTCGACTAAGTAGTCTGAGTTAGCAGGGATACAGTCCTAAATAGCCGGGTTATAGTATTAATAGTAGTTAACTTATGAGGGGGTCAAAGAGTTTGGACCCCCGCCATCCAATACCGTTAAGTATTGAAGGAGGTCCTACTAAATTTGACCCAGGTCCATTGCAGGACCTCTAAACGCTGAACAATTGCAAGACCTTTACCAAACCGTTCCCTTAATCCCCGACCAGGTAGCCAACATACCTCCATATAGACCGTGGAGATATGAATGGTGAAAATCTTTTATTTTATATAGACAGTAAAATAATTTCAAGACACCATGGACAAACGATAAAGAAAGAGCACCTTCAACATAAGCAACTAGTTATTAAAGTCATTAATACGAAACCAAATAAAAAGTGCGAAAAGATTAAAAATAAAAAGTATTACACTAGACACTTTGTCTTCACCAAGTGATGTAAGAGACTTAGGCAAACATGGCCTTGATTGTCAAGAACTCTTACGAACAATCTTGGATCCCGAGATGACTCACACACTCTACGATGGACAATGGATGATGGTGGTGGATGATGGTGTTATGGTGGTGGTGGGTGGTGGGTGAAGTGTGAGAGAGGTGGTGTGCCAAGGGATGGTTTGAGCTTGAGCCAAGCACTCCTATTTATAGGCTGAACAGAAGCTCGGGCACGGCCCCGTGTCCAGTGGGCACGGCCCCGTGTCCACATCCTCTCTTTCTTCATTTAATGCAGCTTTGTCTTATTAGTTGACCACGCCCCCGTGTCCGCTGAGCACGACCCCGTGTGTAGAAGAATCTTTGTACTATGAAGATTTGCCTGGATTGTGCGAATCTTATAGTTGACCACGGCCCCGTGTCCGCTGAGCACGGCCCCGTGGTGGGCAATAGAAGCTTCTACCACTTTGTCTTTTCTGTTGACACTTGGGCACGCCCTCGTGCTAGTTGAGCACGGGGCGTGTTCAGTCTTCTGATGTCTTGTTTTGCTTGGGAAGATGCTGTCGTGGGGTCGGGCATGTCACGTCTTGTTCCTTTTCTTGTATTTATGTTAGATTTTGATGTCTTTTTGCTTCTTTTGTTAATTTGAGCTCATTTAATCCTGAAAATACAAAAGGAAGACAAAAACACACTTTTTCCAACATTAGTACTAAAAAAGGGTTAGTTTTATGCTACAATTGATGAAATTTATATGTTGCATTTTGAACACATCACCCCACTAAATAAACCAACTCGGATTCGATTCAGTTTCTTTTGTACAATATATATTCGATGTACTTTACTTTTTGATACGTCGAAACACCGGTTTTCATGTAATTATTGCATCACATAGGCGAAGCTTGAGATTTCCGACCAAGGGGTCGAAAACGTATATACCAAAGAATTTCTATAAAACCGGGGGGTCTAAAACGTATATACCCAAAAATTTCTATACGAAAACTACATACCCTCCACTACTGAGTGAAAAGTTAGGGGGTCGCTGCCCCCTCCCGCCCTCACTATGCTGCGCCCCTGTCACATAATGTTGGGACTAATCTACTCGATGTTTGCAACGGGTCCGCGGCGCAACGCCCACGGGTGTTATTACTAGTTATACTAATAGATGAAGAGATAAAAAAACAAATAATGAAAAAAAAAGAAGCTTCGAAGAAACGTAAAAAAAGAGATAAAAGAATAACTAATTCAATATCTACAAACCCCATTTAGGGTAATAGTGCTTGACGTCGATTGGCTTAAATGGGCGGTTGCCCTATTTTTTTTTCTTTTTTAGTTTTAATTTAATTAATGTTAGTATAATATAATATAATTATAATTGGCCCTTTCAAAAATTATGATTTCGTCCTCAGTTTAAAATTACGCTTTTGCCATCAGTTTAAAATAAATTTATTCTTTTGTCCCCAGCTAAAAATTACGATTTCGCCCTTAGTTCAAAACTATGATTTTTCCACCGTTCAAAACAATGGTTTTCCCCCAAGCTAAAAATTACGAATTTGCCCTCGGTTTAAAATTATGAGTTTGTCCTTTTTTAAAAACTTATGATTTTGCCCTCAGTTATCTGGAGTCTTGCCATCGTTTTATTTTTTTTCAAAACTATAGTAGTTTTTATTTTACTTCGTTTACTCAATCTAACTTTTTTGTCAAGCAGGTGCCTGACACATGCTTATTGTTTATGACAATTTACTATTTTGCCCCCAGCTTAGGCTTGCCATCTTTTTTTTTTTAGCAAAACTATGACAGTGTTTTGGTTTAATTGGTTTAGTCGATATAATTTTTTTGAGATCGTGTTATGAGTAGTATGCACAAATAACTAAAATACATGCGTACATGTTATTAAACTAAGAAATATTCGGCTTAACGCCCCGCAACGCGGGCGGGGCATCCAACTAGTTAGCAAAACTTAAAGAAAAAACTAATAAAAAAGAATTGTAAAAGTGACGAAAGAAAATAGTTAAAAATGGGTTAATACACAACTTCTAATGTTTAACTTTTAATGTTCCGGGTAAACAAGTTTTTCTGTAATTATATATATTTAACAAAATTAATCAAAATGGGTAAATGACCTAAATCTCCTTTAACTTATTAAGCCTTAGTACCTTAAACTGTTACAAAATTGAAAGTTAGAATCTCAGTGTGTAACTTTAAACTATTAATACTTTTTGTTACTTCATATAAACCAAAGGGACTAATCATGTAATTAACTCGGAATGTTTATATTATATTAGAGTAAATTACAAGAATAATCCTTTATGTTAACACCAGATTGCAAACTATGTCCTTTATCTTCAAAAAGTACAAAAAACATACTCGATTTTTGCAAACCGTTGCACATTATATTCTACGCACCTACCATTTCTCTCTCTAAAAATACAGAAAGTCGCTCTCTTCAGTCTCTCTCTCTTTCTCTCTACAAAATGTATGTCTCTCTCTCTAGAAATATGGTGCAACACCTCCATCGCATCACCACCACCGCCGCCATCGCACAACCATCGCTGCACCACCACCGCCATCGCACAGCCATCGCTGCACCACCACAGCCATCGCGCCACCGCCTATATGATGAAATTAGGTTTTGAATGAAGATTTAATAGTACCTTTTTAGTTGAAAATATGTAAATTCACATTTGGTGCACGATAGCTTGTATCCGATCCAAAGATTGTATATCCGTCATTTCGTCGTGTGGTTTAAAGTGATGGCCAAAATATCTAAAAACGAAACAAAAATCTGCAGAACTCATCTAGAATTCCATCATAACTAGATCTTAATATCTTCAGTTTCCCGAATTACACCAAACGCACAACAAAATCTCACATTTGCTTTAGTCTCAACAAAAATAGTTCGGAGTACGAACGGGAAGAGAACAGATGGCTCCGGGAGGAGCAGCGGTGGTTGCGACAGGATCAACGGTGGATGAGGGAGGAGCGGCGGTGGGAGGCTGAGAGGGAAACTCTATCGAATGAAATCAAAGCTCTCAAACTTGAAATTGAGGAAGGGAATAATAATTCTGTTACGAATGTTGAGAAGGATAAGGAGGTAAACATTAAGAGGATAACATTAAGGGCAGGAGAAGGTGATCAGGTTCAAATGTTGCAGCTTGCAATTTTAATGGTTAACAATAATCAAATAGTTCAAGATGATCATCAATCTAAGAGTATATATAGCAACACTGTTTTGATGAAGTGGATTAGCATATTTGAGTGTTTGGATAGAAGCAAACTGCTTATGACTATGTGTTTATTTGAGGTTGAATTATAGAAAATTGGGAGTTGCTTATTTAAATTAATTATAGAAAATTCAGAAATTACGTGGTGGTGGCTGCCTGGGTTGGATGGTTGGTGGTGGTTGTAATGGTGGTGGGGGTGGTGGAGAAAGAGAAAGATTATGTATGTTTAGAGAGACAGAAATGGTAGGTGGGGTGGGTGAGTTTTATTTATTTAAGTTTATAGGGTAAAATGACAGTGTTGCACTCATGTGGGTTCATGTGGTCAGTTTTAACTATAAAAACTAACTAAGTTATTGCTAAAGGACATAATGTGCAATAATTTGCAAATATCAAGTACGTTTTTTATACTTATTGAAAATAAATGACATAGTTTCCAATTTTGTGTAAACGAGATCAGGCTGTCTGAATGGACATCCGATCGGATGACTATTCGATTGGAAGCCACCTGACCCATTCGACCGCCTTAACTCTCACCTTTGCCTATAAATAGGGCCATTGTGTCTCATTTCAACACTTTGGTTCTCTCATCCGATCACTCGCTCCCAAAGCACTTACAGACACTTTTCATCAAGATTCGAGACAATTTTGTAAGTATTTCTCCTCAAATCTTGTACAATCTTCATCACTAAACATTTCTTTGTCATCTTCTCCATGAAAACCAGTGTTTTTCTCCTTGAAATCGTCTGATTTGGACATCTTGAAGGTGGTTCTCACTCGGTTCTTATGCAAACTATAGTGTGACGTCACCTTATCAAGAATAGTTTAGATCTAAAGGATTTCCAAACGTTTTAACATGAATCTCAACAAGAACTCAACATTTTTCAAACTGTTTTCAACTTTTCTTCAACATTCTACCCAAAACCGATGGAATCTAGACTCATTCAGACTCTCTACTCATTCCTTAGTTGAGAGCTAGCTTGAAAACGGATTTCCACCGGAGAAATGACCGACTAACGGGTCAGGCCTGAAACTCCGTCAAGAACAGTGAAACTGATCGAATGGGGTGATTCCCATCCGATTGAAGGAACTGGATCTTGGGGTGTTTTCCGTTGTTGACGCGTTTTTACGCAGTCTCCGTTAAAACTCAAACTTTTTAACTTAGAAAATTTTAAGTTTTCAAACCAACAGATCGTCCACTCGAATGATCATCCCATCGGATGACCATCCGATCGAATGACCATTCGACCAGGTGACCTGTCCCTTAGACTAATCCTTGTTCAAAACGAATTGGTTAAACTCCAAACTACCAAACTCTCGATTGAATAGCCATCCGATCGAATAGCCATCCGTCCGGATGGTCATCCGACCGGATGACTTGATTTATACTACAACAAAAACTTCAAAAGTTTTAGAATCAACTTACATACACTCACATCTCAATCGAATGACCAATCGTTCGAATGGTCATCCATCCGGATGACCACCCGTCCGGATGACCATCCGATCGAATGGGTATTCATCCGTTCGACTCGCCATTCGACACTTATCTCATCCGATACGCTATTTATACGTTGTTCAACAACTTATGCTACTGTTCACAGGCTAACTCAGGCACGCTCCCATTCAATAAAATCAAGCTGTGGTTACTTGTTAAACACCTACTGTGAGTATACTTGACCCCCTTTTTAACGCTTTAAACACACTTTGGGGTGTAACATACGTTTCTATCGAAAACACACTTATCAAAACGCAGTCTATACTCTAAATTATTATCACATGCGAATAACTGACGTACATATTTACACGTGATGCTTGATACATATGTGCTAGGACTTTTACTTGCGACATCCCACCTTAGCTAGTATGGTACTATAGTTGGACTCACACCCGACAGGGGTCTAGTTAAGGAAATCACACCCTTTTTAGGGATCTCTATCGCAGTCATCGAGTGACTTAGCTGGTAGTATTTGTCTTGTAGTGTGTATGTTGTGTATCTCGTTTATGTATGTGGAAATTCGCAGCGCTTTTATCTACTTAATACTATTTCAAACCTGTATGCTCGCCAATACTCTTGTATTGACATTATTTTAACGCATGTTGCAGGTTAATTGCAGGCTATCTCGAAAACAAGCTAGGAAGTCTAGAAACTCACTATAAATCTAGGTTGTTGGATTTGTATTGTTTGAGAGAACATGAAATCTGTATAACTGTTTGCTGATATATTGTTTATTAGTATGGGATAATGAACGCATTAAATTTTGTCACTAAATAGTTGTTATGGATTCTCTTGAGCAATCTTATTCGCCTAGTGCCGCGCCCCGATGATTCCGCCATCGGTTGGGGTGTGACAAATATATTTCAATTTAGTGCTTTGATATCTTTGAACAATCTACTTTGTCTCACTCCGATGTTTTCACCATCGGTTGAAGTGTGACATATCTCAACATTTTTAATGAATGCTTTGTCATCTATGATTATGAGACGTGATATTTATTTATGTTAACTATGTTAGCATTTTGGTATGCTGTTCGTTTTCGAGCCTATGGTCTCTCTGGAAGCAACCTCTCTATCCCTATGGATAGAGGCAAGGTCTGTCTACATCCCACCCTCCCCAGACCCTATAAGTAGCTTTGTTATTTGTGGGATTTACAAGGTATGGTTGTTGTTTATTTTGTTATCTCATATGCATCCTATATGTTAGTTACTTGTATTTCCTTTTTGTTATTGACTCACTCAACATTGTTTTTGTATGAAGTGACTAGTTATAATCACAACCAGAGAACTAATCAGATGAACTATATATCCATTGATTTCGCGGAATGGTTATAGTAAGGAATCAAGCAATACAAAAGACAGCTCGATAGAAGACAAAACCGATTGCTAATATCAATAAGAAAGGGGATGAGAATACTAAAGAGATGATTGGATGAGGAGAATAACACTGAATTCGCAAAACATTCTTTTTCATAACCCAGTTGTTCTTCGTCTCCTTGCTTATATCCAGCAATGGTAATTTCCCGTTCTCACTGTGCTATTCAATTTGTTGGGCCACTAGTCCAAGCCGGTTAGTTGGGCCTAGTTCATAACATCGTACACGTTAGGTAATTAGGACTGTTGAGCCAATGTGGGGCTAGTCTACATGGTAGAGGCGCATGCCTCTTAGATGGGAGGTCTTAGATTTAAACCACCTGAGCTAGAAAAGAAATTTATAATATTCAGTGTAAATGTAAAGTAAAATAGATTAATATTTGCCGTTAAAAAAAGTAGGACTTTTTGAAAAGATAGGATAACGTGGCATCAATAAATGTACAAGATATTCCTTGAAACAATTCAATATATTTGAAATGAAGTTTGATTCAGATACCTATAAATAATCATAAACTAGAATTACGACCCGCCGCAATGCGACGGGGATTCTTTAGTTATAACTAAGTCGATTTAGGACGCGCATGCTATGTTGAACCTTTCAAACGGGAAAAAATAGACGATGTAAAAACGTTCACCCACACATGTACGTTGCGTCGTGTTAACTCGCAAAATTTAGAACGAAGCATAAAGCGAAAAAATTTGCGGAAAATAAAAATTATAAAGGACCAAAGTTGAAAGTAAAAAAAGTTGTGAGGATAGATTGCAAAAGATAAAAAGTTTTATGTTAAAAGTAAAAAACAAATAGTTTTGCGTTAAAGGTAATTTATGAAATACATTTGAGTGAAAAGTTAAAAAATCATTTTTTTTAAAAAGCCCTCAAAGCCAAGGTTACAACAACCATATGCATAACCATATGAAATACATTTGAGTGAAAAGTTAAAAAAATCATTTTTTTTAAAAACCCTCAAAGCCAAGGTTACAACAACCATATGCATAACCATTTTTTCTTTGGAAAACTCTCAAAGGCAAGATTACAACAAATAAGTAAAAAAAATCAAAGTGGTTAAATCGCAAAAGATGAAAACTTTTGAATTAGAAGTGAAAAATCAAATTAATCCAAGGGGTTAAATTGTATAAGATGAAAACTTTTGAATTAGAAGTGAAAAATAAAATTAATCAAAGGGGTTAAATTAACAAAGATTAAAACTATAAACTTAAATTGTCAAAGATTAAAACTTTAAGGTTAAAAATGAAACAAAGATTAAAACTTTAAACTTAAATTGTGAAAGATTAAAACCTTAGGGTTATAAAGGAAAATTCCAATTTTTTTTTGAAAATCTCCCAAAGCCAATTGTACAACCTTGATATGCATAAGTTTGTTGCTTCTTTATAAGGTTATAATATAAAGGACGATTTTTTGTAATTTACTCTTTATATTATGATTTTGGTCCTAAATTTGAAAACCTGCATCTTTATCCCTCGTTACTTACTTGCTGGTAGCACATTTGGTCCTCGAAGATATTAATTAAAATGGTCCTCGAAGATATTAATATGATTTTGGTCCTAAATTTGAAAATCTACATCTTTATCCCTCATTGCTTACTTGCTGATAGCACATTTGGTCCTCGAAGATATTAGACTATGGGGTATGGGGCTTGGGTTGGGGCGTGGTTGGGGGAAAACACCCAAGCCACCACCCCGGGTGGGCTTGGGTTGGGGCGTGACCCTTGGGGCTTGGGTTTCAAGCAGGGCGTGGGGCGGTATTGACATCCTAGCCGGCGGCCTCCTATTCGCTTTCCCCGCCATGTCATAGCGGGTGTTTCAAAAGTTTGAATTTTAAATTCAAACCGTTAATTTGGCTACCCCAACCGCCACCCGGGTGGCGGTGGCGAACATAGAGTTTCGAGGCAAGGAGCGAAAGGCGTTCGACAAGATCGCCCTTTTTGAAATTTACCAAACGCTCTAGGTTTTTTATTTTGTAATTTTTAGAAATTATGTAATTTTTAGTATTATGTAATTTTTAAAATTTTAATGAAATATTAGGTTTTTTTTATAAATGTTGTGTGAATTTTATAAATTTTTTGAACTTTTTTTTTAATAATCTTCCAAGCGGTGCACCCAACCCAACCCAACCCACGCCCCGCCATACCCCACGGACACGTCACTAGGCGGTGGGGGGCTCCAAGTCCAGGTGTCAACTCATGCCCCAACCTAAGACCCACCATACCCCACGGTTTTAATTAAAAATTTGTTAATGTCATGTGAAAACTCCAATTTGCCATTTACTTTAAATTACAAAATAATTATCAAAACCCGCCACTTAGGCCATAGCCTAGTGGTAGAGGTGTTCCTAATGGACCCTCTTGGTATGGCAAGTTCGACCTCCAAAGTGGGATATGGTGTAATTTAGTTGGTGTAGGTAGAGAGTAAGGTTTGTCGGTTAAAAAAAAAACCACCTTCACCCTAATATTAGGGGTGTGATATACCGTCCATGACCATATCAGCATCGCTAGCGTCGAGTAACGCCGCCCCCTCCCCATTTCCTAGGCGCCAAATTTTCTTAACATATATATATAGGGCACCGCTAGAATGAGAACCACCTCGAGTTATCAGAACCGCGAGAACCACACCATCCGGGGCGAGGTGGACCAATTTTTTTTTTACAACTAGATGTGTGTATTATAAACACATTCGTAAAAAAAATGTCGTGTGGGTAGTTTTTTACACCACAAGTTTGGTGTAAAAAAAAAAAAACAAAAAACACCAAATTTGTGGTGTAAAAAACTACCCACACGACATTTTTAAATTTTTTTTTTACGAATGTGTTTATAATACACACATCTAGTTGTAAAAAAAAAATTTGGTCCACCTCGTCCCGGATGGTGTGGTTCTCGCGGTTCTCATAACTCGGGGTGGTTCTCATTCTAGCGGCCCCTATATATATATATATATAGAGAGAGAGAGAGCGGTTAACATACATTACAGCTTAACGTACGACCAGTACGTCACGAAATTAAGCACGTTCATCGGAAAATCACGCACGTTATAATCTCAAACAAACCAACATGCGTTATTATTTAAATACACATGCGTGATTATCTCATTATCTTCTTCAACCTCCAAACCTGGGTTCAGCATCATCATTCCAGCTCCTTCTTCGATTCCGCTTCCAACGATAAACACTTCCTCATGTTTCAGACGGTCGGAATCAAAGTTTCGTCATATCCCTTCATCCTCTGTTTTACGATTAGATTTTGATGGTCGACAATTTGATGAAACTTTTCAAAATCAAAGATAAGTTTGAACCCAAATCGATAAAATTGACAGAACAATTGCGAATTTGAAGTGAAAGGAAAAGAAAATTGAAAAAAATCGGACGAAATTGATCAAACCTAGGTTAATTGAAAAAGAACAAAATCACGCACGTTAGCTTGTAAAATTACGCATGTTGTCGTACGTAATGTACGTTAAGCCGTAATGTACATTACACTTTCTCTCTCTCTCTCTCTCTCTATATATATATATATATATATATATATATATGGGACCGCTAAAATGAAAACCACCTCCAGTTGTAAGAACCGCGGGAACCACTTTCTGGCCATTAGATCTTCAAGATGAATGGATGAGATTAAAAGTAGTTAAAAGTAATATTAAATTCTTTTTGTCTTATTATGTCTTTAATATTTTAATCTAAAAGGGCATTTAAGTAATTTTGTTTTTTTTTCTTATTAATTTTATTGTTTTTTATTACATTTTTGTCCTATTGCATTAATTGTTTTTTTTTCTAAAATTTGATTTTTTTTATTAAACAAACATTTTGAAATCAGATTTTTTCATAAAAAAATTTTACGCGCGTTTTTTTACGACTCGTTTTTTACGCACGTTTTTTTACGACCCGCATTACGCCCCGTTTTTTTCACGCCGTTTTTGCGACTGGGTTTTTAAGTGCCGTTTTTTATGCCCGGCTTTACGCACCGTTTTTTGCCGCGCCGTTTTTTACGTCATGTTTTTACAAGCCGTTTTTTACGCCTCATTTTTTACGTCCCGTTTTTACGCGCCGTTTTAGCGTCCCGTTTTTATGTCCCGTTTTTACGCGCCGTTTTTTAACGCCGTTTTTGCGACCGGGTTTTTACGTGCGGTTTTTTATTCCCGGTTTTACGCACCGTTTTTTAGCGCGCCGTGTTTTACGTTCCGTTTTTACGCGCTATTTTTTTGCCCCGTTTTTTACGTCCCGTTTTTACGCGCCGTTTTTATGACCCGTTTTACACGCCGTTTTTGGTGGTGGCTGCCTGGGTTGGATGGTTGGTGGTGGTTGTAGTTGTAGTGGTGGTGGGGGTGGTGGAGAAAGAGAAAGAATTTGTAGAAAGAGAAAGATTGTGTATGTTTAGAGAGACAGAAATGGTAGGTGAGATGGGTGGGTTTTATTTATTTAAGTATATAGGGTAAAACGACAGTGATGCCCTCATGTAAGGTCTATTTGGTCAGGTTTAACTAAGAAAACTAACTAAGTTATGGCTAAAGGACATAATGTGTAAGTTTGCAAAAATCGAGTACGTTTTTTATACTTATTGAAGATAAAGGTCATAGTTTTTAATTTTGTGTAAATATAAAGGACGGTTTTTGTAATTTACTCTTTATATTATGATTTTGGTCCTAAATTTGAAAACCTGCATCTTTATCCCTCGTTGCTTACTTGCTGGTAACACATTTGGTCCTCGAAGATATTAATTAAAATGGTCCTCGAAGATATTAATATGATTTTGGTCCTAAATTTGAAAACCTACATCTTTATCCCTCATTGCTTACTTGCTGGTAACACATTTGGTCCTCGAAGATATTAATTAAAAATTTGTTAATGTCATGTGAAAACTCCAATTTACCATTTACTTTAAATTACAAAATAATTATAAAACAACCCACCACTTAGGCCATAGCCTAGTGGTAGAGGTGTTCCTAATGGACGCTCTTGGTGGCATGTTCGACCTCCAAAGTGGGATATGGTGTAATTTAGTGAGTTTTTTTTTTCGAAATAGTGTTGAGGAAAAAACTATTTACTATTCTTGTGTTCTCTACAAATTATTTACCAAAATAGTGTTTTCATTACTTTTTATTAACTTTTTCATTGTCTTTTATAGGATAAATGAATTAAACAAATGGCATATTCCCTCTCACGTTTCAGGTTTCAGTGAGTTCAAATTTTTTAGTTTTTATTCAATTAATCATATATTTATTTATTTGTGTACTATTTTTATCTTTATTTTATTTTCTTACAAACTTATTATATTTCAGTTTCATTTTTCTATCTACTAAACTCATTATATATCATTTCTTTAATAAACTTAGTGCTTTTTATTTTTTATTTTATTTTCTTAGCAACTCACTATATTTCAACTTTTTTCGATCAACTGATATCAAATATAAATCATCTCAAATAAATTTGAAGAATGAAGTACGAATCATAACAAAGATAATCGAATATTAAAAATGTCAAATACAAACGAAAATAAAAATGTCAAATAAAGTCAATAAAGTCGAGCCACTATTGATCTGAATGACAAAAAATTAAAAGAAAACATGTAAAAAAAAATCAACCCACTTAATGATCATTATTTATTCTTCTAGGTATTGCTTAAGGCATTTTATCAACAACTTTAATAATAAGTTTCGCAAGTCACAACTAAAACCTTTAGCTAACTGTGCCGGGGGTCACTTAGTGGTCTGATTTGTTTACATGTTTTCGTTTAATTTTTTGGGATTTGAGATCAATAAAAATCACCCAGTTGATCGAAAAAGAAAATGAAATATAATGAGTTTAGTTGATCGAAAATTGAAACATAATGAGTTTGTAAGAAAATAAGACAAAGATAAAAAATAGTATAATGCGTTGATGGAAAAAAAAACTAAATATATAATTAATTGAATGAAATTAATTTGAACAACTAAAAATCTGAGAGAGAATGTATTTTTCTTAATTTATTGATCGAATAAATAATAAATAAATGAGACAATGAAAAAGTTAATAAAAAGCAATGGAAACACTATTTTGGTAAATAGTTTGTAGGGAACACCAAAATGGTAAATAGTTTTTCCCTTAACACCAATTTAGGAAAAAACTCGTAATTTAGTTGGTGTAGGTAGAGAGTAAGGTTTGTCGTTCAAAAAAAGAAAATACCAAACCACCTTCACCCTAAGATTAGGGGTGTGATATACCGCCCATGACCATATCAGCGTCGCTAGCACCCAATAACGCTCCCTCCCCATTTCCTAGGCACCATGGGGGGTGCCATAATTCATTCCACCATGGCCCTAACGAAACTAAAATTTTCTTTATATATATATATATATATATATATATATATATATATATATGGTAGGGTTCATGAGTGAACAATGATTTATTTGTGAACAAAATGAACTTATCATGACCATTGATTTTATAGATCTATATTTTTTTCTTTAGTGACAAGATTGTAATTATCGTTTGTAACTTACATGTATTTTAATAGATACAAGGGTATAATTGTATTTTTTTTCTCTTTTTTATTTAATTAATTGATTTTTTTCTCTCTTCTGATTTCTCTTTCCAATTAAAAGAATATTTAATTACATTCTCTATACTTTTTTTCTGTCACATATTACCTAACTTAATATTTGGCAATTTAAAAAGATACAAACATTATCAAATATTGTTTCATCTAGAACACGATTAAAAGTATTTAATTACATTCTCTCTCTCTATATATATATGTATTAGATCAATATTTGATGAAAAGATGTATAGTAGAAACAATATGTAGTAATACACAAGTGTATAAGTCTGGTATATATCGACCTGTATACGCTATATACTTGAATAATACATAGGTGTATACGTCTGGTATATACCGACCTGTATACACATATGTACTTGACTAATACACAAGTGTATAAATGTGATTTATACCGACCCGTGGAAACAAGATGTAATAATAAACAAGTGTGTAAGTCTTGTATATACTGACCAGTATACACATATGTTAAAAAACATAATTTAATTAGGTTTAATATTAAATTTTAAAAGGAACATAAGAGTTTATTTAAAAAAAATATTAGCCCTTCAATGTCTTATAATTAAAATAATGGAGAAATAATTAAAAATGAGAGAGAGAGGGAGATAGTTAAGAGAGTAGAAAATTAAGGGATTTTAATTAAAAGTACTTGGCTAATGTCAATCTTACCATTTTAATCTAAAAAATGATCAAGGGTCAAGATTAGTTTACTTAGTTCACTCTCAAGAAGTTGTTCACTCATGTACCTAATCCTATATATATATATATGGGTAAGATCAAATAAAAAGTTGATTTTTGTAAAACCCGTGAGGATCTCTCAATGATATCAAACAACCTATTGATTGTGCGGAATCCAATCAATAGGTGATTCAAGAATATATATAATATCTAAGATGAAAATAATAAACAAAACACAAACCGATATCTTGCATTCAATGGCTTAGCAAAGACTGATACAAGACTCGAATAGGAACTCGGTTCCTTCTCCTTTGTGTCGCCTCCACTGTTCACCAAAACAACAACCTCAAACAATGAGGTAATGGTGTGCTTAAATACAAAACCAACTGGGCCACTAACCTAAGCCCATGCGACACATATAGTCTACTAACCCAACCCATACATAATCGGCCCAAATATAAACTAAACAAAACATAGAAACAACCCTTCAACTTTGCTAACCTACATGAATAAACCTTCAGGTTCCAACAATCTCCCCCTAGGTTTATGCATGCAGGTTCTTGACACTTTAACTTTCACGATCACCTTGCAACCGATCCTTAAGACCACCGAAACCCTTTGTACGAATATGAATAGAGGATGTAACAGCTCTAGTCCAAGCTTTTGCAATTTCTTCATATTTTTCAGTAGCTCTAATTTGATGACGAGCTAACACTTCCAAATCTTCATGAGCAACATTCAATAAATCAATCTGATCCACCAAGCGAAAGCACACATCACCATCACAAACAATCACCGCCTGCCCTAAGCGCTCATCATAAGACCAAAAATGTAAGGACTTTAGAGCACCCTTTGGTATCTTTTCCACCAATGGAATCACCTTCTCTTTGTCAGTCACAGGCCAGCGTACAATCTTCAATCGCTTGTTCGTATATGGATCTCTGATGCCTTTAGCGGGTTTAACAATGGACTCTGCAGTACGCATTGAAGGAAAGCCCTTAAGAACCTCCCTCTTCAACCTTTCAAAAAACAAATATCCAACTCCTCCAGGCTTATCATCTACATAAGGTGCGTTAGACAAATTCGTCAAGTCCACTTTAGTAAATGACTGAAACTGGCCTGGATGCTTGTACCATTCAACAGGTCCAATTTTCCTTTTTATCCACCATCTTTTGCGATCATGATCATAACCCCAGCTAACTACACCAGAACGATTTCCAACCTTATCATAGAGAGTTTCACCAACATCCATCAAATGATGAGTTGCATGAGCATCATCATCGTCTGGATTTAGATTCCGATTCTTCATAATTACAAACTCTCTTTTCTTCTTGATTCTTTCAGCCTTCTCTTTGTCTGCAACAGGATCAATAACTCTTTTAAAGTATTGTTCCATAGCAGCACCTCTTTCAGCATCATCCTTTTCAAAAGCCCTTTTCCTGTTTTCAACATCAGTTGGATCTGAGAACTCCTGTCCAAATTTCTTCTCCAACTTTCCACGTAAGTCATACACCATATTAAACAACAAACTCACATCTCCTTGAAGCTGCTCAATCTGTTGATCTTTCTTTACAATCGTATCTTCAAGTTGTATAATCTTCGCATCTTTATGAATTGAATCTTGCTCAAGAATAACCATTCTTTTCTTCATATCTCTCATGCTGATAAAATCATCTTCATCACTCGAATCATCATCAAACGGCATTCTAAATGGCTCTTCAGGTCTTTTACCACTTGAACTGCTAGGCATATCAAGATCAACTCCAGAAGAACCTGCAGCTTCAGTAGCACTAGGTAACGTTGTCTCAACAATGGTATCAACATCAATACTAGTAACCTGAACATCATCAGTAACGATATTCATATCAGTTCTTTGAGCGTCAGCATCAAAATCAAAGATGTCTGTAGTAGCAGTGGTGGTATCGGTGACATTCTTCTCAAAATCGAAGTCATAAAGACCTTCATCATCTTCATCAGTAATTACGGGTTGATCTTTGCGATGCTCAACATACATTCCGAGCCGAGGATCCCTCCTTTTCCGCTTCAAGGGCATGGAATCAGAATCCTTTGGGTCTTCACTAGACTTTTCACTTAACACTGAAAGATCAGAAGGAGGATTTCCCATCTTATCAGTTACAGATTTTAATAACAAAGCCAAACTTTCAGCAGTAATCACGGGTGGAACAGCAGAAACAGCAGTATCAACTTCAGCTTCAGGAGGAAGCTCTTCATCTTCACCAGAATCACACATAATCTCAATGCCTTCATCGCCAGAGTCAATTGTTAAAATCTCTGTCTCAGGCTGATCTTCGGCATCCATATGAACATCATGTTCTTCAGCAACAATAGCATGTGCAGATACACTACACTCTGGAACAGATCGTGCCATCACTGGATTCTCACCAACATCTTCTGTCTCTGCAAACTGACCAAATTTCTCCAACTCAATCAAACCTTCAAACTTTTTCTCAGTTCCTTTCTTTGTAGTGAGAGCACCAAAACATGAAGGACCCATAGGCTTTAATTCCAACGTATTGTCAGATCTCTTCAATTCTGGATAACGCTCATTCAAAATCATCTGCACAAATCTTGGATACATAAGAAACTTATCCTTTCGAAGCCCAATTGCATTTCTCTTCATTGCTTCCAAGATATATCTTGAATAATTAAACGGCTCATTTGTAATCACACACATCAAAGCAGCAGACTGAGTAGTATTCAACTGATCAATTCCCCCTCTATTTTCTGTCATGCACAAAAGGAACATATGCAGCAACAAACGCCAGTATGGATGCACAAACTTCTTTACCAAGGGAGGAAACTTTCCTTCATAGCTTAAACGAGGCAGAATTGCTTCCACTGTTCTAGCTGGAAGTTCTATAGGATCTGTTTCCTGATCATTAAATCTTAACGCTTCTCTAATCATCTGCTCAGTCACTATAACTTTCTTTTCTTGAATTTCAGCAACTATAGCTCCCTTTCCTTCAACAACTTCTACTTTGGCACTCTTCCAAAAATCTTGAATAAGCTCTTCATAAACAACTGGATTCTCACGAAGAGCATGAACAATCCGGCATGTATTTAGGCCTTTCATTAACGACGTATACAGCTGCTTGTGCTTCACTGGTGGAGGTGCTAAATATCCAACTTGATTATGAGAAGATATAAACTTTAAATCCATTTTCTGCACACAACACAAATCAAATAAGTTTCCAACTTTCGAATATAACAGTGATAAAAATAAAAACCAAAACAAACACTGTTACTGTTCACTCGAGACCATGAGTCGCAACCAAAAGGTCTCGAGTCGAAACCAGTTGTCTGCGAGTCGCAACCAACAGATTTCGAGTCGCAATCATGAGTCGCAACTGACAAACATTGAGTCGCAACCATGAGTCGCAATCTTGATGTTGCGACTCGTAACCACTGGTTTCGAGTCCTAAGTGTTCTTGATTGCGAGTCAACATCTTCAAAACTTCATCGGAAACATCATCGGAATCTTCAAATCCTCATCGGAATCTTCAAAACTTCATCAGAATATTCGACAAACATTCATAATTCCTGCAAAACTTGAATGATGACGTCATTATACCTTGATGATTAACGAAACAGATTGCGAGTCGCAACCGGAAATGAAACGGAATCTTCAACAGATCACCGGAGCTTTTGAGAGAGAATAAGACTTGGTTGCGAGTGAGAAATGAGGTCTCGACTCGCAACCACCCTTTTATACCACAAGTCTGATCACGGGCCATCATGGGCTTTTAACTCTTGGGTCACAACTCTAACAAATTGGGCTTGACAGATTTGGGCCCTTGACTTAACAGCTTTATCAATTTTACCTTAATATATAAACCCATTAATCTGAAAATTTTATTATTATTTTTTTTTTAAAAAAAATAACCACTAAACCTTTTGAGCAATGTTTGCAAAATAAAAACCTAAAAAAAACAAAACAAATAATAAATATTATTTACAAAATAAACTTAGAAAATTTGCATAGATACTCAGGGATCAAATCACAAGGTTTCGGGCTTGACTTCACTTATCAACACTGATCTACTACTGGATGATCTAGACAATTGCCAGTATATTTGTCCCCTTAAACTCATCTCCCTAGACCTTTTCCATATAACTGCCTGTGACTCATTTTATCATGTTTTGTTATTTTAACAATGAACACCCAAACAAATACTAATCAATTCTCGGAATTATGCACAGCACACTCTATCATGCATGTAGTGTCCCTACCACATATTTCACAAGTCCAATCCAAATCTCTGAAATCTTAATTGGGAATAGATTGAGAAGAGAACAGAATAGATCTTGAGCAGAGATGGTGTAATATACAAATCAAATGAGTTTTCTCAATTTGATATAGGTTTCATGGGTTTCTTTTGGGCACTTGAGGGCCTCTTTCGGGTGTTAATTGATCTACAGATCGACAACGTACAGCTAGGTCAGCATGTATCTGGATGCAGCAAAAGCTGACGTTGCCTAGCACCTCCAGGTCAGCATATATCTGGATGCAGCAGAGGAGGTACACGACTTTTTCAGAGAAGATTTCAGAGTCAGACCAAAATTGTGTGTATCAGGACAACATACAGACATTCAAATAGAAATGAGCTAATTCCAAGTGATTTTCTTTTCTGAGGTCATGTACTCTTTTAGTTCTGAACAGAAACAGCCAATGTTTCCAGTCTTAAGGATAGAGCCTACCAACACATCATACTAGAGTCAAACTATTTTGATACTGGTCTTACATGAGTCAGCCCTTGACCATAATGTGAAAATTCATTTCATTTCCCAGTCCTGCCACACCTCTTTTTGTATTTTTCAATTTTTTTAATGTTTTTGTATTTTTCTATTTTTTTAATGTTTTTGTATTTTTCAAAATTTCTCCCCCTAAATTTGAGCATAAATAAAAAGTACCTAAGAATAGAAAACTTTATGAACAAATTTACCTACGAAAAACAAAAACATGCTCAGTCAGTAAAGCGGATCATTTTCAGAAAATCCACAAGCACTCTGAATTTCGAGCTGCTGACAGGTTTGGTGAACAAATCGGCAGCATTTGCATCTGTGTCGATTTGTTCAAGAGTAATAAGACCTCTGTCAAAACAGTCTCGGATAAAATGAACTTTAATATCAATGTGCTTGGTTTTGGAGTGAAAGACATGATTTCGAACAATTTGTATTGCAGCATCATTATCGCAGTAAATAGTAGTGTTAAGATAAGTCAAACCATAATCCTGCAATTGATGTTGCATCCACACCACTTGAGAGCAAGAAGCAGAAGCAGCAACATACTCGGCTTCAGCTGTAGATATCGCCACTGTTTGTTGTTTCTTGCATTGCCAAGAAATGAGCCGATCACCCAAAAATTGGCATCCCGCAGATGTAGATTTCCTGTCACTGTCAGTACCTCCAAAATTGCTGTCAGAGAAAGCAAACAAGTCAAAATTGGAATCCCTCGGATACCACAGGCCAAACCGAGGTCGGCCTTTAAGATACCGAAAGATCCTTTTAACAGCAGTAAGGTGAGAAGTTTTAGGATTAGCCTGATAGCGTGCACAGTTGCAAACAGCAAACATAATGTCCGGACGGCTAGCTGTGAGATACATCAATGACCCGATCATGGACCTATATTGACGTTGATTGACAGACTCTCCTTCTTCATCTTCAGTCAATAGTGGTCTCTCTGCCATAGGTGTTTCAGCAGACTTTGCGTCCGTGAATTTGAATTTTGCCAGCACATCATCCACATACTTCCCTTGATGAATAAGAATTCCTTGTGAACTCTGCTTGACTTGTAGACCCAAAAACAGTGTCATTTCCCCCAGAGCACTCATTTCAAACTTCTTTTTCATAACTCCCTCGAACTCCTTGCAAAGCTCCTCACTTGTAGATCCGAAAATGATGTCATCGACATAAATTTGAACTAATATCTGATCCTTGCCCACTTTCTTGATAAACAGAGTCTGATCTATTGTGCCACGTGTGTACCCATGAGCCAGTAGATGTTCAGTTAATGTAGCATACCAAGCTCTTGGTGCTTGGTGCAATCCATACAATGCCTTGTCTAGCTTATAGGCATATTCTGGATGATCCGGATGTACGAACCCTGGTGGCTGCTCAACAAAGATTTCTTCCTTCACTTTTCCATATAGAAACGCTGTCTTGACATCCATCTGATATACAGTGAACCCCATATATGACGCGTAAGCTAAGAAAATCCGAATGGCCTCAAGTCGAGCTACCGGAGCATATACTTCATCATAATCCAGACCTTCTATTTGTCGAAATCCCTGAACCACCAACCTTGCTTTATTTCGAACAATAACCCCTGCAGAATCTTGCTTGTTTCGAAAAACCCATCGAGTTCCAAGTTTGTGCTTTCCTTGAGGCAACTTGACAAGTTTCCATACTCCAAGCTTCTCAAACTGATTCAGCTCTTCATGCATAGCATCTACCCAGCCAGGTTCCTGCAAAGCTATATCAATAGTTTTAGGTTCGATTTGAGAAAGATAACAAGAATATAAGCAAGTGTTAATGGTTCCTGATTGACTCCTGGTCAAAATTCCTGCATTTACAGGACCAATCACATTCTCGATTGGGTGATTGCGTTGAACGCTCGTAGGTATGGCCAAATCAGGTACAATCTCCTCTTCAGTGGTGGTGTTGCTAGACTCCCCCTCATTAGGTGCTGTAGTAGTGTGAACTACAGGAGAAGTGACAACACAATCCTCAGGAATTGGTTCAGGAAATAAAGCAGAGTCACTAGTTGATGCACCCTCAGGAGATCGATTGACCATCGGAGTTGGTGTAGGATGTTGCGTAAACACCATTCCTGGTGGATCAATGGTATGATGCCTCACGTTGTCTTGCATCTGTGCTTCGTCTTCCGTATCTTCAAACGACAATGGTTGTTTGGGAATAGACACACCTGCAACTGAAACATCACTTGACAAAATGTTAAATGATTTAAACAGAGCAGAATAATCGTATAACCATTCTGGACCAACTCTAGCGTCCGTAGCATTCTCTTCAAGCCATTCAATGTTGCACGACTCGACGACCTTTTTAGTTACTTTGTTGTATACCCTATAAGCAGAGCCTTTAGCATATCCAACAAAGTAACATTTGTCACCTTTGACTTCAAACTTTCCGTTGGAGTCCATTAGTAATAATACACATGGACAACCAAAGATACGAAAGTGTGAAACCGAAGGTTTATGTCCTTCCAGAATCTCATAAGGGGTTTTCATGTGACGTTTGTTTACTAAAGCATGATTCTAGATATAACAAGCCGTGCTAACTGCCTCGGCCCAAAAGAAGCTAGGAAGCTTTGAATCAGCCAGCATAGTACGCGCAGCTTCAATGAGAGTACGATTCCTTCTTTCAGCCACTCCATTTTGTTGTGGAGTTCGAGGCGCACTGAACTGACGATCGATTCCCTTATCAATGCAGAAAGTATCCAAAGTAACGTTCTTGAATTCTGTCCCATTGTCTGATCGAATAACCTTCACCTTAGTACTCGCTTGATTTTCAGCCAAAGTAATGAATTGTTTTACCAAGACAGCAGTTTCATTTTTGTGGCTGAGAAAATATACCCAAGTGTAGCGAGAGTAATCATCGACGATTACCAGACAGTAAGCTTTCTTCCCAATGCTCAGCACATTCACTGGACCAAAAAGATCCATGTGAAGTAGTTCGAGTACAGCTTTTGTCGAAGGTACTGGTTTAGTCTTATGAGGTTTTCGATGAGCTTTCCCTTTCGCACAAGGAACACATTTCTCCACCAACATGAAGTCCTTGATTGGAAGATCACGTACCAGTTGACCTTTAGCTAGACGGTTCAGATTTTTCATATTCACATGCCCAAGTCGACGATGTCACAGCAGACCATCATGCTCCGAAATTTTTGAAAATAGACAAGTGATCTCTTCACACGGTTTCTTGTTCATATCAATGACGTAAGCATTACCTTTCCTTTCAGCTGTCATCAAGAACCAGTCTTCTGGAATAACAATCCCAGGCTTAAGAACATGACATCCCTTCTTCGTGAAATGAACTGAATTCCCTCGATCACAGATCTGCGAAATACTTAACAGATTGTGTTTCAGTTCTGGAACATAATTAACATTTTCAGAACTTAAGACGCCGTTTCGAACAGTTCCTTTTAACGTGATTCTGCCTGACTCTCCTCCCGCAAATGAGACATATCCACCATTAAACTCTTTGACATTTACCAGTTGGGATAAGTCTCCTGTCATGTGCCTGGAACAGCCACTATCCATGTACCAGAGGCGCACGATAGTCCTCCACAGCTGTTCCTGCACGATTAGCGGGATTAGTTAGATTTAGGAACCCAGCCCATAGTGGATCTGGGTTTTCCTTGTGCATCAATATACGTCACTCTCTGCCACACTAAATTATCTTTATTCAGAAATTTTGAAACATCCCTTTTGGCGACATTTTGATGACATGATTTCATTGAATTGGATTGCATGCCATTAGCTTTAGGTTTCCAAAACTGTCTTGACCAGTTAGAATTGAAACTTTCATAAGCGTTACCAAAAGAATTACTTCGATTACGCTGAAAATTTGTTTGTCTATTCTGATATTGATTATAGCGTTTGGCTGCTTTCCAATCCTGATCAGAAGGTCTAGTCCTGTGATAGTTGTTCTTCATTGTCTTAGTCTTTGCAGACATCATGGACTCCGAACAGTGATATCTATTAGACGTGACCTTCTGATTTCGCTCTGATGTTTTCTTGTTCGGTGTCCTTGGGAGTTTGCCACAATTTCTGGCAATGTGACCAGCAATGCCACAGTTAAAACATGTTTGACGTTTCACATTTTGAATATTCTTGACATTTTGACTCTGTTTGCTTGATTTCGTGTGATTTGATGTTTTAGTTTTCTGAACATGTTTGACTTGTGGTTTTTCTTTAGACAACTTTTCTTCTAATGATCTCTCTCTTAGATCAGCATCCCTCTCATTGTTACTTAATCTTGATTCTGAATTTGAACATGTACAAGTTTCATCCAAATGCGTTTTATCAAGGCATTTATCATCTGAAACCGATTCAGGTTCACTTCCCGAACAAGAAGAAGTCTCAACAATATGCTCTTCCTCAATGCATTTGTCATGTGAAGTTGATTCAGATTCTTTTTCTGAGCCTAAAGAAGTTTCATCAATATGCATTTTCTCAGAGCATTTATCATGTGACACAGATTCAGGTTCATTGTTTAACACAGTTTCCAATGGGGTCCCACTAGATTCAACATTAGGGACACCCACTGAGACAGATTCAGAAGAAGAATCAGGATACTCTTGATTTTCTTGAGAAGTCGTTTCAGTGGTTTCACTGAATGCATCCTGAGGGACCTCACCTGTAACATTTTCACAAGCTGAAACATTAGAGATGTTAGGATCACAAACATTAGTTGAAAAACAACCATCACCACACTTATTGTTCAAATCATCCACACAAACATTATCAGTTTTGCCCAAAACAACAGGCTCACAAGACGAAACATAAGCTGAAAATGACGCAAACAAAGAACTAGTAAAAGCAATGTCCGACTCAGTTGGTTCAGAATAATGTTCAAAATATGGTTCAGAAACATTTGAAATAATAACCGGTTCACTCCCATGAACATCATCACACTTTACTTCAGAGCTATCATCTGCACACGAAGATGAAACATTAGGATCAATTGTGCCTTTGTGAACAAAATTCAATGGAGTAGACTTTTGTGGCTCAACATGTCTGTCATGAACAGACGATTTGTGGTTTTTCGAACCATACGTCATTTTACTCTCATTTATCATCTCCTCCTCGGTCATTGGTAGATAAGTATAATTATCATTGTACGGAGGAGGAGTCTGAGTGTAACCCAAGCCACGCCCTTTATTTTCTTTAAAAGCGATTTGTTGATCACAAAGATTTTTAACCAATTTACTGGAAGAATCAAACTTCTTGATATTTAGCTCATTAATTTGATATCTGTTTTGAATATCTTCCAGTTCCTTAGTTAAAATGCATACCTTTTCTTGAGCTTCTAGGAAATGGGCTGTTTTTACACTCACATCATCCTTTAGCTTGATGATGTCTTTTCGCTGAGCTTCAATCTTTTCTTTATAAAGCTTCTCATTTTTAGACAAAGTAAAATTTTTATTTTTTATGTCATTATAATCTTGAATGAGCTCAGCGTTGTGTATTCTGTAAGCCTCAACCCTTTCCCTACACTCAGGAGTACAGAAAACAGAAATTACCTCTTCTTTGGTGAGACCTTTAACAGGAGCTGAAAGAATTTGAGTCATGAATGCAAAATCATCAGCTACAGTCTCTTCCTCTGGCTTTGGGCTATGTTCGCTTGAAGTCATGAAAGCAATGTTGGATGTAGCAGTTTGATTCTCTGGAGCTGATATGTTCAGACGCTCAATTTCTGAAGTCCAATCAAAGTTGAGGTTGGGCTGAACCACCAGTGCTTGTGCTAATCCTTGCGGCTGTGGACTTCCAGAAGCAGCAGCATCTGCTATACTTGTAGTGGTCACAAGAGCTCTTTCTCGATTAGGAGTTGCAGGTTGGGCAGGAGTTGCAGGAGTTTGATCTCTGTTTATAAGTGGCTTCGGGCAGTTTCGAGCATAGTGTCCTTCCTCATGACAGTTGAAGCAACGAAGATTAAAGGGCACTTTAGCAGCTCCATTCCATGCATTTCCCCACCTGTTTTTACCTGTTCTTTTCACAAACTTTTGGGCTCTGAAAGCTGCCATTGCCATCTGCCAGGTGATGTCCATTTCTTCAACATCATCTGGATGAATCTGTGTCAGATCATCAGGACTCCACTTTGGTGGATCAAGTTTTCCTGCAATAAAAGCATTCAAACAGTTGATCACTGAAGCTGCGATATCCAAGTTTTCCTTTGATTGTTTAGCAAAGAAGGCTATCATTTCGTTGTTAGCAGCGGAAGCAGAAGCAGCAGTAGAGATATTTCCAGAATTTGGAATTGAAGCAGGAGAAGCTGGAGAGACGACTTGATTAGAGGATCCAGATGAGTGCACCTTAGCTGAAGTTGGAGTAGCGGATGAAGTATTGCGAAACATCTGAAAACCACCTTGAGACAATAATGCTGTGTTGCTGTTGTTAGAGGAAGCGGGAGCAATGGAGAAACCAGCAGCTAGCATACTGTTCTTGTAATTTGTTTCTCTTTGCTTATCATCCAGTTCGCATGCCTTAATGTGAGAGATCATCTCTGACAGAGTGCATCTAGCGAGATCTTTAGTCTTCTTGATCATAGCAACATGATGATCCCAACTCTTTGGTAGTGCATTAAGAAGTTGTCGGTTTGTGGATGCATTTGTTGTATGAATTTCTTCCATTTGCATTTGGGTGATCAGCTTCACAAACCTCTGAATCTGATTGTCTACCGTTTCACCATAAATATGGTTGAAGTTGTTGAAGTTTTGTTGCAGCAGATTTCTTCGGCTCTCTTTCATATCTTCGTTTCCTTCATATACTTCGATCAGAGAATCCCACAATTCTTTGGCAGATTTGCAGGTGCGAAAACCAATAGCAATATCAGGACCCAAACCCATGGTTAAGTAGGAAAGAGCTCGATCATCTTCTTCAACAATGAGCAAATCATCTTCAGTGTACTGATCCCTAGGTTTCTTTACCTTAAGACCTGGTTCAGTTGAGCTTTCCATCATGATTTCCCTAGGACCTCGCAAAATGCTTCGCCACAGCTTATAATCCTTAACCTTCAGATGCTGTTCAAAGCGCCACTTCCACTCGGGAAAGTCATTAGCATCAGTTAACCTAGGAATGCGTGTTGTGGTACCAAGCTTTGAATCCAATTCTTGTTGTTGATTAAGGGCAGTCAACTCACTGTTGTTTGACGACATGTTTAATTAATTAGTTAATTAATTAATTGATTTTTGTTTTAAGTCCAAAAGTCAAAAGTTCAAATGTCCGTAAATCAGTGTCGTTGCGAGTCGTAACAGCTGGGTCGAAACTGCTGTGGTTGCGAGTCGTAACTGCTGTGGTTGCGAGTCGTAACTAAAACAGAATGAGCCGAAACCAAGGTTGCGAGTCGTAACAGCTTTGGTTGCGAGTGGAGACTGACTACTGGTTGCGAGTCGCAACTGAAACAGGATGAACCGAAACCGTGGTGAATGCGAGTCGAAACCAAAACGTGATGAATCGCAACAATGATGGTTGCGAGTCGTAACCAGAACGTGATGAACCGCAACAGAGATGGTTGCGAGTCGAAACCTGCAAAAGAATAAACGATAAGATCTGTTTACTCGCAATCCCGATTTTTCAGCACTTCCAAAATTCAAAGATATCGTAATCTTTGAATCTGTTGACCACCAACTTCCCGTAAAATCAGCAAACACCTTTTTCAGAAATCAACAAACCAAAATCAGTATAATTTTGATGAATCGGTCAGGAACAGTTTAAGTATTTCACTGCAAAACATGCAACAAAATAGATCAGTAGCACAAACGATTCTTGAATCCGAATGATATCAAAACCGAGCCCTTGAATGGCTTCAATGGCTCTGATACCAATTGTAAAACCCGTGAGGATCTCTCAATGATATCAAACAACCTATTGATTGTGCGGAATCCAATCAATAGGTGATTCAAGAATATATATAATATCTAAGATGAAAATAATAAACAAAACACAAACCGATATCTTGCATTCAATGGCTTAGCAAAGACTGATACAAGACTCGAATAGGAACTCGGTTCCTTCTCCTTTGTGTCGCCTCCACTGTTCACCAAAACAACAACCTCAAACAATGAGGTAATGGTGTGCTTAAATACAAAACCAACTGGGCCACTAACCTAAGCCCATGCGACACATATAGTCTACTAACCCAACCCATACATAATCGGCCCAAATATAAACTAAACAAAACATAGAAACAACCCTTCAACTTTGCTAACCTACATGAATAAACCTTCAGGTTCCAACAATTTTGCCTAAGTAGGATGTGAAGGAATCTTAACCATTCATTTTTCAAATCAATGGTTAAGATGAAAGTGTAGGAGAAAGGAGGAGTGCAAGGGTATCTTGGGAAAATCCTATTTATGGACTTTCTCTCTCCACATGCAAGGCACATGCATATTCCACCCCCATTTTTTAAACGTTCATAACTTTTTTATACGACATTATTTTATATAAAAATTTCACCGTAAAATCGAGCGTCTTTTTATCTTTAATTTGACTACCATATTGCTATATAAAACATGAAGACTAAAAAAACCCACTAAAATGTGTTGTATTTCTATGTTGTATAACATTTTTTGTGCTGGATTTTTTACTATATTTTTATGCTGGATTTTTTTTAGCTAAAATTTTTTTTTTCTCAATTTTTTGTGCTGGATTTTTTTGTACTACATTTTTTTCCTGAATTTTTTCGTGCTATATTTTTTTTGTACTATATTTTTTGGGCTATATTTTTTGTACTAGATTTTTTTGTGCTAGATTTTTTTGTACTAGATTTTTTTTTTGTATTTTAAAAAAATAAAAGGGGTGCCACATGTCATTTTCACTCCTATTTATAAGGACCAAAATGCCCTTCATTCCTACTTACTAGGAGTGCCACATGTCAACATCACAATCCTTCTTAGGCTACTTAGGCAAAATTCACTTTTTAGTGGATCCTTCCCCTATATATATATATAGGGTGAGAGTTGGCTACAAAGTCCATTTTTCCTACAAAGTGTACAAAGTCACAAAATACCATAATGTCATCCATAAAACACGTTCAAAACCCACAAATAACATAGTGGAGATTACTAAAACACCATATTTGTGGGTTTTGTATTGTGTTTTGGATGATAAGCCTTTAATTATCGAATGACTAATATTAGTGTGTTTTATGTTGATTATCATGTTGTGTTTTATATTCATAGTTGTACGATGGTGTGTTTGAAATTTTTAAGGACTGTTAGGGTTTGGATATTATGTTTTAGTGATTTTCACTATGTTATTTGTGGGTTTTGAGTGTGTTTTATGACTGAAATTGTGGTGTTTTATGACTTTGTACACTTTGTAGGAAAAATGGACTTTGTAGCCTAACCCCACCCTATATATATATATATATATATATATATATATATATATATATATATATATATATATATATATATATATATATATATATATTACACAAACTAAAACACACACCAATCACTAAAACATACACATTCTCTCCAATCATTTCTATAACAAAAATGTCATCCCACTCTTCATCCGATTCATCCAGCTCTTCATCTGACGGAATGATTGACGATATGCTTATCACAGTGACGCAGGCGTTTCAGTATTTGCGAGAAAAAGCTTAATCATCTACAACGCGGAGCAGACACGCGCATCTTAAACTAGATCGGTTAGGTGCTCATGAACGTTTAATGCACGATTATTTTGGTAAAAATCCGTTGTACGAGGATGCACAGTTTAGGCGTCGGTTTCGTATGGCCCGCCGTCTTTTCTTAAGAATTTCTAATGATCTTGAGGGCCGATATCCATTTTTCACACAAAGAGAAAGTACTAGTCGCAAAATTGGATTCTCTGGAATACAAAAGTGTACTGCCGCAATCCGACAACTTGCGTACGACACGGCGAGTGATGCGTGGGATGAATATTTAAGGATGTCAGCCAGAAGTTGTCGTGACTGTGTTGACAATTTATATGAAGGTATTCGTTGTTATTATTATTATTATTATTGTGTTAATTTATAGTTTTTTAAAACTATTATGTTTGGTGTTAATTTTCTTTACGGGAGGCGATATTTGAGGATGTTGATCGTTTCTGACATTCCACATTTATACGAGGCCCATCAGCGGATACATTGGTTTCCCGGGATGTTGGGTAGTCTTGATTGCACGCACTGGGAGTGGGCAGCCGTCGAACTGCTTAGAAAGGACAACACCATTGTGGTGACCACGAGGGTCCTACCCTAATACTACAAGCGGTCGTGTCTCAAGATTTATGGATTTGGCATGCGTACTTTGGCATGGCCGGTATGAACAATGACATGGATGTTTTACAATCTTCGGGTCTTGTCGACGATGTCATTGATGGTGTTGCACCAAATACTTCATTCTATGCAAAGGATGTGGAGTATAAGTATTATCTTGTCGACGGTATTTATCCGAAGTGGGCTACGTGCCCATATGATGAAAAAAGATTGTATTACAAGAAGAAACAAAAGTCGGCAAGAAAAGATGTCGAGGCTTTCAGTGTATTAAAAAAAGATGGTCTATCATTGCCCAACCGTCGAGTATACTTGAAAAGAGTAAAATGAGAAACGTCATGTATACGTGCATCATCTTGCATAACATGACATTGGATGAATCGGGCAGTGTGTTTGGTGTAGAGAGTTATAATGAAGGTAATCAACCGGCGAACCCACTACTCACCTACGCTAAAAAAGAAGTAATCCTAGCGAGGATAAGTGACAGGAACACACACCTTAACCTTCGAGCTGATCTGACCGAGCACCAATGGTTTGATCGTGATGAAGGAGGAGACAACGAGTGAAGATGTGTTTTTATAGTTTTACCTATTTTAACCTTTTAAGCATTTTTAGGTTTGTATTCATTTTTAAGTGACATTGTGTTTTTTAAAGAGTTAAATGCCATTTTAGTCCCTGTGGTTTGGGCCATTTTGCCAGTTTAGTCCAAATGTTTCATTTTTAACCTGTGGGTCCAAAAAGGTTTCACAGTTGCCATTTTAGTCCACTTGGTTAACTTCATACATTTTTCTGTTAATGAGAATGCCAATTTGGTCATTTTGTATGTAATTCTGTTAACTAAAAGGACAATTCAGCCATATAAAATGACCGAATTAGCCTTCTCGTTAACAGAAAAAATGGATGAAGTTAACCCAGTGGACTAAAATGGCAACTGTGAAACCTTTTTGGACCCACAGGTTAAAAATGAAACATTTGGACTAAACTGGCAAAATGGCCCAAACCACATGGACTAAAATGACATTTAACTCTTATTGAAATTATGGGTTTTATATTTTATTTGTGTTATTTAAATTTAAATTAATATATCAATATTAAATAATGTTTAAATTTAAATAAAAAATAATAATTAATTAATGATGATGAGAACTCTAAACTATTGCAGGGATGTTAAAGAAAAGAGCTTTAAAGCCCCCATATAAGGTGGCGCCTAGATCCCGCTAAGTTGGCATAATAAAACCCCTATGGCTTTGCCTAAGACTGCGGGGTATGGTGGGGCTTGGGTTGGGCGTGGGTTGGGGCGGGTGATGACACGTGGAATGGGAGCCCCCCCACTGCCTGGTACGTGTCCGCGGGGTATGGTGGGGCGTGGGTTGGGCTTGGGTTGGGTGCACCGCGTGGCAGGGTAGTTTTATAAAAAAAAATATACAAAATTTAAAAATTACACAAACATTTATAAAAAAAAAAACATACAACTTCATTAATATTTATAAAATTACATAAAAACCTAAAAATTACAAAATAAGAAACCTAAAGCGTTAAATAAATTTCAAAAAGGTCGATCTTGTCGAACGCCTTTTTTTCCTTGCCGCGAAACTCTATGTTCGCCACCGCCACCCGGTCCTCGTGGCTTAACTCACCCCCGAGAACGGCTTCGTAGTAAGCCTTGAAACGCTCGAGCTTGGGACGTAGCTCGCGCCATTTATGTTGGCACGCGTTCATGTTGTGGCGGTCGTTACCGACGTTTAGTCGGTAGGCCGCGAAAGCTTCCGGCCAATATTTGGTTTGGCCTGGTGGCCGGCCCTTCATAGCGTCAACGACGCTTGTGACTAGGGAAAGTTCTTCGTCGTGGGTCCAGGATGCCATAGCGGGTTCGTGGGATGTTGGGTTTGTGGTGACCGGCTGGGGCCGCGGGTGGGTTTTGTCGAATTTTTGGGACCACGGTGGGGGTTGGGATGGACCACCCGGTTGGGGTTTGGGGGTATTTATAGAGGATGTTGGGGTTTGGGTGACCGGTTGGGGTGACCGCTTGGCCAAGCCAACGGTTTGAATTTAAAAATTCAAAACTTTTGGGATGGCCCGCTATGACGTGGCGGGTGAGCCAATGATATTCAGCCAACTAGGATGGCCAAACCGCCCCACGCCCGGCTTGAAACCCATGCCCCAAGGGCCACGCCGAAACCCATGCCCACCCGGGGTGGTGGCTTGGGCGTTTTCCCCCTACCCACGCCGAAACTCCCGCCCCATACCCCGCAGTCTAACCATCTTCTACCCCCAACCATATCCTCCCTTCACCCACCCATTTTTTCGGGGATAACCACTCCGACAGCATCCACCTTAAAACTTTTCCTTCTTCGTCTCCCTAATCGGGAGACTAAAGAACCCAACAAGATAATCATGATAAATTTGTTAAACTTGAATTCAAACTGTAATATAAACATACTACATGATGTTCCATGTAATTGTTCCTCAAGAAATAATTATTGGTTTTCTTTTATGAATAACTGACAATAAACTTTTTGACAATTGGAATTACTATCCTTTCAAAGCACAAGAGGGGTCCAATGAGCATATGAAAAGCAGAATCATCAGTAACCAATTTGAAATTGGTTTCTGCATACGAAAACAAACAAATTTGCATTGGACAAACACCAATGGACATCTTTCCAACAGAGAAAGGGGCCAACGATCAAAGGCTACATCTCTTTCACTATCCTCTTTAGTTTAATAGGATTTCATCCTCAATCACTATCCTCTTTAGTTTAATAGGATTTCATCTTCAAACTGGAAACGCTACTTCTGCCAACTCATTGTTCCTCACCTAGTAAGTTTCTTATATTCATCATTTTTTTTATATCAGCTTCATATATGCATGCTAATTTTCTTTAATAATTTGTTTAATATATAAGTAATTATTTGTATATAGACACGTTTGTCATGCTACTTAGAGTAGGCCCTGTAAATGATTGTACTTGGATTCAATTTTTCAATACGATTCAACCACATTAGATAATTAGAATCTGATCAATCATTCAACTCCATCCAAGTAATTTAAACACTACCACACCTCCAACCTACCCACCCCATAATCGTTATAGCGTGTCTTCCACGGTGTCATCGCAAGCGTGTATTCCACAGCGTCATCGCAAACTATCACCAGAGTAATCATCACAACCCGGTTACTTTAATTAAATGTTTCAAAGACATAGAATAGCAGTTTAATTTAGTTATATATGTATGCATACATAGTCACACACACTAGAAAAATGGCCATTAATCCACTAGAGTTTTGTGTATGGAGCTTTATATGATTTATATGGGCATGGTATGTTAAATTGAAATATATAAAACACCATTTATGTCCGCCCTATGGCTACCGTGTCTCCACGCCAACAATCCAACAACAACCTTGTTTCGCCATATATATTTGCAAATTTACCATCACTGATGTGCAGAATAATTTATCGTTTTCAGGATGGATGATGGGATGGAGACAAAGCTTCTTCGACATGAAGAAGAGGAGGAAGGTGACCTAACACTAAGGATATGGAACGAGTCAAAAATGATATGGAGGGTTGCAATGCCAAGCATCATTTCAAGGGTCTCTGCATTCGGTACTATCGTTGTCACCCAGTCATTTATTGGCCATGTCAGTGAGATAGATCTTGCCGGCTATGCACTTGTTCAAACACTTAGCGTCCGATTTATCAATGGAATACTTGTAAGTTCAACATAAAGAGTCATATTTAATCATTAGTAATTATAAAGTCAACATTTTTTAATTCAATTTAAAAGGTCAACTCAAAAAGGTAGCACGTTTACCTTTTCTTTATGTTTCATTTTTATCAACAGTATGTTTCGTTTTTATCGACAGTTAGGAATGTCTAGTGCAACCGAAACCCTTTGTGGACAATCATTTGGAGCCGGGCAACACCACATGATGGGCATTCACTTGCAACGATCATGGATCGTTGACTTGATTACCTTGACCGTTTTGCTTCCGATCTTGATCTTTGGTACCCAATTCTTCAAGCTCGTGGGTGAGGATGAATCGATAGCAAACAGTGGTGGATACATATCTTTTTGGTTCATCCCTTTTGTGTATAACTATGTTTTTAGCCTGACCATACAAATGTATCTGCAAGCACAGTTAAAGAACATGATTATTGCCTGGCTCTCGTCTTTTCAATTCATCATCCATATACTTTTGTCAATACTTTTTGTGTATAAGCTGAACATGGGAGTCTCGGGTGCCATGATTGCACTCTCGATGTCTTCGTGGTTTCTTGTGATCGGAGAATTTATATACATTTTTGGAGGATGGTGTCCAGATTCTTGGAAAGGATTCACAGTTGCTGCTTTTAAGGATCTTGTTCCTGTCATAAAGCTCTCAATATCCTCTGGTATAATGCTCTGGTAAGTCTTTTGTGACATACAGTAAATGTTATTTGATTGCAGCTATTTTTCAACAAGTTTAATGTGGAATGCAGTCAAATAACAGTTTGTTTAACCCTCTTTTTGTGTAGCTTGGAGCTATGGTACTATGCTGTTCTGGTCTTACTTGCTGGATACATGCCAAACGCTGAGGTCACAATATCAGCATTCTCCATTTGGTATCAACACATGTTCTTGTTTCTCCCTTTACGTGTCATTTTAGAAGAAACTTATAAATTCATTTTCTGCTATGTTTTTACAGCCTGAACATTAACTCATGGGAGTTCATGATAAGTCTTGGTTTCTATGGTGCCGGATGGTAAGTTATTAACAGTTTGCTAAAATGATGCTAGATCTTATCTTTTATTAACATATATAGAAAAATGTAAATTATATTTGTATATTTGACTGATACACCTTATATTGTAACTTTAACATGTATGAAGTGTCCGGGTGGCGAATGAGTTAGGGCGAGGAAACGCGAAAGCAGTGAAGTTTTCTATAAAAGTGTTGTTGGTGACATCGGGCATGATAGGCGCCGTCATCTTTGTTCTCTGTCTGGTGTTTCGGAAAAACATTGCACACTTGTTTACGAATGATGAAAGAGTTGCAGATACAGTATCAGATCTTTCACTTCTTCTATCTTTTTCAGTTCTGCTGAACGGCATTTATCCTGTACTCTCAGGTAATAGCTCTTTTTCGGAAGTTCACAATGTTTAGGTTTCTGTGTATAATATATGCCCCTTGATTACTACCCACCATGAAGATACCCATGTTCACATAATCAAGCAATAAGGGGGGACGGGGTGCCTCGTTGTGAACCCCCATCACGCGTCAACCTATAACGCACACCGCCGCCACCAACGCGTGGAAATTTAAACGTGTGATATTTATCACGAGTGGTAAATTGAAAAAAATGAACGTTGGACCTTGTATCCGTTGAGGATTTGACCGTTTAAAGAGTTTTGTATATACACACACAATATAAAATCCAAATATTCTTCCAACTCAAATCCAAATATTCTTCTAATTCAAACACAAAAAATACAAACTTTAACTTCAAAAAAATTCAATACAAAGATGGAAGGTTCAAGCAAAGGAGGTTCGGGTTTGAAGAAAAAACCCGTACGACCGAAGGTTCGAGCGAATCATGGCGAGCCGGCGAGATTTCGGTTGCAAGACGAACCCGACACACAAGATTAGTTTGTAATTTAGATTTATTTAAATGAAATTTATAATTTTATTGTTAATTTATAAATTAAAAAAAAGAGGTTGTGAGTGATGGAATCCCATCACAAGTGATGGGCATTTCCAGTAAAATCCATCACTAATAATGGAATAATGCTTGATGGCATGACAGAATTTAATTGAAAGTTGTGAGCGATGAGTGAGTGATAAGTTATGAGCGCCCCTACCCCCTAAATACAACCATTGGTCAAAAATCAAAAACCAACCTACTATATACTCAAAATCTGTGGTAGAGTACTATATAACATTTAATAAACTTCAAACCAACAATCACACAATACCTAATTATTGACATCTTATCAAAAGTAGAAACACACCATAAATGAATAGGTACTCCGTAAATTTTCACCCACGCAATTTTGTTAAACACAATGTTCTGGCCTTCCTAGATCTCTAAGCTTGAGAAGCAGACTTCTCAAAAGAGCTTTGTGATCCTTTACCAAGTCTTTGGCACATTTGGAGCCGACAAAAGAAGTTAAAACTTTCAGAACCCCATATAACTTAGGTCCGATCATAGTTGGCAATGGGCCGGGTTCGGGCCGGGTATTGGTAATCCAATACCCAGTTTCAAAATTGTGTCATATACCCGGCTAATACCCATTAGGTATTTCTTGGGTTATTAACCGCGAGTATCAGGTATATCCACTAATTTGTTGAAAGATAGCGACAGGTTGGGATTTCCGAACGCATTTATTTTTTACTATTATCATTATTGTATAGTTTTTATTTATATAACTATTATAATTTAAAATATACATTACATATATATAGGTTTCATCATTATTGTATAGTTTTTATCTATACAACTATTATAAATTAAAATATATGTTACATACATACAGGTTTTATCATAAATAAATAATAACATTATAATTTTATATAGTTTTATTTATATATTTCACAACACACAAAAAACAAATTATATTATTAAGCACATATTGTAAAAGATTTTATTTTTAGATAATCAACCTACTAAAATAACTCACTATTAGATAAGGGTTAAGGAAAAATATAAATATTAACAAAAAAAATTCGGGTATACGATCAAGTATATAGTTCGAGTGAACGGGTATATGGTGTTGGGTAATTAGGTCGGTATCACATAATCTTATACCTGTCCCATACCCGAATTTCTTTTTAACTAATTCCATATCTGTCGGGCTTCGGGCATACTCATCTCATATGTTTCGGGTATACCCATCCCATATGTTTCGGGTATACCCATCGGGCTCGGTTTTTTTTTGCCATCCCTACATTCATAACCACCTAATCCAAATTTGATAGAGGCCGATTTGATATGGTCAATCTCCCAAGTATTAGACCCGTTGAGTGGGGTTAGGCTCCAAAGAACATAGATAAAGAAGACTAGATTTCTGCAACAATTTTCTCTTATATTCCCGATGAATCAAAGTTCCAGTGCATTTAAACAAAAAGATAACTACCTAGGTTATATGGGATGAAATGGTTAAATGGAAAGCTATTTAGTCTCATAAACACATGCAATAAAATGAAATGGCAACGTGCATGGAGTAATGGGTCTGTGTACAAAGCCCCATGGCCTGATGTGGGTGATGACGTGACATAGGCATGTATCAACACTCTCGCTCAAAAAACATCCATGTCCCCAAGGACGGAATACTCGGTTCATGGCGGTCGTTACTCGCATTTTCCAATAATGTTCGGTTCAGTCTCAATGGGTGTCACACCTTGTATTTCCCGGTGGGCCTGGACTTGGGGTACATGACGAGTTGATACAGATACACATATAATATAGCAAAAGTCTTGGGAATTAAAGTACTATTACAAATTATAAGTGTTCGAATGTTCAAAATAATATACAGATAGAATTGTATCGAAAGATTCACAGGCGGATCGAAATAACAAAAATGACTACGTAACATACTACTAGGCTTTAATGCATGGAGTTGCAAATTCCACTTAAGCATTTACCGGGTAGCTTCCAACCTATTTACGTATTCTTGCAACCTTCGCTTAGTCTTTTGAAGATACGTCAGTTTTCACTAGCAAATACAAATAACCGACACATTTTAAAAATATTTCAAAAATTGTTTTAAGTGCACTAGGCACATGTATTTTCATAAATAACTTGGGAAAATATAAATATATCTTGTATACAGTTTTACATGCTTGTCAATACATTATGGGGCCCTGTACTAAACACCGATAACATGATTAACCGACACGCCACTTTAACCCATAAAGGGTATCCTCAATATGGGTAAGAAAAATATTTTATGAAAGCATTAGCATCTGTCGGGTGTATGCCTACACCCCGTGCTTAAGTCATGGTCATTTGCAATTAAATAAGCCGAGGATATCCAGGACACGGTCGCATTAACCCCCAATGTTTAAGTTATCAAGCAAAACAGATTAAAACGGGTTATGCGGACTTTTAGTCACAATCCGACATTGATCCCATACCCGACCAAGCGATAATAATTTACCGTATCCCAAGCCCGTATAGGGAAAATAGGTTAAGAGTATTTACCTGGCTTAAAGTCTTACAATCCAAGACAAATATTTAAGCACAGCCGATATAACAAATAACTTAGCAAGGTTGCAATCTACTAGACGCCCTAGTCTGGAATGAATGGTATATAACTGATTAGAATGTTAACGGATCCTATTCAAGTCATAGACTTTGGACCGGTTAACCATAATATAAGAAAACGGTATGGTACACTAGATTAAGCGATGACCTGATAGAATGTAGTTTAAACCCTCATAAGTATTAAGAGTTGAATGGTATGGGTAAACATAATTACATTCTGGAATATAAAAGAAATTTGAAGGATTTGACCAAATTCGATTAACTTACGTAAACTAAGTTACATTATAAGCTAACCGTACGCGCATAAGCGGTACCGGGTGGTTGGATTAGTCATAAACAAGTTCATTATGCCAAAACATCTTAATTATGTTACCAAGTCAGTAGGTTATGCAAATTATATGTACATTGCATTTTAAAACCATTCTATGCACCAAAAGGGCATTATTAGTATTTTTAAGGCATATTTATATGAACTTGTATAAAAACCCGACAACTGATTATGATCAAGTAGTATAACCACAGAGTGTTATCCTATACATAAATACAATCATAATGCAACTTCAATTCAGTAGCTAAGTTAGCTAAATTGGGCCAGAATCGAAAGTCAAAGTAAAAGTCAAACCGCTTGACTTTCGGTTGCGAACCGTGGTATAAACTGGAAATGATGGGCTGAACATGCTTAGACATGCTCTAATATTATTTACAAACTGATTTAGTGTCAAAAAGATGTGTTTAAACGTTTACAAGTTCATTTTATTGGTTTTCTAAAAAAACTGTCTTTTGACTTTTTATTAAACATAACTTTGACCCGTCATTTGACCAATTTAACGTGATTTTCAGGTGGTGCCCTTTTGAGGGATTATCACCTACCTTATTACAATCACGTAGCTATGTTCGATTCGAACAATGGCTGGACCATAATGGTCTTAACCGAAAGTCAAAGCAAAAGTCAATTTGCTTGACTTTCAGCTATATACTGGCCTATAAAACGAAATGAGCAGAGATGGAACACTTACAAGTGATCCAAGGAGAAAAGATAACTCAGTTGGGAGGCCTCTTGGAAGAAGCAACTCCAGATGAGAGTGATAGAAGAGATTTGAAAGAAATGAGCAAGTGATATGGTTAATCAAGCTTGCTATTTATACTAGAAAGGGTTGCAAAAGATCAAGACAAGTGTCCAGGGGTTTTCTAAGATGATAGCATGTGTGTAGTAAGGTGTAAAGAGCTGAGCATGAGTGACATTTCATGAGAAAGGTGGCAACATGGAAGAATGCCTTGGCCAACACATAAAAACTACTAGATACGAGCCTTACGGACCGTAAGGGCCTTAGGCTTACGTTCTGTAAGCCAGTTGAGCGCCCCGGGTTTTCAATCCCTTACTGACCGTAAGGACTAATTCCTTGCAGTCCGTAACCGCTTGCCAGATGCACAATAGTTCACACCATACGGTCCGTAAGCTATAAGGGCTTACGGTCCGTAAGTGTTACTCAGAGGCCAAAAGTTTGGCATGTTAACACAAATGGTCCCTCCATAATCATTCTTCCATAACTTTACATATATAGTCCCTCTCACCAAACAAAGTGGCATAAAATGAGAGTTTATCGGACAGGTGTCATTATATAACACGACACAAATTACCGAGGTGTTACAATGGGGCACCACGGTGGTTGCCAAGGTGGTCGTCGCTTTCATCGTTCAACATAAGCATCTGAAGTCATCTTTAAGGGGCCAACTAAAGCATTGAGGGAACTAATTTTGTCATTAGAAAATCCAAACGTTAGTGGTTGTTTTTGCATAAATTCGGAATTCAAACTGTTTAGAGAAATATAGTTGATATAGATGTGGGGATTTTGATCATGAAAGGTGGTGGTTAAGGATGTTACAACCACTGATGGGGATACATTTGGTGAAGATATCAACTTTGGTGGTAATGCGGCATGGGATCCTGACGGTGAACATGGTTTCCGTGACGGTGTCGGTGGTGATAATTGTGGTGGAATTGATGGTTTGATGTGATGAAAAAGGTCGGTTGAATTAGTGTGTGTTGTTGGCGGGGTAGATGGCACAACAGGTTAGGATTATGGTGGAGGTGTAGGTATTGTTGGCAGTCGGTATTGTCACAGTGGTGGCAGTGTAGGTTTTCTGGCGAGGCGGGCGAAAATAACCAAAAGTAAGTGTCTATTTTCAATCATTGTGGCCTCGTTAATTTCGGGTTTTGTTGTGGGTTGGAGTTAGTGAAGTTTGGCCAACAACTCTTTGATTGTAGTCTATTCCGGTTGTGGAGGCATTGTGTCCGAGAATAAAAGCACAAATTGATAGATCTCTTATTCGAGATGCTCAATCTCCTAAGTGTACGTTAGATATGTTAAGTGGGTTAGGCTCCAAAGAACACACATAAAAAAGACTAGATTTTTGCAACAATTTTCTCTTCTATTTCCGATGAAACAAAGTTATAGTGCTTTAAACAAGAAGAAAACAATAATGCGTACCTACCTGGGTTATATGGGGATTAAATGGTTAAATGGAAAGCTACTTATTCTCATAAATGCATGCCATGAAATGAAATAGCAACGTACATGGAGTAATGGGTCGGTGTGCAAAGTCCCATGGCCTGATGTGTGTGATGACATGACCAAGGCATGCATCAATCACCCGCCCTAGAAAACATCCTTGTTCTCAAGGGCGGAATGCTTGGTACATGGTAGTCGCCACTCGCATCATCTGGTATCCATTCGGTTTAGTCTCAATGGGGCGCCGGTTGCGAAAGTGGTCGCCACTCTCGTCGTCCAACATAAGCATTTGAGGTCATCCTTAACCCTTAACAGACCAACCAAAGCATTGAAGGAACCAATTTTATCACTAGAAAATCTAAATGATAATGGTTGTTTTTGCATAAAGTCGGAATTCAAGTTATCTAGAGAAATATAGTTGATATAGATGTGGGGATTTTGATCATGAAAGGTGGTGGTTAGGGATGTTACAACCAATGATGGGGATAAGTTTGGTGAGGATATAAACTTTCGTGGTGATGCGGCATGGGATCTGATAGTGGATATGGTCTCTGCGACAGCGTTGAGAGTGATGGTTGTGGTGGATTTGACAATTCGATGAGATGAAAAGGGTCGGTTGAATCAGTGTGTGTAGTTGGCATGGCAGATGGCACAATAGGTAAGGCTGATGGTGGCAGTGTAGGTATTGTTGTGGGTCGGTATTGTCTTAGTAGCAGTGTAGGTTTTCCGGCAAGGCGGGCCGAAATAACCAAGAGTAAGTGTCATTTTTCGGTCTTCGTGGCCTTGTTGATTGTCGGCTTTTTATGGGCTGGAGCTGGTGAAGTTTGACAAACAACTCTTTGATTATCGTCTCTTCTAGTTGGGGAGGCATTAGATACGAGAATGAAAGAACCAACTGATAGATACCGATCCAAGATGGTCAATCTCCCAAGAATTATACCCGTGGAGTAGGTTAGGCTCCAAATATAAAGAAAACTAGATTTTTGCAACAATTTTTTCTTTTATTTCCGATGAAATAATGTTACAATGCTTTTAAACAAGAAAAAAATAACAATGCATAACTACCTAGGTTATGTGGGGATGAAATGGTTAAACGGAAAGCTACTTATTCTCTTAAAATCATGCAATAAAATGAATAGCAACGTGCATAGAGTAATGGGTCGGCGTGCAAAGCACCATGGCACAATGTGTGTGATGATGTGACCAAGGCATGTATCAAAATTAAACAGTGAATCCATGTCTTTCGCCTCACCAGACAACTAGCAACCTCGCCAATGCCCTGAAGCATCCATATCCTTATCGTTACTGGATTATCAATTCATTGTGCCCACACACTTTATCCCCAACAATGACATCTTTTAATAATATTGAGGGACTCCCAATTTCGAATCTCGACATGTACATGTGTGTGTATGTAAAATATTGTTATATACATAATAGTTAAATTTTAGACCACCTAATTGACTAACACGCTCTCTAATCTTACTCTTAAATCTACACATGTGACCATCATATGATATGACTTGAACTCTCAACCTCATAGATGGGACATATTTTTATCACACTTGCTAGAGCGAGAGATATGATTATTCGTAGGGGTGAGCAAGAAAACCGAAATAACCGAACCGTAACCGAATTGCCGAAATAACCGAACCGAAAAAACCGAACCGAAACAAAAACTGACGGTTCGGTTTTCGGATTTTTAATAACAGAAAATTTCGGTTTGGGTTTTCAGATAAACTTTTTCAATAACCGAAAAAACCGAACCGAACCGATAAGTTACAATCCATATATTTTTATGTTTAAGTTTAAATTGTTTAAGTGTTTAACCCAATGCTAGTAGAAAATGTTAATTTTATTCTTGAATGTTAAGTGTTTATAATAAAAACATTATAAGTGAAATGATTTATTATTACCTATAAGATATAACAACATTTAATAAAAACTTTGAAGAAACATAAAAAAAGATTAGAAGGTTAGGTTTATGTAAAACAATATTAATTAAAGAGGTTAACTATAATAATTTAAATGTAAACATATAAAAAGATTGTTATAATATAAATTATACTTTTTACTTTTTGAATCTTACATAATTTTGTTTCAAAAACCGAAATAACCGAAAAACCGAACCGATGTAAAAACCGAAAAACCGAAACCGAAAAAAACCGAAACCCAACGGTTTTTAAAACCCAAAAACCGACACTTCGGTTTCGGTTTTGATTTTACCCAAAAACCAAACTGAACCGAACCGTGCACACCCCTAATTATTCGTACTTAATGATTTATTCGTACAAAACATATGAATACATATGGCGTAGCATGTGTATTTGTATTGATGGTATACACGTCCGCAATAATAGGTGGTTTTTTGGCTCACGACATAATGAGTGGAGGCACAATTATAATCACACAATTTGTTCATGCGTGCATGAGAAGTTGGGCGCACCATTGTACGTTAGACACACTGTTGTAATTGGTTTAAATGTGTTGCTGTAACTAGTTTTAAAGCAACATTGTAAGTTGACAGCCTAGAGGCACCATGGTAACTTCTATTGACACATTATTATAATCAACATCTAAAAAAACTCATTTTATTAAAAAATATATAGAAGAATAATATACCCAAATTAAAGATAATAAAGTTCACGATTTTGTTAACTAATGTATACTTACTATTCGTGATGGAACTTTGTTAATACTCATGATCAATTTATTTGCATTCTGTCTTTAAAAAACTATTAAATCAATGTTCTTTTTGACTACATGAAATCAACATTTAAATGTGACAGATCTTATTGATTTCAATTTTTCAAGCCATCTAAAAAATATTTGTTACTAGGGGTGGCAATTGGAGCAGGGATGCAGGCAACTGTAGCCATCGTTAACCTCGTTTGCTTTTATGTGATCGGTCTTCCGTTGGGAGCATTTCTCGGATATTTCACGTCTCTTGACGTTAAGGTACATATATTAAAATTTAACATTTAGAAACCAAAGTTTTTATTTTATTGGAAGGTTGTCTAAAGTTTTGAAAGTTGGACTGAACCAGTCGGTCAGACTAGAAACCGCGGGTCTGTCCGGTCTGGTTCTTGCTCTCAAAACTAGTCAGAGTGGAACCGAAACCGACTGATCGGACCAGGAATTTGAAATTGAACCGGAAAACCATCGGGTCTGACCAAGAATTTGATAGGTCGACCGGGAATTTATTAAATATTAATCAATTTACCCTACTAATTTTTTATCATATTTACGAGGTCACCTGAATCTGACATCTGATCAAACCGGTTTGTAACACCCTCACTATTATTTTACAATTTTTGTTCAATTTACGAAAATACACATGTAATTATAGTTTCATATACATTGTAAATACAGGTTAATTAAAACTTTTATAGATTTTAATATATTACAACATAATGTAATAGAGTTCGTCGTTTAAAAGTTACGACGTAACGCCGTGCGGAAGCTTTAATATCGTGTGTTCGGTTCTTCGTTGAGCTTGATCTTCATCCGGAAATTCCTTGACATTCACCTATGACCAAAACCAACATAAAGGTTAGCTTTGGTAGTTAAAGAACATGTTTAAACAAGTCATATGGGTCAAAACAACAAAATTCAACAATTTTCGTAATTCAGAGCGCCGCCGTACGCTAAGGGGCGTCGCGCTACGCCTAGCCCTATTTTAGGGCACCACCGTACGCTAAGGGGCGTCGCGCTATGCCTAGCCTTGTTTTCGACAGAAAGATCACTTAGCTGGTGCTGCAGATGCCCAGCTCAAATTTTCACCAATTTACAAACTTATAATTGCCATAACTTTCGTTCTACATGTCAGTTTTACGCGATTCTTTTTCCTACGTGTTCGTAATTTAATTCTCCATCACATGGAGTTAAAACCCAACATTTAACTAATAAAATTCTAGCCTTTTAAGCATCCGGCTTATTATTAAATTTCAACATTTTGACCCGTTTATACGGTCGTATGCATTCATTCATTAACCTCACTCTTCTCTTTTCGCACCTTACATTTTCACAATCAAAGTATATACCCATATCATGTAAACAGTATGCAAGTTCCCAAACCACCCATATGGGTCCTTGGCCCAATTTACCCATCAAGGGCTTTTTGGTCAATTTCAGTCCTTCATTTTACGACGAAGGACTTTCACTAACTATTGACCAAAATATCTCTTCTAACTAAAAATCTAATTATGCATACCTGACTCGGGTCATAGCATTGACCCGTTTAAATACCTTTCGCTATTAATTTCTATTTAATAGCAACGCGAACCATGTGTTAAATTCCTGTGATCACAAAACTCAACAAGCGATCATCAGACATTATTGTCAAATGGTGTTAACAACACCATTTGACTCGTTTAGTTGAAATGGCAAATTGTCATTATAAGATGGCACTTAATTACCATTTCACCCCTTTAACCTATCCCGGTTTACTTTTTGAAATCATCCTACTTGAAAGTCGTTTCCTGTTTTATTTGACCAATTATGACTTATGCCAAATGGTGTAGTTTTAATTCGCTTTATTTATTCGTTAACCCATGTCCGGATTACCATTTCACCATTTTTACCCCTTTCTACCATAATTTACGGTTTCTACCATTTTCACTTGTTCCGACTAGCATTATATCGCGCCGGAACATCATGTTTCATTTACTTAATATAAATCGTATTCCATGCTCACAAATAAGCATCTTGTAATAAAAGTAAAAAGGGCGTAAGCTTAACTTACCTCTCATCCGATTTCGCTCTTTCTCCGCGTTTTCAAGCCATTTGACCCTCTTCTTTTCCCAAGCCGCCACCTAGCTCGTTTAGCGTCAAACTATCGTCATCATTTACAAGGTGGTTAGTTTAGTCTTTAACAATCACGACAATTCCACCTTACGTATTTCTATGTCAAAACCACTATTCGACTTCATCATTTGTTAATTCAATTTATCAAAAGTTAACTACTTTTGATCACGTGATTTACACAATTAAGTCTAGATTAACTTTATGCTTTGAACCCTTATCGGTTCATACTTCGCATAATTTGTCATACCATTCAAATATGGGTTTCACCTAAATTTTTAACATTTAGCTTTCATTTAGGCATTTTATCAAACACCTAATGGGCATACTTTTACACCTTTACAAACTAGTTCATAACTAGTTATTCTTACCAATGTTAACATCAAAGTTAAAACCCCCATGTCTTCTGTTCATGAATTACACCTAGTAATTGTATCATAACATCAAGTTTCACAATTTTACCACTCTAACTCAAGTGTTCATCATATCTTTATAAAACCCATTTAGCACATACATGGTTAATCATCAAATTCCTATTTTTCAATCTTAATTCATAACTTTTTCGACTAGGGTTTGTTCCTAGACATGGATTCATCCTAGTTTCATCTAAACATCGATCATGCAAGCTCGAATTTCGATTTCATAAGTTCATCAAGAATTCAAGATAGAACCAAATAATGAAATTTAACATACCTTGTGATCACTTCACTGAGGTGATCACCAATTTGTGCATGGATTTTCGATTTGGGTTTGATTGTCACTTCGATTTGATCAGTTCTTGTAATTTAGGGTTTTGAGCAAGAGAGCCTTTCCTGGCTCTGGTTAAAATCGCAGACACATATACGTATGTGTGTGTGTTTTATTTATTTATTTTGTTTTAATAAAACTTTATCTCGTTTGCCCAGGTTTAGTCCTTCAAATTTACACAATTTATTTAAAGGGTATTTTAACCATATTTGTTCTATTATGTCAAGACACTAACTAACTAGGTTAATATTCCTAGTTACTTGGTGGGTCCCGGGAGTTATAACCCGTTTTATTTTAAGTCCCGTTAACTCGGGCTCTTATAAACTCAATTCCTTAAAACTTTGATTCGTTTGTATTTAATATTAGGATTTCTTATTTAAATCCAAATATTTATCGGGTTATTTTTACTACTAATGGTACTTTACCGGTCTTTTAGTATTAACGGAGTTTGATTACCAAACCCGTTTTCGGGGTGTTACAAGTCTACCCCCCTTAGAGAGGCTTCGTCCTCGAAACCTTTTCTTACATAATTCATTGAGTTTAAACTCAATGTATTTGATCCGAGAAATCTTTTAAACATTACTTATACTTTTAACCAAATGTTTGTATTACCAGATAAGTATGGTAACATCTTTTTGGTCACTAATTGTCTACGTATCTTATACGACATAGTGCAACTTGAAATAACGTAATCTCGTTATTTCCACTAGTTTAGTTAACTTTGCGATATCCATCGCTTTCATATACTATCGAATTCTTTATGAATCCGTTACTTTGACCCGTTTAAAGGTCTTTAGTGAAATCTTTCACTTTTAGCAACAAATTCTTTTGTTTTCAAATTTATTTATTCGGTTAAGTTATACCGAATCTACCGCTTACAAGCAAACCAAATTTCTTGATTTGAATTGCTGACCTTAACCGGTCTCACTAACTAGACTTATTAGTCCAGTTACTTTTACCGCTCGCTTGGTTATAATGTGATTCTACCTCACATTGCATTTCTTGACCGTGATCGTGTCACATCATGTTTAATTCATATCAACCTTTCATTTTCGAAAACATCATTTTTTCGAATATATCGTCTGGCGCGTATTAGTGTCAAGACTTGTATCCTTCATGCTTACTATTTAAATTCCTATCAGAATTTATATTTGTAAAAACCTTATTTCTTACTAAAACCAAAGTTTTAGTTTTAGGATCTTCTCTTTAACTTTTGTCAGAATTATGGATATTGACAGTCCATAATTTATTCTTATACAGTCTTAGTTTTATGCGGGGATTCTCAACTGATTCCCTCGTTTTATCTAATTAACCCGTAGGTTTTATCACTTAGCCTTATGGGCTATCCTGATTAGACTTTCACCTCTTTAGGGCGAAGTCCTTATAATTTCTTTCTAATCATGACCCGTGGGTCATTTTAGTCTCGTAGACCTTTCCATTGTTTACATCTCTAAAGGTTAGGTTGATCCCGTAGATCATTTCTTACTCATGTCATTCTTAAAATACATGTTTGGTGTCAAGGCATCCTGTTTTTTTTTTGTTTAAAATCATTTATTTTCGCCTTGGTATTTTCTTTGACCTTAACCGTAGTCTAAGGCTACATTCGTTTCCTTTTGGACAAATTTTCCGACTTTATGACTTCTCACGTCATTTATGTGTCGGTTTATCTTATGCTCACCATTTTCCAGTTTACATATATTCTTATTTGGTTGTGTTCCCATTACCGGGCTCATTATTCTTTTGCATTTAACGCTACCTTTATCTTGCTAGCGCTTATTTGTGTCATCCGGCATTATATTGTATTCATCATATTTAACTTGTTAGCGTGAAATCCATCACTTATAAACAATCAACTTTATTCTTTATTCAACCCGTTCGACCTCAAATAGTTGAACATATTTATTCAAAATTTCTCTTTACGAAATTTTGTAGTCATAGCTCATATCCCAAGTCTTTTGATTTTCAACCCGCGTTCACGTCTCTTGGTTTACACATGTGTTTAAATTCCTACCCATCAACCGGGTGTTTTACCGAAGTCGTTATTATTGCAACCCTCCCGGTAGGCATTAAGACCTCGCTTCACTTTTATATTCCGACCTTGTCCTCAAGTTTGACATTTTACAAAAACGGCCCATTAAGAGACATATTTTCATTTTCCGGGTTCGAGTGTAGGTACACCCCCTCCCAATACATATCTTAATCATTTTACATGTTTGCATTATCCGGGTTCGAGTGTAAGTACACACCCTCCCAATACATATCTAAATCATTTTACATCAATCTTTGTCCCTTCACTCGGGCTCATTATCTTAATGTAATACGCTTCCGTCACCCGGCTGTGCGTTTACATTATTACCAAATATTTTACTCATTTGATTCACTTGGGTACTTTTTAATTTGTCCCACTCACCCCGTCCCTACTACATCGGATGTAAGTATGTCCATCATAAAAAGTTCATGACATCATGTGTTTACTACTTACTTGGCCAGAGTAAGCGATTAACACATGACACACATGACCTTTTCATAATTTCCGCACTACACCCCATGTAAGTGACGCCTCTAATCTTTCCATATTCTTGACTTTCATTGGCAACCATTTATTCAGTTACTATTTAACAATTATTAGATTTACATGTTTCATTCCTGAACATATTCAATGGTTTTTTTTTATCAAACTAATATATAATCACATTTGTTAAAGTGATTGCTACTTTTCTCAATAGCATTAAATTAAGAGTTTTCCACTTAGATAATTACCACAATCCAATTTTCCATATGAACCAATCTTGTTATTCATTTGTTATTCATCATCGTGAATAACACATTTTCTATTAAATTTCTCTTGGAAATCAGGTTTTCCAAGTTCTATCATATATGTATGCAACCGTCATTACTTACGTGTTTGTTGCATATTACTACTTGTGCAATTAAATTTAAAAGTGTGCACCTGATAATGCTTGCCCTTAACGGGCTTTCCATGCCTTTAACTTTGTTCGCGATCGTCACGTGATTTAGGTCCTTGATGAGTATGCTCTGCTTGTCATACCTCGGACCGTTCCACAGTCATATCCACAATTCGTTCAACTCTCGTCATCTTCAGATGCGAGTATCCTTCAATTAAACATTTACAAAAGTTAGTAATTTTGACATTAATGAATGCCCATATTGTAATACAATGATTTTTACTATACGTGTCAACGTACGTGGTTTCGTTGGCTATATCTACCCTTTACCGATTTGACTGGTGTTACGTGTATTACACGATAACCCAATGTGTTGTTCTCAACACTTTAACCATACTAAACCATTGATATATACATGTACTTACCGGATTTGCGATCAAGCCTCGAACCGAACACACTTTATTCTTTAACCTGGAGCTCTAATTACCAACTTGTAACACCCTTACTATTATTTTACAATTTTCGTTCACTTTACGAAAATACACATGTAATTATAGTTTCATATACATTGTAAATACAGGTTAATTAAAACTTTTCTAGATTTTAATATATTACAACACAATGTAATAGAGTTCGTCGTTTAAAAGTTACGATGTAACGCCGTGCGGAAGCTTTAATCTCGTGTGTTCGGTTCTTCGTTGAGCTTGATCTTCATCCGGAAATTCCTTGACATTCACCTATGACCAAAACCAACATAAAAGTTAGCTTTGGTAGTTAAATAACATGTTTAAACAAGTCATATGGGTCAAAACAACAAAATTCAACAATTTTCGTAATTCAGAGCGCCGCCGTACGCTAAGGGGCGTCGCGCTACGCCTAGCCCTATTTTAGGGCGCCACCGTACGCTAAGGGGCGTCGCGCTATGCCTAGCCTTGTTTTCGACAGAAAGATCACTTAGCTGGTGCTGCAGATGCCCAGCTCAAATTTTCACCAATTTACAAACTTATAATTGCCATAACTTTCGTTCTACATGTCAGTTTTACGCGATTCTTTTTCCTACGCGTTCGTAATTTAATTCTCCATCACATGGAGTTAAAACCCAACATTTAACTAATAAAATTCTAGCCTTTTAAGCATCCGGCTTATTATTAAATTTCAACATTTTGACCCGTTTATACGGTCGTATGCATTCATTTATTAACCTCACTCTTCTCTTTTCGCACCTTACATTTTCACAATCAAAGTATATACCCATATCATGTAAACAGTATGCAAGTTCCCAAACCACCCATATGGGTCGTTGACCCAATTTACCCATTAAGGGCTTTTTGGTCAATTTCAGTCCTTCATTTTACGACGAAGGACTTTCACTAACTATTGACCAAAATATCTCTTCTAACTAAAAATCTAATTATGCATACCTGACTCGGGTCATAGCATTGACCCGTTTAAATACCTTTCGCTATTAATTTCTATTTAATAGCAACGCGAACCATGTGTTAAATTCCTGTGATCACAAAACTCAACATGCGATCATCAGACATTATTGTCAAATGGTGTTAACAACACCATTTGACCCGTTTAGTTGAAATGGCAAATTGTCATTATAAGATGGCACTTAATTACCATTTCACCCCTTTAACCTATCCCGGTTTACTTTTTGAAATCATCCTATTTGAAAGTCGTTTCCTGTTTTATTTGACCAATTATGACTTATGCCAAATGGTGTAGTTTTAATTCGCTTTATTTATTCGTTAACCCATGTCCGGATTACCATTTCACCATTTTTACCCCTTTCTACCATAATTTACGGTTTCTACCATTTTCACTTGTTCCGACTAGCATTATATCGCGCCGGAACATCAGGTTTCATTTACTTAATATAAATCATATTCCATGCTCACAAATAAGCATCTTGTAATAAAAGTAAAAAGGGCGTAAGCTTAACTTACCTCTCATCCGATTTCGCTCTTTCTCCGCGTTTTCAAGCCGTTTGACCCTCTTCTTTTCCCAAGCCGCCACCTAGCTCGTTTAGCGTCAAACTATCGTCATCATTTACAAGGTGGTTAGTTTAGTCTTTAACAATCACGACTATTCCACCTTACGTATTTCTATGTCAAAACTACTATTCGACTTCATCATTTGTTAATTCAATTTATCAAAAGTTAACTACTTTTGATCACGTGATTTACACAATTAAGTCTAGATTAACTTTATGCTTTGAACCCTTATCGGTTCATACTTCGCATAATTTGGCATACCATTCAAATATGGGTTTCACCTAAATTTTTAACATTTAGCTTTCATTTAGGCATTTTATCAAACACCTAATGGGCATACTTTTACACCTTTACAAACTAGTTCATAACTAGTTATTCTTACCAAAGTTAACATCAAAGTTAAAACCCCCATGTCTTCTGTTCATGAATTACACCTAGTAATTGTATCATAACATCAAGTTTCACAATTTTACCACTCTAACTCAAGTGTTCATCATATCTTTATAAAACCCATTTAGCACATACATGGTTAATCATCAAATTCCTATTTTTCAATCTTAATTCATAACTTTTTCGACTAGGGTTTGTTCCTAGACATGGATTCATCCTAGTTTCATCTAAACATCGATCATGCAAGCTCGAATTTCGATTTCATAAGTTCATCAAGAATTCAAGATGGAACCAAATAATGAAATTTAACATACCTTGTGATCACTTCACTGAGGTGATCACCAATTTGTGCATGGATTTTCGATTTGGGTTTGATTGCCACTTCGATTTGATCAGTTCTTGTAATTTAGGGTTTTGAGCAAGAGAGCCTTTCCTGGCTCTGGTTAAAATCGCAGACACATATACGTATGTGTGTGTGTTTTATTTATTTATTTTGTTTTAATAAAACTTTATCTCGTTTGCCCAGGTTTAGTCCTTCAAATTTACACAATTTATTTAAAGGGTATTTTAACCATATTTGTTCTATTATGTCAAGACACTAACTAACTAGGTTAATATTCCTAGTTACTTGGTGGGTCCCGGGAGTTATAACCCGTTTTATTTTAAGTCCCGTTAACTCGGGCTCTTATAAACTCAATTCCTTAAAACTTTGATTCGTTTGTATTTAATATTAGGATTTCTTATTTAAATCCAAATATTTACCGGGTTATTTTTACTACTAATGGTACTTTACCGGTCTTTTAGTATTAACGGAGTTTGATTACCAAACCCGTTTTCGGGGTGTTACAAGTCTACCCCCCTTAGAGAGGCTTCGTCCTCGAAACCTTTTCTTACATAATTCATTGAGTTTAAACTCAATGTATTTGATCCAAGAAATCTTTTAAACATTACTTATACTTTTAACCAAATGTTTGTATTACCAGATAAGTATGGTAACATCTTTTTGGTCACTAATTGTCTACGTATCTTATACGACATAGTGCAACTTGAAATAACGTAATCTCGTTATTTCCACTAGTTTAGTTAACTTTGCGATGTCCATCGCTTTCATATACTATCGAATTCTTTATGAATCCGTTACTTTGACCCGTTTAAAGGTCTTTAGTGAAATCTTTCACTTTTAGCAACAAATTCTTTTGTTTTCAAATTTATTTATTCGGTTCAGTTATACCGAATCTACCGCTTACAAGCAAACCAAATTTCTTGATTTGAATTGCTGACCTTAACCGGTCTCACTAACTAGACTTATTAGTCCAGTTACTTTTACCGCTCGCTTGGTTATAATGTGATTCTACCTCACATTGCATTTCTTGACCGTGATCGTGTCACATCATGTTTAATTCATATCAACCTTTCATTTTCGAAAACATCATTTTTTCGAATATATCGTCTGGCGCCTATTAGTGTCAAGACTTGTATCCTTCATGCTTACTATTTAAATTCCTATCAGAATTTATATTTGTAAAAACGTTATTTCTTTCTAAAACCAAAGTTTTAGTTTTAGGATCTTCTCTTTAACTTTTGTCAGAATTATGGATATTGACAGTCCATAATTTATTCTTATACAGTCTTAGTTTTATGCGGGGATTCTCAACTGATTCCCTCGTTTTATCTAATTAACCCGTAGGTTTTATCACTTAGCCTTATGGGCTATCCTGATTAGACTTTCACCTCTTTAGGGCGAAGTCCTTATAATTTCTTTCTAATCATGACCCGTGGGTCATTTTAGTCTCGTAGACCTTTCCATTGTTTACATCTCTAAAGGTTAGGTTGATCCCGTAGATCATTTCTTACTCATGTCATTCTTAAAATACATGTTTGGTGTCAAGGCATCCTGTTTTTTTTTGTTTAAAATCATTTATTTTCGCCTTGGTATTTTCTTTGACCTTAACCGTAGTCTAAGGCTACATTCGTTTCCTTTCGGACAAATTTTCCGACTTTATGACTTCTCACGTCATTTATGTGTCGGTTTATCTTATGCTCACCATTGTCCAGTTTACATATATTCTTATTTGGTTGTGTTCCCATTACCGGGCTCATTATTCTTTTGCATTTAACGCTACCTTTATCTTGCTAGCGCTTATTTGTGTCATCCGGCATTATATTGTATTCATCATATTTAACTTGTTAGCGTGAAATCCATCACTTATAAACAATCAACTTTATTCTTTATTCAACCCGTTCGACCTCAAATAGTTGAACATATTTATTCAAAATTTCTATTTACGAAATTTTGTAGTCATAGCTCATATCCCAAGTCTTTTGATTTTCAACCCGCGTTCACGTCTCTTGGTTTACACATGTGTTTAAATTCCTACCCATCAACCGGGTGTTTTACCGAAGTCGTTATTATTGCAACCCTCCCGGTATGCATTAAGACCTCGCTTCACTTTTATATTCCGACCTTGTCCTCAAGTTTGACATTTTACAAAAACGGCCCATTAAGAGACATATTTTCATTTTCCGGGTTCGAGTGTAGGTACACCCCCTCCCAATACATATCTTAATCATTTTACATGTTTGCATTATCCGGGTTCGAGTGTAAGTACACACCCTCCCAATACATATCTAAATCATTTTACATCAATCTTTGTCCCTTCACTCGGGCTCATTATCTTAATGTAATACGCTTCCGTCACCCGGCTGTGCGTTTACATTATTACCAAATATTTTACTCATTTGATTCACTTGGGTACTTTTTAATTTGTCCCACTCACCCCGTCCCTACTACATCGGATGTAAGTATGTCCATCATAAAAAGTTCATGACATCATGTGTTTACTACTTACTTGGCCAGAGTAAGCGATTAACACATGACACACATGACCTTTTCATAATTTCCGCACTACACCCCATGTAAGTGACGCCTCTAATATTTCCATATTCTTGACTTTCATTGGCAACCATTTATTCAGTTACTATTTAACAATTATTAGATTTACATGTTTCATTCCTGAACATATACAATGGTTTTTTTTTATCCAACTAATATATAATCACATTTGTTAAAGTGATTGCTACTTTTCTCAATAGCATTAAATTAAGAGTTTTCCACTTAGATAATTTCCACAATCCAATTTTCCATATGAACCAATCTTGTTATTCATTTGTTATTCATCATCGTGAATAACACATTTTCTATTAAATTTCTCTTGGAAATCAGGTTTTCCAAGTTCTATCATATATGTATGCAACCGTCATTACTTACGTGTTTGTTGCATATTACTACTTGTGCAATTAAATTTAAAAGTGTGCACCTGATAATGCTTGCCCTTAACGGGCTTTCCATGCCTTTAACTTCGTTCGCGATCGTCACGTGATTTAGGTCCTTGATGAGTATGCTCTGCTTGTCATACCTCGGACCGTTCCACAGTCATATCCACAATTCGTTCAACTCTCGTCATCTTCAGATGCGAGTATCCTTCAATTAAACATTTACAAAAGTTAGTAATTTTGACATTAATGAATGCCCATATTGTAATACAATGATTTTTACTATACGTGTCAACGTACGTGGTTTCGTTGGCTATATCTACCCTTTACCGATTTGACTGGTGTAACGTGTATTACACGATAACCCAATGTGTTGTTCTCAACACTTTAACCATACTAAACCATTGATATATACATGTACTTACCGGATTTGTGATCAAGCCTCGAACCGAACACACTTTATTCTTTAACCTGGAGCTCTGATTACCAACTTGTAACACCCTTACTATTATTTTACAATTTTCATTCACTTTACGAAAATACACATGTAATTATAGTTTCATATACATTGTAAATACAGGTTAATTAAAACTTTTCTAGATTTTAATATATTACAACACAATGTAATAGAGTTCGTCGTTTAAAAGTTACGACGTAACGCCGTGCGGAAGCTTTAATCTCGTGTGTTCGGTTCTTCGTTGAGCTTGATCTTCATCCGGAAATTCCTTGACATTCACCTATGACCAAAACCAACATAAAAGTTAGCTTTGGTAGTTAAATAACATGTTTAAACAAGTCATATGGGTCAAAACAACAAAATTCAACAATTTTCGTAATTCAGAGCGCCGCCGTACGCTAAGGGGCGTCGCGCTACGCCTAGCCCTATTTTAGGGCGCCACCGTACGCTAAGGGGCGTCGCGCTATGCCTAGCCTTGTTTTCGACAGAAAGATCACTTAGCTGGTGCTGCAGATGCCCAGCTCAAATTTTCACCAATTTACAAACTTATAATTGCCATAACTTTCGTTCTACATGTCAGTTTTACGCGATTCTTTTTCCTACGCGTTCGTAATTTAATTCTCCATCACATGGAGTTAAAACCCAACATTTAACTAATAAAATTCTAGCCTTTTAAGCATCCGGCTTATTATTAAATTTCAACATTTTGACCCGTTTATACGGTCGTATGCATTCATTCATTAACCTCACTCTTCTCTTTTCGCACCTTACATTTTCACAATCAAAGTATATACCCATATCATGTAAACAGTATGCAAGTTCCCAAACCACCCATATGGGTCGTTGGCCCAATTTACCCATCAAGGGCTTTTTGGTCAATTTCAGTCATTCATTTTACGACGAAGGACTTTCACTAACTATTGACCAAAATATCTCTTCTAACTAAAAATCTAATTATGCATACCTGACTCGGGTCATAGCATTGACCCGTTTAAATACCTTTCGCTATTAATTTCTATTTAATAGCAACGCGAACCATGTGTTAAATTCCTGTGATCACAAAACTCAACAAGCGATCATCAGACATTATTGTCAAATGGTGTTAACAACATCATTTGACCCGTTTAGTTGAAATGGCAAATTGTCATTATAAGATGGCACTTAATTACCATTTCACCCCTTTAACCTATCCCGGTTTACTTTTTGAAATCATCCTACTTGAAAGTCGTTTCCTGTTTTATTTGACCAATTATGACTTATGCCAAATGGTGTAGTTTTAATTCGCTTTATTTATTCGTTAACCCATGTCCGGATTACCATTTCACCATTTTTACCCCTTTCTACCATAATTTACGGTTTCTACCATTTTCACTTGTTCCGACTAGCATTATATCGCGCCGGAACATCATGTTTCATTTACTTAATATAAATCGTATTCCATGCTCACAAATAAGCATCTTGTAATAAAAGTAAAAAGGGCGTAAGCTTAACTTACCTCTCATCCGATTTCGCTCTTTCTCCGCGTTTTCAAGCCGTTTGACCCTCTTCTTTTCCCAAGCCGCCACCTAGCTCGTTTAGAGTCAAACTATCGTCATCATTTACAAGGTGGTTAGTTTAGTCTTTAACAATCACGACTATTCCACCTTACGTATTTCTATGTCAAAACTACTATTTGACTTCACATTTGTTAATTCAATTTATCAAATGTTAACTACTTTTGATCACGTGATTTACACAATTAAGTCTAGATTAACTTTATGCTTTGAACCCTTATCGGTTCATACTTAGCATAATTTGTCATACCATTCAAATATGGGTTTCACCTAGATTTTTAACATTTAGCTTTCATTTAGGCATTTTATCAAACACCTAATGGGCATACTTTTACACCTTTACAAACTAGTTCATAACTAGTTATTCTTACCAAAGTTAACATCAAAGTTAAAACCCCCATGTCTTCTGTTCATGAATTACACCTAGTAATTGTATCATAACATCAAGTTTCACAATTTTACCACTCTAACTCAAATGTTCATCATATCTTTATAAAACCCATTTAGCACATACATGGTTAATCATCAAATTCCTATTTTTCAATCTTAATTCATAACTTTTTCGACTAGGGTTTGTTCCTAGACATGGATTCATCCTAGTTTCATCTAAACATCGATCATGCAAGCTCGAATTTCGATTTCATAAGTTCATCAAGAATTCAAGATGGAACCAAATAATGAAATTTAACATACCTTGTGATCACTTCACTGAGGTGATCACCAATTTGTGCATGGATTTTCGATTTGGGTTTGATTGCCACTTCGATTTGATCAGTTCTTGTAATTTAGGGTTTTGAGCAAGAGAGCCTTTCCTGGCTCTGGTTAAAATCGCAGACACATATACGTATGTGTGTGTGTTTTATTTATTTATTTTGTTTTAATAAAACTTTATCTCGTTTGCCCAGGTTTAGTCCTTCAAATTTACACAATTTATTTAAAGGGTATTTTAACCATATTTGTTCTATTATGTCAAGACACTAACTAACTAGGTTAATATTCAGAGGTACTTGGTGGGTCCCGGGAGTTATAACCCGTTTTATTTTAAGTCCCGTTAACTCGGGCTCTTATAAACTCAATTCCTTAAAACTTTGATTCGTTGTATTTAATATTAGGATTTCTTATTTAAATCCAAATATTTACCGGGTTATTTTTACTACTAACGGTACTTTACCCGTCTTTTAGTATTAACGGAGTTTGATTACCAATTCCGTTTTCGGGGTGTTACACGGTTCAACCAATGGACCAGTAAGAAGACCGGTTCAACTTATGGTCCGGTCCTGAAAACATATGTTATCTATGGTAAATTTTAATTCCATTTGCTTGATAGGGTATATGGATTGGAATGATAGGAGGTATTCTATCGCAAACCATTACGCTCATATATATGACTTGGAGAACAAACTGGGATGATGAGGTAAATTCACAATAAGTTAAATGGGTTTCTGTGTTTATTTAGAATTTTAAGGATTTTTTGATATTCGATCTCATCGGGCTCCTACTTTGCCAACCGCAGGTCAAGAAGGCAACAGAACGGCTCACTCGATTTTACTTGAAATCAAATGAATAATTCATCTGAGAAAACTTTTAATCAGTTGCAACTAAGAAAGGCACTCACAAGTTTGTTTGTATGTGTGTCTTTTAATTTAAAACTATTACATATGTCTCTAATGCACACTCACATTTGGCTCTTAGTAACACTATCAGGTATATTGCCTAGATTGCATGAGATTTATTCAATTTCCATTGATACATATATCTCCCCTGAATTATGACACTTTTGCCTTCGTTCATTAAATTTGGTTTGTCACAACTTTTGTTTCTTAATCTCTCACATAGCTCTATAAAATTAATTGGATTGCATGCAACAATTTGTGATCTATTAGATTACCCATTTATACATCTTTGTATGGTAATACTTTTCTTTTGAAAGGCAACCTAAATCTACATCATTTGCTCACAATGAGATATGAATTCTCATCATTTGGGAGGAACACATTTCCAGTACCTTTGTACCAATGGGCTATATGCATGCCATTTACTTGTGTTATAATACTCTACTTTACATATCATGCACTATAACATTTGGGGACATGTCGTAATAAAGACTACGAACTTCGGTTTCTATTCGTGAAAAAGGAAAACCATTACACACTAATTGTTTACAACAATTATTTGTATAAGGGTGAAGGGACGTAATGTTTCTATTTGGCAATTAACAATTGGATCGACGTATCTCTTCTAGCCGCCCTACTACCACACATACATACTTAGCCTTAGGCCCATACTAATACAATGCATACTTAGGCTTACGATAAACAGTTAACAACCCAAATACATAACTAATGTTTAAATACAATATAATAAGTATAACAATCACAACTAAAACAATTTAGAAGGGTAAAAAGAATTATAACTTCAATATCCCCCCCCCCCCCCCAATCCTTTTAGCCATATTGCTTCTACTTCAAACTTTAACCATCTCAAATGAACTTGAGTGATTTGAACTTTGCTCTCTTCCAACATCTTCCGGATCAGCTTCATTTATAGTTTCTTATATCCAACCGTTTCCATCCTTGGTTTCACTCGGACCCATGTCGTGATACAAAGCGAAGTTATTGAAGACTTGAATACAATTTGCATAATAGTCTTGAATGTTATATGAACCAGGTTTCTTTATCGGTAGTGCTTCGACTTCCTTTTCCTCATCAACTTGAACTTTCTTGGTGCATTTTCTTTCTTCAAGAGCTAATTCTCCAACATAGCCTCTCTTTGTAATGGTGTATTCGTATGATTCAAGAGTTCTAAGATACTTTTAGTGAAGCATCTGAACATTACTTCCCTTGTCAATTCCTAGACCCAAAGAAATTGCTATGTCGTTCCAGATTTGTTGCTTCGATAATTCCTTGAAACCACCATGATATTTAATGGCCTTATACAACTCCAACATATCTATTGATTCTTCACTGTCTAATTTAGGAGGGAAATCTTTTCCTTTTAACTTCAGAAAATCCATAACAAACCATCTTAATGTTGCAAGAATCCCAACCTTTAATGCTTCTTTCTTTTTTGCGAACTAGTTACAGATTTGTATAATGTTTAGCAACATTACACACACATCCCAGTTCTTAAAATTTTCGGATTTAACCTTCGGTTTTTCATTCAGCAAATAAAAAATTGAGTTACCATCTTCTTGAGTGAATTTCAAGGAACTTAAAGTGTGACATTCTAAACCTTCATCAACACATTCATCATTTCCAAATATACCATATTCTAAATTCACAGACTATTCCAAAGGTTTATTTTTTTCAAACATCTTTGTTATAACACAAGTTTCATCATCAATAGTGACATCAAATCCTTGTGCATACAATTGGTCTTTGCTTAATATGTTTTTTGACAGTTTGGGAACATAATCCACACTACGGATTTTTCAATACTTTTTTTTCTAAGAAAACCTTAACAATTCCTATCCCATGTACAAACAATGTATTGAACACATCAAAAGATCCAACAAGTCCATATGAACTTCTAAATTTGTGGAAAAATTTCAGTTCCAGTCATGTGTCTCTTGTTATTCACCTACCACAAATCATCCCAATACCCATCATCAGTCCCTTTAACTAATGTAATCTATGTTATTAATAAAAACATGTTCAACAGGGACAATTTTTCTGCTTATTGAGATATGCGCGTGCCTAGTGTCCGAGATGTTGGTACCAATAGCATTTAACAGAACAAAGTTTCGTATGAGTCCCTGAAATCGGTTCTACGTCTGCCATAATGTGCGAACCCATGCCATATCTCGCACCCCTTGCAATCTTCTTGAATCTGGAACGTAAATCCCAGTTATTCGCCCTATCAAGAACCTTCTTTACAGCCCTATTCTTCCGATAAAAACTGGATAATGTAGAGGATAGTCTCTTAACCGGAGAGATCTTCCTTCTGTTGTCAAAACCCCACGAATTTCAGATCGACATGAGCCCTTTGGATCTGATACCACTGTTGTGTTTAGGATACATCAATGGAATCAAACAAACTAACTAACAAACTGCAAACTGGAATTGAGAGTGATGTGAAGAACAACAAAGGCTACGAACTTCTGGATCAATTCGTGAAAACAGAAAACCATTACATAATAACTGTTAACAGTGACTATTTGTATATGGGTGAAGGGACACGAAGTTTCTGTTTGGCGGTTAACAACCGGATCGTTGTATCTATTCTAACAGCCCTACTATGACATGTATAAACCCAAATACATAATCAATTTTTAAACATAATATGATAAGTATAATGATCATGAAACAATTATATATTATATTGATAGTGTGGTTTGTAACCGCTATCAAAATGAATCATGACTAAAACAATTATATATTAAATCTTAACCATTTAAACTCAGCAAAATAACTAAAAAACTAGCAGTTACCGGAGGTTCATGAGTCTTTCTGTTGTTCAAATACAGTTACTGAACTACTCATTACAAACCCTGGAACTCCCTCTTCTATCATCCTTTCATCTCTCTAGCGACAAATAGCCGACATAGGCACTTCCAAAAACGAAGATTGATTCAGTTCTGATAGTTGCACCGTAACAATCAAAGAGCCACCGCCCTCACTTCGAAGACTCCTGCAATTTGAACTGCTCTGTTTTACAAGACTAGGTAACAATTGAGCCCTCTCTTTGATTCCGTAAGCAATACGGACATCATACATACATCGGCATTCTGATTGTCCGATTATGGCTTTGTCATTCTTGATTTGTTTATCTTCCCGACTACTAAAACATTCTTAACTTGAAATTTGACGGTTTTCGGCTACCCAAAACTCCACAAATTCCCCCGAGGTGTCCCAAATTGAAATTGAATCCTCTTCTACTGGATGCCATAATGATTATGGTATTGTTTATTTGGGAATTGTATTTTTACTAATAGACTCATAAAGCTTCATTTCTAGATGAAGCCACTGAATATCTCTAGCATCTTTAACTTCGAGTGCAGGCATGCTATTCTTCAAACAAAGAGATTTGTTGCAGAATTTTATTGATAATTTCATAAAATAAATATGGAACATAGGTATTAAGATATTCTGAGGAGATGTTGCTAATAACCTAAAGCATCTTGAAAATCCCGTTAAATACAGAATACACTACTTGAATTTTGGTATATATCAATCTAATTATGATACAAAGCTATCGTTTTTGTCAGTTTTTTTAATGTTGGTGTGTGTGGGTTATTCCTAAATTACATTTTTTTCCTTCGCATGTGTTGGATATGATTAATAACAAACCATGTTAGTTGCATCGAATGATTGTTCTTTGTGCAATGTGTCTACTTAATTTGATTATCAGGTTTTTAATATTGGTATGGTACTCTTTTTTTGGAGTTGTTAAGAAATTTATTTCGGTTTTCATGGCTTTAATTGATTTGTTGATTTTGTTTGGTTCTGTTGCTCATTGTTCAGCAACAGTTCGTTTTCCTCTCGTCGATTCTCATTTGTTCAAAAAATGACTTTGCATTTGTCATGTACTATTTCACTACTTTTCTCTTTTTTGACTATCTATAGTTGGAACAAGTAGTGGAAAATCATGATATCAGAAAGAAAGGAGTAAGGCCGGAGGGTGGGGGGGGGGGTGCCACCCTCGCCCTGTCAGCTTCTATGGCGCCGTGGGCGCTATACACCCACACCGCCTGAATTAAGTTGGGGCGCTATAGGTGGCTCGTGAACATGATAACGAGCAGAAAACACACAGATCGATGCCCCTTTACTTTTTTTGACCGTTGAACGGTCAGATTTAAAAAAAAAAAAAATTGCTTTTCAAATTCAAAGTTTATAAATACTCTTCCATTTCTCCATGTTTTCCATCTCATTTCACCCATTTTCTCTCAAATTTTTATACAATACGCTAATTTTTTTTAAACCCCTCTCTACAATGTTTCCCAACAACCTAAACCCATGGGACCCGAACCATCCGTACTGGCAAAACAACAAGCAAGAGGACCGGTATCGCCGAGACTCGCGTACGGGTGAGGTTGGATATTACCCAATGCCACCAACAACCCCAACTTCTCCTCATCCCATCACTCAACCGATGGCTAGTTTTTTTGGGTATTATTCTCAACCCCAGTTTTTTCCCTCAAACATACCCCAACACATTCCTCAAAACATACCCGAAACCCAAAACACAACCCAGACCGAATCCGTTCCCGAAACACAAGTCGAACCCTCTTCTAGAAAAAAAAGAAACCATAAAAAGAAGGATGAGTCCGAGAAACGTGCTACCAAAAAGGTCGAATATTGGACGCCAACGGAAGAGTTCGAGTTGGCAAAAGCATGGCTCGACGTATCGGAGGACGATATTGTTGGTAAAATTTACACACCTTTACAAAAATATAGTTTTGTTAACTTATTTTTTAAATCAAACATATACCTTTGTAAATATATTTTTTTTATAGGTGACGACCAAGACATAAAGGTTTTTTGGAACCGTATTCGTGAGAAGTTTTTCACCGCCATGGGTCGCGGCGTATATCGACGGGCCGACTGTATTTCGGGAAAATGGGGCGCAATGAGGACGAAGATTAGCAACTTCAACAACATACATAATAATCTCGTAAACAACATTCGAAGGAAAAGCGGTTCGAGCGATGTGGACGTGATGACCCAAGCCCACTCCGATTATAGGCTGAACCATGCTCATCACTTTACGCATGTAAATGCGTGGGAGCTTCTTCGCAAATCTCCCAAGTGGCATCTTGTGCCACCGTTCGACCCAACCCGCCCTCAGTCAAAATGGTCCAAATCAACATCCACAACGGAACCATCCGGGTTGGATGCTCGTACGACAATTAATCTTAACGACGATGATGAGGGGTTCGAACAACCAGAGGAGCTGCCTCGACCAAGGGGTCGGGATAAAAGTAAGGCAGCGGCACGAGGAAAGGGTACTTCAACGTCATCGGATGAGCCGTCAATGTTGGGCGAGTTCCATACAAGTCTCAACAAAATGATCTCGATCAGGGAAAAGGACCAAGAAATGAAGATGCAGAAACTAATCCAGAAAGACTTGGATTTTCTAGCGAAAGATTTTTCACATCTAACGGAGACGGATCAACGCATTATGGAGGCTTGCAAGAATCAAATTAGGGCGAAATATATGTAGTTTTTTTTCTAGTACCTTCTTATTTTTTTAATGATTTTGTGATGTTTTTTTATTTTTTTTAGGATGAAATTATGGTTTTTTTTTTTAATTTTCTAGTTATATAAAATGGCCATTTAATTTAAAAAAGTAAAATGTAAAAATAAAAAATAATTAGGTAATGATGACGGGGCTCCATCCCACACCCTGCAAATTAAAGGGGGGGTTATAAAGCCCCCTGGCTGACGTGGCGTCTAGGTGGCGCTGAGGTGTCCTTTATAACATGCAAGGGGCTCTATCCCACACCCTCTAGCCTAATAGAGAAAAGCTTGCTCATAAGAATTATAAAGTTTGGGATCGTAGTGCCTTCTCAGTGCCTTTGCTGGTCTTCATTCTAGCTCTAATCAAAATTAGTTATACTTTATACATCTAGACATTGACTCTTTATGCTAGGCTGCTTAGACCAGTGATTGATTATACTACATCAATTAATTGTGTAGCTTGGAGCCCTGATGGAACCTCTTTGGTATCATAATGGTTGTCTAATATTTTTATTCAGTTCTTTTGTCAACAAAATCTGAGTTAACAATATGATTTTTGCTACAAGTGTTGCATAGTTAACGGACGTTGTGCATATACTCATACCATGGTGGTGGTGATGATCTCCGAAACGACTTAGAGGTTTGTTTTATTCCTTTTTTGCGCTTTCTCATTTTTATGTGGTTCCCATTATTATGTATATTAACTTATAGAGTTAAATGCTTGGTTGGTCCCTGTGGTTTGCAAAAATTGCACACTTGGTCCCAATGCTTTACTAATTACACTCGTGGTCCTGGAACTTGTCAAAAGTGCACTCGCTTGGTCCCTAGCCCTAACTGAAGTTAAATTTCTCTGTTAAAACCCCTCATGTGCTTATCACGTGAGGGTAATTTGGTCTTTTCACCTCAATTTGATGTCTTGCACAGTATAGTCACTCGATGTCAGTTGGTATTTATGGTTTTCCTTCTCAATTCTTCTCATCTCTCTCACACTAATACCAAGAAACCCTCCCGTCTCATCTCTCTCACACTAAAATCCAGGCGATTGAAGAGATAATCAGCCGTATAGGATCGATCGAACAGAATGGGTTGGTACATTAGGGACCAGTATGATGATTTCACTCCAGATCGTGATTACAGCAAGTTTTTTTGTCTGATTGTGCTAAAGTTCAAACATTTAGCGATTTTTAAGTGTCTGATAGTGTTTTGCCTGTTTTTTTGTTGTGATTTTTGAACAGATGGAAACCCTAGTTTGTTTTCTGCAAGAATCTTCTATGGTGGATTTTTTATGAGGGTTCCAAGCAGAAGGTATCTACAAGGAAGGTCAGTGTATGTGGATTACATCGAAATTGATGAGTTTTCTGTTCATGAAGTTGATTGGATGATGCGAGAACTAAAGTTGTTGAAAGAAAAGGTGCCACTTTATTATCATTTTCAAATACCAGGTAGAGATTTAGATACTGGTTTGGTAGCTTTAGGATGTGATGCTGATGTTCGTAACTTGTCAAAATATGTGGGTGAAAATAAGTTAATCAACTTTTACATTGAAGAGGGAAAATCTATGGTTGATACTTATTTAAAATCACCTGAAGGATCTAGGGTTGTTATTGAGGAATTAGAAGAGGAAAACCAGGAGATTGTTGGTGTTAGACAAAACAAAAAAAAGTTGGTATCTAGAAGGAGATTAATGCTTGAGTATGTTGAAGGGTCCTCTAGTGCTAATAAGAATACAAGTAATATAGAGATTGAGACTGATAATGCAGTAGGTAACAATGATAATGCAGTAGGTAAAAATGACAATCCAGTAGTTAACAATGATAGGGAGGCTGAGTATGAGGGTGGTAGTGAGGATGAGTATGAGGGTGGTAGTGAGGATGAAGGTGATAGGGAGGCTGAGGATGAGGGTGGTAGTGAGGATGAAGGTGGTAGTGAGGCTGACTGTACTCATCAAAGTGAGAATGATGGTAATGATTCAGAAGACAGTGACTACATAGTTGACAATGATTATGAGGTGGAAGAAATGGAAGTTGATATGAGGGACTTCAATGTTTTTGTAGATGAGGATGAAGAATATGTGGGCAGCCGTAATTCTGGCATTGATGATGATGTTAGAACTGAAGTAGATTATGAAAATGAAATTGATGACAACCTTAGCTATGAATCATTTGATAGCTTAACTGATGAATCAATGGAAGACTTTGAAACAAGAAGGAGCCAAAAGGTAAAGGAAATCAGGAATAAACAAAGGGTTAGCATTTGTTTACTTAACTGTTTATTATTTACGTAAACATTTGTTAAAATATTTAGTAACTGTTGAGACTCTTAACTGTTTGAACAGGGAAAGAGTAGGATGCATGAAGCAAGGTTTTACTTGGGTCAGCAATTTGGATATGCAAAGGAGGTTAAAGAACAAGTTAGGAGGCATGCCGTTCTTACCAAAAGGGAGTTGTCATTTTTGAGAAATGACAAGGCTAGGATTAAAGTAGTATGTGAAGGGAACGTCCCAGTTTACAAGAAAGGTGATGGGTTTGTGAAACAAGTACCCAAGAAGGGCAATAAGGGAAAATCTGTTGGGCCCAAGCCCAATGAACCTACTGTTGGGCCCAGGACCAGGGAATCTTTCAGTGGGTCTCAAAAGGGTAAAAAGGTACTCACTGCCAATGCCATATTCTGCAGAAAAAGAAAAGAAAGATTAGACAAAGTAGTTTGTCCATTTATGTTGTATGTTGCTAAAGAGAAAGATCAAGTGGAAACTTGGACAGTGAAAACTCACAAGTCGGAACACACCTATCTGCAAACTAGAGAAAGCCATCACCTCACAGCAAAGTTCATGGCTAAGGAGCCTGAGGATGAGGGTGGGTATTAAATGGTCATCCGTATCGCTTTTGCGCTTTATTAACAATGGTCATCCGTATCGCTTTTGCGCTTTATTAACAATGGTCATCCGTATCTCTTTTGCACTTTATTAACAATGGGTACACACACAATACCTTTGAACACCCAAAATCGACCAATTTCATTCAAGTAGTATTTGGTCAAATTACATAATTCACAATAACATTACACTAAAGCTAACAACATTGCAAACTGTAACCCTAACAGAAACAACAGTACTAAAATCAGCTTGTTCTTCCATCTTAGTTCAGTCCGAAGTTCATCCTTTTCTTGATCAGCCTCGTTTCTTGCTCGAAGTAGCCCTGGAATGATGCGAACAGCTCGTGGGCGCATTGGCGGGTCAACCCAACCAACAAATCCAGGACACGTGACATCCTGTCACATCAAAGAATTCAAAAATTCGAACCAAATACAACATCGATTAATGAAAGCTATTGCTTAACAGTGATGGACATGAATAGAATCGACGTCCTGGGTTGTTGTCGGTCCATGATGTTCGAACAATGGCTAACTTTCCACATCGACAGGTTGCCATCTTCTATCGTTCCTGGAGAAACATGGGAGACAGGAGGAAAGATCTAGGGTTCCAGTGACTATACTGTGCAAGACATCAAATCGAGGTGAAAAGACCAAATTACCCTCACGTGATAAGCACATGAGGGGTTTTAACAGAGAAATTTAACTTCAGTTAGGGCTAGGGACCAAGCGAGTGCACTTTTGACAAGTTCCGGGACCACGAGTGTAATTAGTAAAGCATTGGGACCAAGTGTGCAATTTTTGCAAACCACAGGGAGCAACCAAGCATTTAACTCTAACTTATATTTCAACACAAATTCCACAACCTATTGTTATTTCATTTGATTAAATTCATTCTTATTTGGTGTGCTAGTAGTGTTAGAAATCAGACCTTCTTTAACATAATCAAATAATGAATTTAATAAAAAAAAACTTTTTGATTAAAATTGAAGGTACATAAACCCTAAACATATAATACCTATTTATACTAAACAACCTTCTTGGAGAACAAGTAACCTGCTCCTATATGGAAACCAAATAAAATAAAACGAATATAAATCCTAAATCTTCCTACAAAAATAAACTATGTCGTTTAGCATCCTACAACTTTTAAGCATTGACAAGATTAGTTCCAACAATTACCCCCCTAATCTTGTCAAGTTCCTCATAGGTCTTAAATACCAAGCAAGACCCGAAGTTCTTTCACATTAATACTTGGTCACTTGTGTTCGCTTTGCATCAACACCTTTGCTACAGCCGACATAATACCGCAACCTCTTGTTTCGGTCCTTTGGGATCACACCCATAACTTGTCCAAACACTTTAACCATCAACCACAAACACAACAACATTCTTTCTCTTCCACCTTGATCATACTTGCTACTTCACCACCTTTGAAGTCTGCTGTTGATCCGATCTAACGCTACACTACACATGGGTTTTCTCCTCTGATCAAGTATCCCATCACTGCTCCTTGATTGCTATGGTCTTGCCATTGTCGATCACTACAACCTGTTGTTGCCATTTGATCAACAAACCCTCTTACACCTACAAACCTCCCTAATTGATAAACCACTCTGATAAATTAGGCTTTCTTCAACATAATCAAACAATGAATTTAACAAGAAAAAAACTTTTTGATGAAAATTGAAGGCACATAAACCCTAAACATATAATACCTATTTATACTAAACGATCTGTCACACCCCGACCACGTAAGACAACGAAACGTGGCGGAAACGTCGGGGAGTCTTGTAACAGAATTAATTGTTTCACAACCATGGTAAAATTAAAGTTACGTCTTATTTATCAATCAAGAGAGTTACATTGTCTTAAACAAGAAACAAAGAGTACATAACATAATTTAACTAGTTCTTGCTTCGTTTTAAGTCACTAAGGCACAGGTCCGCCTAAGTGTGTCTCGATCATCCTATGCAACAACTCCTGAAAACACATGTGAAAATAGGTACGTCAGCATAAAAATGCCTGTGAGATACATAGGTTTTGTGAAAATAGGATTCATGACTTGCGTTTAGAGAAACTGTTTAGTAAGAAGTAGCCATGAATCTTGTTGAGTGTTTCCTTTCATAAATCATTTGAAAAGTGATAAATAAACCAAATGATATATATGTATAAAAGAATAAAGTATGGTTAAGTGAATAACCATGTAAAATGAGTTTGTACAAGTTAGGTTATTTGTAAAACGATGTTTATGTGAAGATTGTATTGTAGATGTAATATGTCTAAACTGAAATGGTTTAAATAACTCTACGATGTGTAATACCATAAAATCACTTATATATAGGAAATACCAGCGGCGTATCCACCATGTTTTTATCGTATTACACGTCGCGTCGTTACTTAAATCACTTACCCAAACAACCACCAAAATGTAATGTTTAACAATTGTAGAAATGTCTATGTATGGTCAAATACGGTTCACACGGTTCAACAGTTACAAACGGTTCATATAATCAAATGGTTACAACGGTTCACATAGTCAAATAGTTACAACGGGTTATATAGTCAAATAGTTACAACGGTTCAAAGTGTAATATAATGTGTTCATATGCTGGATGAGCATATGCAATGTAAAACAATGTGTCCATATGTTGAGTAAACATATGCAACTAATGTAATAATGTAAATCAATGTGCTAGCATGCTCAGTCAACATACATAGCAGAAATGTGAAGTAAAACAATGTACTAAGTATGCTAAGTAGACATACATAGCGAAACAATGTAATGTAAATCATGTACTAATAGTGTACTAATGAACATAGCAAGTTTATGATGTGAAAACAGGAAAGCATGAAAGTAACAAGTAGGCACATGTGTTTCACCCCAAAACAGTTTGGAAAACAGTAAAAGAGGGGTCTATGTACTCGCCTGAGATTGCCTAGAAGTCCTTGAGTAACAACCAAGCAATGATAGAGATCACGGAAAATCAACGGCACCTTAATAATATAGGTAACTATGTTAATAAACCGGACCTAAATCGGAGGATAGGATAGAATGAGGGTTCGTAAACCAAACGAGTATGGGAACTCGTGTAATATGGTTTAACAAAGCCTACATACTAAAATGAAACCTAACCTATGTGCTTATGACCCATTACGACCCGTTTTGGTAGCTTTTGCTACTTTAACGCGTCGTTCGCTTAAAACGCGTTCAGAAAGCCTAACTAGTCCCATGATAAGTAAAATAGGCCTTAACATGTCTACTATTGTTGTTAAATCAGTTTAGATGTCAAAAGTTATGTTACATGGGCTTAAAATGGATTTTGGCGTAAAAAGGGTATTTTAATAATTTACCTAAGGCATATAAACTACCTATCATACAACTAACTAAACGAAGTGACCATAAGGTATAACCTCGGAAGGTTATTCCCTATACAACTATGGTCACCTAATGTGTTTGGTCGGATCCTAAAGATCGACCAAATGGGTCTAGTTCGTAAGTCTAAGCGGGTGTTTAGTCCGCTTGACTTACGACACTACACAAGCACTAGTCTAAAAAGTGACGAGCTAAACATGCTAGAACATGTTTAGTTAAGTTAGAAAACAGGTTTTGATATCAAAACAAACGGTTTTGATATCCTAGAGAAGTTTGGTTACAAAACACGCGTAAATGCGCATTTTGGCGTAAACTACGACTCGTCACTGAGCCTAGATAACGTGGTAATCAGTAGGTATATGTAACACCCTTAAATTTTCTAAGTGAATTTAATAATAATTCTTACAATAATATATAAAAGATGTTGAAACTTAATACATAGTTTCCATAGATAAAATAAAAAGTAGCAAAAGATAAGTCAACTACTGACTAATTCAAACATTCATAAGATGTTTAGCTAATATTTTACATATCCAAAACATTTTCCATTTGAGTTAAATAACGCGGAAGCTTCTAAGATTTGTGTTCGGTTCTTCAAAAGCTAGCTTGACCGCCATCCGCAACCCTTCAATACCTAGAAACTAAAATGTTTACATTAAACATTAATAATGGAGTTCTTAAAAATATTACTCAACCGAAACTACGATCGAAACGGATTTGATTAGTTGTAAAATTTCAAAAATTTACAAAACTTGCCAGGCTCTACCGTAACTTACGGTGTCTACCGTAACTTACGGTAGTCATTAGAAAGTTCTGGTCCACCGTAAGTCAGGAGAAAACCACCGTAACATATTTTGCCTCTACCGTAAATTAAGGTACTACCGTAATTTACGGTAGACTCTGGAAGTCTATTATTTGACTGATTTTGTTTGTTTTGCCAAAACTAAATATTCGGATTTCTCATTCTAACAGCCAACGTGTTAAATTCTCGTACTTCTGATATATCAACTATTTAACCAATAACAAGGATCAATCCATCATATTATGGAACATTATCCATGTCTTGATTTACTATTCGACCCGTTTGGCTCATCTGAGGAATCCTCCCTTACGATGATTACCAATGAGTTCTAACCAGTTTTTGATCTAGTTTTTCAATATAGCGATATCACCGCTTTAATTCAAAACAACCCTTATTCTAGAATTTAACTACACATATGATAATTATCAAAATTTACTTAATGTAACGGGTCAAGTTACATACCTTCAAAGCACACCCTTTAATCGTGCGCCTACACCGGCTTGTCCGCTCGTAGCTCCGGCTTCCTTTCCTATAGAGTTCAATCACATTGTATTTAGAACTCCGTTTCAATCATATTTCGCATAATTTGTCAAATCATCAAAATCATGCGTTTAAACTTTAGATTTCAATTTCGAGCCTTCTTTGAGGCATTTTTACAAATACTTAACGGGCAGAATTTTATATTATTCATATCCAAGTTCATAGCTTGCTATTTCGCTAAATTAACATCAATTAAGCTTTCATATAGCATTTAAACATCCTACTTTTCTGAAATCACTTTCTATGATCAAATTACACTAGCATAATCATTCTAAACTCTAGTGTTCATCATTATCTTGTAAAACCCATAACCCACCTTCAAGGTGTTCATGGAATTTCCTGAATTTGGACATGATTTCACATGTAGTGGTCTAGGTTTTACTTCTAGACACTATATCATCACTAAGCTAACCAAATCACAAACATGCATCATCTAATTTCAGATTTCCCAATTTCATGAGAATTTCAAACAGAGAATTAATCACCAATTTTACATACCTTGTAACCCCCTTGTGATGAGGATCACTAATCTATGTTCAGATTTTGATTTGGACTGAGTTTGATCCTTCAATTTAGAGATTTTATGCTGAACTATGGTTTTGTTAGAGCTTGGGGTCGCCCCTGCTCTGGTCGATCTCCACCAAACACAGATAAAATGTGTTTGTGTTTTATTTATTTAGATTTTATTAATATTAGTTTCATTTTGAACACACTTGGTCCCTAAACTTTCCTTTGGTTCTAATTTTAACGTTTTAACCCATTTGTAGGTTACTACAAGGCTTTCACCTAGCTGAGTTATTTTAAATCCTAGTTTGTTAACTAGTTTATTTATCAACTTTATATTTAAAGTAAATAATTTGCATTTTTCGGGGTGTTACAAGTCCACCCCCTTATGAGGGTTTCGTCCCCGAAACCAAAGTACGTACCAAATAACGTAGGGTAGAGACGTCGCATCTCCTCTTCGGACTCCCACGTAGTGTCCGAGCCCTTTCTATGCTCCCACTTGATCTTGACTTGATCGATTTGTTTATTTCGCAAGTGCTTAATCTTTCGATCTAAAATTTCTATGGGCCTTACAATATAATTCAAGCGATCATCCACTTCGATATCGTCATAGTGAATATAAGTTGTCTCATCCGCTAGACATTTCCGAAGATGTGACACATGAAATGTGCTATGAATTCTGCTTAGTTCCTCTGGTAGTTCAAGGCGGTAAGCTACCTTTCCTACCCGTTCTATGATTGCGAATGGCCCTATAAACCTTGGGCTTAATTTTCCTCTTTTTCTAAACCTGATAACCCCCTTCCATGGAGATACTTTGAGCATAACCTTGTCGCCAACCTGGAATTCGATTGGCCTATTCCTCTTGTCAGCATACGCCTTTTGTCTGTCTTGAGCCGCTTTCAAGTGTGACCGAACCACATCAATCTTTTCATTAGTGGCTAGTACTATATCTTGGTGGGCGAGTTCACGTGGACCCACTTCACCCCAACATACCGGGGTTCGGTATTTCCTACCATAGAGCATTTCGTACGGTGCCATCTTAATACTAGCATGGTAGCTGTTGTTATACGAAAACTCGACCAATGGTAGGTAAACATCCCAACTTCCTCCAAAGTCGATTATACACGCCCGTAGCATGTCCTCCAATGTTTGTATTGTTATTTCACTCTGTCCATCTGTTTGAGGATGGTACGCAGTGCTAATTAATAATTTGGTTCCCATCTGTTCTTGGAAATCTCGCCAGAAATTTGAAGTGAACCGAGTATCCCTATCAGACACGATGGATACCGGTACTCCATGACGTGCTATTATCTCATTAGTGTGAACTTCTGACATCTTTTCTGACGTATAAGTCTCACGAATCGGAATGAAGTGAGCACTTTTCGTCAATCTATCCACCACTACCCATATGGCATCGAAACCGCGGTTTGTCTTTGGTAGTTTGGTTAATAGGTCCATCGTAATATGTTCCCATTTCCAAACCGGAATTTCTAACGGTTGAAGTTTACCGTATGGTTTTTGGTGCTCCGCCTTGACTTGTAAACATGTCAAGCATTTTTCCACATACTTCACCACATCTCTTTTCATTCCGGGCCACCAATAATTTTGTTTTAAGTCGTTATACATTTTGGTCGCTCCCAGATGGATGGAATAACGGGACTTATGAGCTTCATCAAGTAGAAGCTTTTTAACTCCACATGTGTTAGGAACCCAAATTCTACTGAAACGTGTTTTCAAACCGTGTTTGCCTACTTCGAGATCTTTAACTTGACCAACGATCCTTTCCTTCTTCCAGTTTTCCGTCTTTACTGCTTCATCTTGTGCTCCTCGGATTCGTTTAAGTAAGCCCGAAGTCACAATGAGCTGCAACGATCGTACTCGTATCGGGGCATAGTCTGCCTTTCGGCTCAACGCATCGGCCACCACATTGGCTTTCCCGGGGTGGTAATGTATTTCACAATCATAATCTTTGACCGTTTCTAGCCATCTCCTTTGTCGCATATTTAACTCCTTCTGATCGAAGAAGTATTTCAAGCTCTTGTGATCGGTGAATATGGTGCACTTTACCCCATATAAGTAGTGCCTCCATATTTTTAATGCAAATACCACCGCAGCTAACTCGAGATCGTGCGTGGGATATTTCTTCTCGTGTATCTTCAATTGTCTCGAGGCATAAGCTATAACTTTGCCCCGTTGCATCAAAATGCATCCGAGCCCCGATAGTGAAGCATCCGAATAAACCACCATGTCTTCGACTCCGTCCGGCAATGTCAGTACCGGAGCTTGAGTTAACTTCTCTTTTAGCGTTTGAAACGCTCTTTCTTGATCTACACCCCAAATGAACTTTTCTTCCTTCCGGGTTAGTTTTGTTAGCGGTGACGCAATCTTAGAGAAATCTTGAATGAATCTCCTATAGTATCCCGCAAGCCCCAAAAAGCTTCTAATTTCCGAAGGATTTTTCGGAGGATTCCATTTTGATACAACCTCGATCTTTGACGGGTCTACTGTCACGGCCCCCGACCCGGTTTGACCCGTTTCAGGAGCCGCGGGACAGAAAATCCCGTGGTATTTATTTAATTGAGTTTGACAGCGGAAGTTTTCATCAGGATCTTTTAAAATGTAAATATTTCCCAATTTACCACGCGGGATAAAACCCGGTAATTTACAATAGTTTGATTTCACAAAGAAATCTTTTATTTTTACAAAACATGTTTCTTTATTTTATACTGAGCCACTTCCTTGAGCTTGTAGTGCTATATTGCACTTTTCCTGATTCATAACAGGTCACCTGAAACATGTTTGAAAAAGGTTTTGTCAGCGGGAAATACTGAGTGAATCATTCTATTTTGCATAATGATGCATAGTTATCAATTACAGCATAAGAGCGATTACAATGGCTTCTATCTTATTTTTATCTGGCATTCTGTCACAATGGTGACTTGTCACAATGGTGACGATGGTCATACCACTATTTAGATCAATGAACCTAAATAGTGATGATTATCTCTGTAGGTCAATGAACCTAACAGTGATTATCCCGAGTAGGTCAATGAACCTAACTGGGAAAAAATTAGTAATGTGCACAATACCCCACTAACCAGTAATTCAAGATATCCACGACTTAATCCCTGTAATTATAACCTTGAAAATAATTTGAGGTATTGTAAAATAGTTTATAAAAAGAGAATGACTCACAAACTGTGAGAAAAGGAGAATGACTCACATTGCAGATTTATACGGGCAGAGTTTGGCCTACTGATTTAGCCTTTTCCTAAATTTAATAACAGGCACACAAAACTGGGTTAGTAATCAATCCAACAATTACGATAATTCACGAGATCAAATTCTCACAACGAACGACAAAGTGCAATACTTCATCCATCGATTTAACGATGATCCGTCAAATTAATGACGAACGATAAAGTACAATACTTCATCCATCGAATTAACGATGATCCGTCAAATTAATGACGAACGATAAAGTATAACCCTAATGTGGGCGGCACTTAAACATTCATTGGATATATTGATCGTCGGAAAATGAATCGTAGCAGCGATTGTGCTAATACCCTGATTGCGGCGTCGATTTAGTGCCTGTGTGTGTTAATTGGAGTATTTCTACGATATCTCAGCGTAGAATTGGAATTCTAACGTCGTTTCAACTCCCAGAATCAAGTCCCAAGCTCCTGTATTTATAGTCGAAATTTGTCCCTCAGGCGGCCCGCGTGACATTTATGCTTATCCTCACGCGGCCCGCGTAACAACAACTTTCATGCATAGGGTTGCCACGTGTGGGACTAGCTCAGCTGAGTCGACGGTTTCTAAAAATTCCTTTCTGCCTACATTTTAAGTGGATAATCGTCAATAGGGTTTAACCCCCCCTGAGTTTTAGGGGCCCTAATCCTGATTCTGAAAATTATGAAAATTTTAGGGTTTGCGCAGAATCACTTGGGTGTCTCAATTAGGGTTTCCTATTGGTCAAATTAATTTAATAATTATGACTTTTGATGAGAGTTGTTACATTCTCCCCACCTTAAGAAAAATCTCGTCCTCGAGATTTACTGGAATAATTGAGTATACTTTCGCTTCAAATTCCAGTTTCCAAGTGTATTAAGGTCCTATCTTTGAATCCCACTTTACTTGAACTAACACTAATCATTTGATCTTTCTATCTTCTATCTGAAGAGGTTTTTCCACATATTTTAACTTTTCGTTTACCTCTATATCTTGAAGAGGTAATACCCAAAGATTTATCTGATAGATATTTCTTGAAATTGGATATATGGAATACATCATGTACTCCAGCTAATCTTCCTGGTAGTTGTAAACGATAAGTAACTAGTCCTATATGTTGGATTACTGAAATGGTCCTACGTATCTTGGACTTAGCTTTCCTTTCTTACTCCTTTCCAAGGAGATACTTTCAATTACATTTTGTCTCCAACTCGAACTCCAACAGCTTTCATCTATTATATGTATAACTTTTCTGACGATCTCTTGCCGTCTTCATCCTTTCCTTTGTGATACTGAATATCACAGTTATAGTCACTTAGGATTTTCATCCATCTCCTTTATCTCATGTTTAATTCTTTTTGCCCAAAAATATATATCTTAAATTCTTATAATCCGTATAGATAGTACCCTTACTTCCATACAGATAATGTCTCCAAATCTTAAGGCAAAAATTATGGTTCCTAATTCTAACTCATGAGTGGTATAGTTCCTTCGTTCTTTTTCAATTACCTTGATGCATATGCAATTACCTTTTTGCGTTGCATTAACATGCATTCAAATCCTAACTTTGAAGCATTACCTTATACTTCAAAATCTTTAGTTCATAAGGCTAATATCTGAGTATTTGGTTAATTTCTGCTTTAAGATCCTCATTCAAACTTAGCTATTTTACAGGTTAACTTAGTTAATGATATAACTATCTTAGAAAAATCCTTAATAAATCGTCTGTAGTATCCGACTAAACTTCTAATTTCCATTGCGGATTAGGGAACCTTTTATTTTGATAATATCTTATCAGGAGTTACGTGAATACCTTCGGGATTCACCATATGACCTAAAATTGCACTTCTAGCAGCCAAAATTCATTATTCGAAAATTTGGCGTAAAGCTTTTCTTTTCTTAACAAAGTTAAGAGTACATGCAAGTGCTGAAAATGTTCTTCCTGATTTTTGGAATAAATAAGTATATCGTCGTTGAAGACAATTACCAATTTATCCAAATATGGTTTACAGATTCTATTTATCATGTCCATGAATGCTGCAGTTGCATTCTTTAATTCGAAGGGCAGGACTGTAAACTAGTAATAACCATACCTAGTTCTGAAAACAGTCTTAGGTACATCTTCCTCTGATACTTTTAATTGATAATATTCGGAACATAAGTTGATCTTAGAAAACTATCTATCTTCCTGGAATTGATCGAATAGATCATTAATTCTAAGTAATGGGTATCGATTCTTAATTGTAACTTTATTCAATTTTTTTTATAAGCAATACACATTCTTATTAAACCATACTTTTCTTAACAACCAATATTGTGCTAACCGATAAGGTTCCCTGGCTTATCGGTAAAATTCCTGGAATTAAATGAATCCTAAATTCTATCTCCCTATCTGGTGGTAATCCAGGTAAATTTTCTGGAAATACATCTGGTATTCTGAAATTACAGAAATTTCCTTAATTTCTTTATCTTTAGTATTAATGATTACTGAAATCATATATACTATTCCTTGCTTTCGTTCATAATTAGCAATTTTCATTACTGATATGAACTTTATGACTTATTTTCTGTAATCATTATTACTTCTCCAGTGATTGCTCAAACTTCTATAGAATTCTTATCATAGATAATTCGAGCATAGTTGTTTACTAATCAATCCATTCTTAGCACGATCTTGATTTCAACTAATTTCATAGATAATAGGGTTGCAGAAAATTTATGACTTAAAAGTTCTATTTCTACATTTTGCAGAACCTTATTTATTTTAACTAAATTCCCATCTGCCGTTTCTACTGTAAAAATTTATCTAATGCTGGTTAACGGTAAGTTAAGAGTTTGGCAGAGTAAAGTATTTATAAAACTTTGGTTTACACCAGAGTCAAATAATACTATTGTGTAAACGTTGTAAGCTAAGAACATACCGGCTATCACATCTGGAATCATCTCGGCTTCTTGAGTAGTCAGCTGAAAGGCTCTCGCATTCCTTTTTGCTCCTTCTGCTGGTTTGGCTTGATTGTCAAATGATTTATTCAGTTTTGGACAATCTGGCCTAAGATGTCCAGTTTCTCTACAGTTGTAGCAAACTGAAAATTTCTTCCTCCTACAGTCTTCTTCTTGATGCCCTGGATTTTTGCAAAAATTGCAATATCCTTTGCATCTTCCAAAATGCTTCCTTTTGCAAAAATTGCAAAATGGACTAGTAGAACATTGCCCATTCCCTCCTTTCTTGAAATTGTTATGGTTACCCGAACGGAATTCTTGGGTAATCTTTTGGGCTACTTCCTTCCTTCTATTTTCTTCTCTTGTCCGTACTAGCTCGTCAGTCAGAGTATTGGCTAATTCTACTGCATCATCAATCGTACGAGGTTTCGCAGCCTTGACGATATTACGGATTTCGGAAATCAATCCCCAAATATAACGAGAAATAAGTACCGGCTCTGGCGAAGCCAGGGTTGGTACCACTCGAGCATATTCGAAGAATGTCGTAGTATACCCTCGACAATCTACATCCACCATCCGGTGGGTTAGAAACTTATTTGCCATTTGATCTTTTTCATATTCGGGACATAATTTTCTTTCTACAAGACTCTTAAATTCTTCCCAGTTCATAGCATACGCCATCCTTCTTCCTTTTGCCTGTAACACTGTGTTCCACCATTCTAACGCCGCTTCTTTGAAAAGGTTTGATACATACATAACCTGATCATCCTGAGCACATTTACTTATGGCAATTACTGCCTCGGTTTTCTCTAACCAACGCAGTGTCGCAGTCGCTCCTTCATTGCCTGCAAACTCAGTGGGTTTACAAGCAAGAAATTCTTTGTAAGTGCAACCAGGTGTTGCAACTTTCCTTTTCTTAGGGAGCGGAGCTTGCCGTGGTTCATTATCATGATTAACATGATTACCGCCTCCATTTACGCTATTACTGAAGTTATCTTCAGAAATGCGTTTGCTAGGAACAATTTGTTGAGGTTCGATTGGATTTTTAACAGCAGCAATGATTGCTGGAATAGCATTGGCTATCCCTTGAGCAACTATTCCTGGAATAGCGTTGGCTATCCCTTGAGCAACGATATTTTCTATATCTTGCCTAGTCACATATTGATCCCCCGGTTGTTGCTCAGATTGATTAACCTCATTAACTGGTTCATTATTAGCGTTTTCCATCTGATATCTAATTTATAGATACATAATTAGTATAAAGGAAATAATCCAATGTCATAATTTAATTGCACATAATCACATAAACGAATATACAAACAAAAGTTGTAGCTTTCTAAAATTTCCTTATATCTTGCTTCTATATACACCCGTTTTATTATTTGTTTTACATATACCGATTTTACTATTACTATTACACAACCACAGTTTCATAATCCCCTATCCTTTGTCAGATGATATTCTAGTAACGGCGTTTCTTCTCATCGTATTTCCAGGATATCTGTCCCAAAATCTCTTGGATCCTATTCCCAGCATCCATTTTGTCAAAATGACGAAGTTCAATCATATTCTCGTTACTCATGGGTGAATTTGGTAAAGGTTCTGGATTGAACTTAGGAAAAAGCCTATAGGGATGGTTTTGTAACAGTATTTCATTATTCAACCATTCGTCTATTTGTGAGTGGATTGAAAGGTTTGAAATAGCTGGTTCTAAATTCATTGGTAGTTGTGTTTCAAGAGAATGAATAAAATCATTTTCATTAGCAGGCTCAATAGTATCATCGGTTGCCATTATAAAATCTAGTTCTTCTTGAGATGGTAACTCTTCAATTTGCCTAGAGTTTTCCCCAATTTCCATTTTCTTAGGCTTAGGTTTCTCAAGAGGTAAAGCGTTGAATTCAAGAGGTTCTTCTATGTTTGGAATATACCTATTGAAATCTCTGGAAACTTCGATTCTTACTGGATAGAGATTTAAATTCTGAAGGGCTTCCGACAGATCACTCATGCTGTTTATGCAAGATACACACAATTACTAAGTTTAAAAATTATATCAAATTTCATAGAAAACTTTTAAATATTATTTCATATTGGGTAACTATGAAACAACTGAATATGAAAACATACTAGGTTTTATTTGTAAATTTATTTACTGAATAAGGTTTATAGACTGTAGATAATAAAAGTGCTAAACTTTGAGTCAAATTATTTAAAGATTTATATGTACTACTACAGTAGCTAACATATAAAAATCTGCCCATACTGTTCAAAATTAATCAGATAATAAAACATATAATCACAAAATAGCAATTAATAAAAATTAAGTATTTTTCTAAATACTTAATTGGCTTAAATCAGTGGCTCGATAAGTGGCTCTGATACCACCTTTTTCTATCACGGCCCCCGACCCGGTTTGACCCGTTTCAGGAGCCGCGGGACAGAAAATCCCGTGGTATTTATTTAATTGAGTTTGACAGCGGAAGTTTTCATCAGGATCTTTTAAAATGTAAATATTTCCCGATTTACAACGCGGGATAAAACCCGGTAATTTACAATAGTTTGATTTCACAAAGAAATCTTTTATTTTTACAAAACATGTTTCTTTATTTTATACTGAGCCACTTCCTTGAGCTTGTAGTGCTATATGGCACTTTTCCTGATTCATAACAGGTCACCTGAAACATGTTTGAAAAAGGTTTTGTCAGCGGGAAATACTGAGTGAATCATTCTATTTTACATAATGATGCATAGTTATCAATTACAGCATAAGAGCGATTACAATGGCTTCTATCTTATTTTTATCTGGCATTCTGTCACAATGGTGACGATGGTCATACCACTATTTAGATCAATGAACCTAAATAGTGATGATTATCTCTGTAGGTCAATGAACCTAACAGTGATTATCCCGAGTAGGTCAATGAACCTAACTGGGAAAAAATTAGTAATGTGCACAATACCCCATTAACCAGTAATTCAAGATATCCACGACTTAATCCCTGTAATTATAACCTTGAAAATAATTTGAGGTATTGTAAAATAGTTTATAAAAAGAGAATGACTCACAAACTGTGAGAAAAGGAGAATGACTCACATTGCAGATTTATACGGGCAGAGTTTGGCCTACTGATTTAGCCTTTTCCTAAAGTTAATAACAGGCACACAAAACTGGGTTAGTAATCAATCCAGCAATTACGATAATTCACGAGATCAAATTCTCACAACGAACGACAAAGTGCAATACTTCATCCATCGATTTAACGATGATCCGTCAAATTAATGACGAACGATAAAGTACAATACTTCATCCATCGAATTAACGATGATCCGTCAAATTAATGACGAACGATAAAGTATAACCCTAATGTGGGCGGCACTTAAACATTCATTGGATATATTGATCGTCGGAAAATGAATCGTAGCAGCGATTGTGCTAATACCCTGATTGCGGCGTCGATTTAGTGCCTGTGTGTGTTAATTGGAGTATTTCTACGATATCTCAGCGTAGAATTGGAATTCTAACGTCGTTTCAACTCCCAGAATCAAGTCCCAAGCTCCTGTATTTATAGTCGAAATTTGTCCCCCAGGCGGCTCGCGTGACATTTATGCTTATCCTCACGCGGCCCGCGTAACAACAACTTTCATGCATACGGTTGCCACGTGTAGGACTAGCTCAGCTGAGTCGACGGTTTCTAAAAATTCCTTTCTGCCTACGTTTTAAGTGGATAATCGTCAATAGGGTTTAACCCCCCCTGAGTTTTAGGGGCCCTAATCCTGATTCTGAAAATTATGAAAATTTTAGGGTTTACGCAGAATCACTTGGGTGTCTCAATTAGGGTTTCCTATTGGTCAAATTAATTTAATAATTATGACTTTTGATGAGAGTTGTTACATCTACTAAAACTCCATCGGCACTTATGATGTGGCCAAGAAATTGCACCTCTCGTAACCAAAAGGCACACTTAGAGAATTTCGCATACAACCTTTCTCGTCTAAGAGTCTCTAGCACCTCTTGTAAGTGGTACGCATGTTCAGCTTCACTTTTTGAGTACACCAAAATATCATCAATAAACACGATGACCGACTTATCCAACAATGGCTTGCAAACTCGGTTCATGAGGTCCATGAAAGCCGCGGGTGCATTTGTTAGCCCAAATGACATCACGAGGAATTCGTAATGTCCGTATCGCATGCGGAAAGTCGTCTTCGGCACATCTTCTTCCTTGACCTTTAATTGGTGATACCCCGATCTAAGGTCAATTTTCGAAAAGCAGTTCGCACCTTGTAATTGGTCGAATAAATCATCTATCCTCGGAAGCGGGTATTGATTCTTTATCGTGAGTTTGTTTAACTCCCGGTAATCGATACACATGCGCATGCTTCCATCTTTCTTTTTCACGAACAGTACCGGTGCGCCCCAAGGTGACACACTCGGCCTTATGAATCCTTTGTCAAGCAGATCTTGAATTTAGGACATCAACTCTTGTAATTCCGACGGTGCGAGTCGGTACGGTGCTTTTGCTACGGGTTTTGCGCCCGGAATCAATTCGATCCTGAACTCTACTTCCCGTTCAGGCGGTATCCCCGGTAAATCCTCCAGAAACACATCTTCATAGTCTCGTACTACCGGTACGTCTTCAATCTTCCGTGATCCTTTCTCGGGCTCATTTGCGTATATCATGAATGCCTTGCATCCTCTCTTCATAAGCTTGTGAGCTTTCATCATTGAGTATACTATAGGGTTGCCTCCTTTTTCACCATAGATAGTGACGTGTTTCCCGCTTGGAGATATTAGCTTTATCTCCTTACGAAAACACACAACCTTCGCATGGTGCTGAGATAGCCAATCCATCCCAACAACTACTTGAAATTCCCCCATTGACATTGGAATTAGATCTATCAAGTATTCCTCATCGTCTATGTTTAATTTGCAGCCTCGACAAACATCACAAACTATAAAACTTTTGTTGTCCCCTATTTCAACTTCTAAGGGCACAGATAATTTCGTCAATACAAATGAAGGATGTCGAATAAATCCATGCGAAATGAAGGATTTATTCGCACCCGTATCAAATAATACACGTGCTGGAATTAAGTTAATTGTGAATATACCTGAGACCACATCGGGTTCTGTTTTTGCTTCAGCCGCGGTAAGTTGGAAGGACCTAGCCTTCACCTTTGGGGCTTCCATTGGAGACTCTGTTATGTCTCTCTTTCCACCCAACTCGGGGCATTCAGACTTTTTGTGGCCGGGTTGATAACATTTGTAACAAACGGAAACTTTTCCGGGACATAGCGATGCAGTGTGCCCCGTCTTCCCACATACCGGACATGGCTTGTCTTTGAAGCGGCACTCACCTTTGTGTCCCTTTCCACATACCTTACAACTTGGCGACCCACCTTTAGCCTCTACCTTCTTTCCCCTATTCATCAGTTCTAGCTTTCTTTGTAGGGCTTGGATTCACATCTTGTGCCCTCCGCTCTCCCCTTTCAACTTGTTTCTTTAACACAATTTCCCGCTCCCGGGCGGTGTTGATGATTTCTGTGAGAGTTTCATATTTTGACGGAGTCATAAACTCCCGGTACTCAGCACTCAGCATGTTGTAATAGTAGTATATCTTCTGCTCTTCAGTGGTGACTAACTCGTCACAAAATCTCAACTTATCCATGAAGATGCCCGTGATCTTATCAATTGTTTCACCCTTTTGTCTTAACTGGATGAATTCTTCTTTAATCCTGTTAATAACCGCTTTGGGACTATGGTGTTTAAGGAACGGCACCTTAAACTCATCCCAAGTCATGACCCTTGCCACTTCGGCTCCCATTTCCTTCTTTTTATTGTCCTACCAATCTTTGGCTTGATTTCTCAATTGACCCGTTCCGTAAGCAACAAAGTCACCTACGTCACAGTGGGTTCGTTCAAACACTCCTTCGACATCACTTATCCATGTTTGGCAAATTATCGGGTCAACCTCCCCATTATAGATTAGCGGTTTACACGTCATGAATTCCTTATACGAACACCCTTTGCGTTCTCCCGTTTTATCTTTCATAAGGTTGACACTATCCTCCAACCTTTTAACTCGCTCTTCAACAAGCGACAACACCGTACTTTGAATTTTGTCTATAAACCCGGATAGGCTACCTTCAATTGCCTTCCCTACTTCTTTGGCAATTATTTCTTTCATTTGTCCGGTGCTTGTTTGCACCGGATTATCATTGTTTCCATCAGACATCTTGAAACAGAAATGTTTACATTTAAACGTTAAACATTTCATTTATAGCATTACTTCATTTGTTTCGGTTTAGCCAAGTTCTCAACTTGCTTTAACCGTTCACATTCGGTGCACTTTCCGGGTTTGAGTGTGTTAACACGCTCTTCCCATGCACATCCATTCATTTCTCATTTCTTACATAAATATAATCTGTTAAAATAATAAGTTAATTCTTACCGGACGATCGATCAAGCTTGAACCGAACACTTGTTGACAACCTTAAGCTCTGATTACCAACTTGTAACACCCTTAAATTTTCTAAGTGAATTTAATAATAATTCTTAAAATAATATATAAAAGATGTTGAAACTTAATACATAGTTTCCATAGATAAAATCAAAAGTAGCAAAAGATAAGTCAACTACTGACTAATTCAAACATTCATAAGATGTTTAGCTAATAGTTTACATATCCAAAACATTTTCCATTTTAGTTAAATAACGCGGAAGCTTCTAAGATTTGTGTTCGGTTCTTCAAAAGCTAGCTTGACCGCCATCCGCAACCCTTCAATACCTAGAAACTAAAATGTTTACATTAAACATTAATAATGGAGTTCTTAAAAATATTACTCAACCGAAACTACGATCGAAACGGATTTGATTAGTTGTAAAATTTCAAAAATTTACAAAACTTGCCAGGCTCTACCGTAAGTTACGGTAGTCATTAGAAAGTTCTGGTCCACCGTAAGTCAGGAGAAAACCACCGTAACATATTTTGCCCCTACCGTAAATTACGGTACTACCGTAATTTACGGTAGACTCTGGACGTCTATTATTTGACTGATTTTGTTTGTTTTGCCAAAACTAAATATTCGGATTTCTCATTCTAACAGCCAACGTGTTAGATTCTCGTACTTCTGATATATCAACTATTTAACCAATAACAAGGATCAATCCATCATTATTACGGAACATTATCCATGTCTTGATTTACTATTCGACCCGTTTGGCTCATCTGAGGAATCCTCCTTTACGATGACTACCAACGAGTTCTAACCAGTTTTTGATCTAGTTTTTCAATATAGCGATATCACCGCTTTAATTCAAAACAACCCTTATTCTAGAATTTAACTACACATATGATAATTATCAAAATTTACTTAATATAACGGGTCAAGTTACATACCTTCAAAGCACACCCTTTAATCGTGCGCCTACACCGGCTTGTCCGCTCGTAGCTCCGGCTTCCTTTCCTATAGAGTTCAATCACATTGTATTTAGAACTCCGTTTCAATCATATTTCGCATAATTTGTCAAATCATCAAAATCATGCGTTTAAACTTTAGATTTCAATTTCGAGCCTTCTTTGAGGCATTTTTACAAACACTTAACGGGCAGAATTTTATATTATTCATATCCAAGTTCATAGCTTGCTATTTCGCTAAATTAACATCAATTAAGCTTTCATATAGCATTTAAACATCCTACTTTTCTGAAATCACTTTCTATAATCAAATTACACTAGCATAATCATTCTAAACTATAGTGTTCATCATTATCTTGTAAAACCCATAACCCACCTTCAAGGTGTTCATGGAATTTCCTGAATTTAGACATGATTTCACATGTAGTGGTCTAGGTTTTACTTCTAGACACTATATCATCACTAAGCTAACCAAATCACAAACATGCATCATCTAAGTTCAGATTTCCCAATTTCATGAGAATTTCAAACAGAGAATTAATCACCAATTTTACATACCTTGTAACCCCCTTGTGATGAAGATCACTAATCTATGTTCGGATTTTGATTTGGACTGAGTTTGATCCTTCAATTTAGAGATTTTATGCTGAACTAGGGTTTTATTAGAGCTTGGGGTCGCCCATGCTCTGGTCGATCTCCACCAAACACAGATAAAATGTGTTTGTGTTTTATTTATTTAGATTTTATTAATATTAGTTTCATTTTGAACACACTTGGTCCCTAAACTTTCCTTTGGTTCTAATTTTAACGTTTTAACCCATTTGTAGGTTACTACAAGGCTTTCACCTAACTGAGTTATTTTAAATCCTAGTTAGTTAACTAGTTTATTTATCAACTTTATATTTAAAGTAAATAATTTGCATTTTTCGGGGTGTTACAGTATAGTCACTAGGGACTATAACCATCGTGATTACGCTCACGTTATGAAGTTCAACCGAACTTCGTGTTGACCATAAACTGGTCAACGCAGAAATTCAAACATAGTTTGACTTTCGGACTCGAAAAGCGATAAAAACGCATAAAAGAACGAAGGAACACTTACAAAGGGTCCCCGCAAGCTAATCTCGATCCAAATAACTCAGGTATGAAGCAAAGGCTTCAACTTAGAGTACTTTAGATCAGATTTTGTGAGGAAGAATAGAAATTGAGGTGGGTATTTATAGGAAATGGGCCACCGTTAGGTTCGTTTCTCGTAACCCGTGATTTAATCTCATCCTTACACTTGTTGCAACTCTAAGGTACCTCAGTATGGCCCCCCATGATCAGGAAACAACATGTGGAAAAGAGTTTTGGGTGCTTAACAGCTGTTAACAGCTGTTAAACTGATTAAATCTGGTCTGAGAGGGCCTCGCGGCCCGCGTAAGGGACACTAGAAGGTTACGCGGCCCGCCTGGGCTGCTCTGATCTAAAACAAGTTTGCAATAATGACAGTTTTAGTCCCTGTTGGTGTTTAAGGCTCATTTTGACATGTTTAAGGCCCGTTAAGCCAACTTTAAGGCCCTAAAATGATGCCTAAACATTGTGGACATGAAACATGCTCAGAAGTATGCCGGATGTCGTATGATCGCGATGTTCGCTTAATTACGACGGAATGTGCATAAGCGTGAAAAACAATCCAAATGACGCGACGAATGGATTTTTGACAAGCCAAACACTAAAACATAACATTTTAATACTTACATAAATTTTTGGATGTCCGGATGTATTCAGAACGTAAGTTATGCGCGAAAGTGCAAACTTATGCACTTTTTGACGCTTTTAGTCCCTGAATGTCCCAAAAGTTTATTTTAGCACACCGAACCCCTCAAAGCCTATTTCTAAGCTATGTAAAGGATATTTATGGTATGTTTAACTTATGGTCATGTTCTGGAATGTCTGTTATAGTTCAAATTGGCATACTTTCGCAGTTTGTCGAATTTAGTCCCTGTAAGCGATTAAACTTGATTTTTTGCACTTTTAAGCCCCGTTAACCCCATTTCAAGGATCTAAAATAAAGTTAAAGTATTCTGTCACACCCCGACCACGTAAAACAACGAAACGTGATGGAAACGTCGGGGAGTGACACGATCTCCTTGGAAAACAAGTAACCTACTCCTATAAGAAACCAAATAAAATAAAACTAATATAAATCCTATATCTTCCTACTAAAATAAACTATGTCATTTAGCATCCTCTAACTTTTGAGTATTGACAAGATTAGTTCCAATACGCAGAACATTGCTGGACAGGGTAAAAGATAATAAAGATAATGGAGGTTGTTATTGTTATTGTTTACATCAGCTATACCAACTCACCATTGAAGGTATGGAGTTTCTGATTGTTTGGCTATGGTGGCTACTCTCGTATAGGTAACTATTCGCAAATGTATTTACAGTCAATATCTATTGATTTGTTCTTCGGTTTTATGAAAGAAAAGTCAGTGTAAGCTTTTGATCTGATGCCAAAGTATTGGACTGAAATAGTAGACACCATATGAGGTTTTTTTTGTACATTAAGATTTAATTAATTGAAACGCCATGTGATTTGTTTTCATTTATTGGCGTTTATTCTTAAATATCTTATGTTCTTCTTACAAGATTTAGTTAAAGATGGACCAAAGACACTAATAATATCTATTTCAAAAAGATTGTAGTTTTTTATTCTACAACAAATATCTATTAGTAACCGACATACTGTATATTAGGAAGTGACTATAATTGATTCAATCTAGGCTAATTATAAGACTAACTGTGCACATCTCCCTATATATTGTACCCATTGTTTGTATTGTAGACACACGAGAATATTATCAATATACTAACATGGTAATCAGAGCCATTATCTTTTAAAACCTACCCCACCATCGCCATTTTTTTTCTCTTCCTGTTGATTTCGATCAACCTCCATGGCTAACAATAACCAAGTTCAAAACCCCCCATCGTAAACCACCGAAACCAAGCCTCTTCACCCTGTTTATTCTGTTACTAACATCCAGGATAAGATCCCAACACTCGACGGTGAAAAAGTCACCTATTCCTGCTGGGTGAAACTCTTCAAGCTTCATGCCCACGGGTTTGATGTCATGAATCACATCAACGGTACTGAACCTCCGCCCAAATCTGATTTGCCTTACGAGACGTGGTCCAAAATCGATTCCATTGTCCTTCAGTGGATATATGGAACGATTTCTGACAACTATCTGGGTCGTATTCTGGAGTCCGATTCCACTACTCAACAGGCTTGGGATCGGCTCCATGATATCTTTCTGAACAATAAAAACTCCCGTGCAGCCACCCTAGAACACGCCTTCACAACCACAAAAATGGCTTCGTGTTCTTCCATGAATGATTATTTTCAGCGATTGAAGGAGCTGGCCGAACAGTTGAAAGATGTGGGTCACCCTGTTTCTGAATCACGTCTTGTTTTACAGATGCTTACGGGACTCTCGCAAGAGTACGATACCGTCACATCGTTTATTACTTAATCTAACAAGTCGTGGGATGATCCTCTGTAAGACCCGTCTAATTACTATTTGAATTTAATAATAATTCATACAATTTTATATAAAAGATGTCCAACTTATAACATAAGTTCCATAGATAAAGTTCATAAGTAGCAAAACATTAGTCGACTAACGACTAATTCAAACATTCATAAATTGTTTAACAAATTGTTTACATTCCAAAAACATTGTCTATTAAAGTTAGATATCGCGGAAACTTCTAAAGTGCGTTCGGTCCTTCAAAACTTGATTTATCATCGTCCACGTACTTGCCATACCTAGAAACTGGAAATTTTTAACAAAGATTAGAGTTCGAGCTCTTAGAAATATTACATAATCGAAACTACGCTTAAAACAGATTCGATTTAACAAAGATATGCAAAATTCAACATGAATGTCAAGGCTCTACCGTAACTTACGGTAGTCACCGTAAGTTACGGTAGCTCCTGGGAAACTCTGGAATGTTATGTTTTGTTTGATTTGTTTGTTTACTCGAACCAAATTCTCGGATTTCATTCCTACAAACCAACATGTTAAATCCTCGTATTCTAATATGTCGTTAGTCAACAATAACAAAAGACCAATTTATTATATTACGAAACATTTGCCACTCATTAATCGATTATTCGACCCGTTTGGCTCATCTACGGAATCCTCCATTATGATGACTACCAACAAGTTCTAACCAATCCTGGTCTTATTAATCAATATAGCGATCATTATCGCTTCAAATTATGACAACCTTTATTCTACAATTCACTATACTTATGCAAATTATCAAAGTTTACCCAATGTAACGAGTCAAGTTACATACCTTTAGTGCACGCCCTTCAAACGCAAATCACCACCGACATGTCCACTCGACGTTCCGGTATCTTTTCCTATAGAGTTGAATCATAACGTGTTCAGAACCCTTTTCAATCACGTATCGCATAATTTGTCAAATCATCACAATCATGCGTTTAAACTTTAAGAGCCTCCTTTGGGGCATTTATACAAACATTTAACGGGCAGAATTTCATATCAATCATATTCAAGTTCAAAGCTTGCTATTTAGCTAAACTTAGCATCAATTAAGCTTTCATATATCATTAAACATCATCATTTCAGAAATCACTTTCTATGACCCATATTACACTAGAATAATCATTCTAAACCCTAGTGTTTACTAGTTTCCCACAAAACCCATGAATCACCTTCATTGTGTTCATGAGATTTTCAAGAATTAGCCATGATTTCACATGTTATAGTCTAGGTTTTACTCCTAGACATTATATCATCCCTATTCTAACCAAATAGCAAACATGCAACATCAAATTTCTAATATCCCAAACTCATGAGAATTTCAAACAGAAAATTAACACCAAATTTTACATACCTTACAACCCCCTAGCAATGGGGATTACTAATCTATGCTCGGTTTTCGATTTTGACTTGGTTTGAGCCCTTAATTTGTGAGTTTTGTGATGAACCAGGGTTTGGAGGAGCTTGGGGTCGCCCCTGCTCTTGGTCGATTTCAACAACATACAGACATGTGTGTTTTAAGTTTAATTTGGTTATTTCATTAAAAATAGTTTTCATTTAGACACTTTTAGTCCCTCATCTTTCATTCTTTATTTGTTTTAACTACTAACTACTCATAAGTGACCAACTAACTTGGTTAGTGTCATTCCTAGTTAGTTTATTTTACTAGTTTATTTGCAACCTAATTGCAAATTTATGAACTCGCATTTTCGGGATGTTACAAGTCCACCCCCCTTAAAAGGGTTTCGTCCCCGAAACCAAAGTACGTACCAAATAAAGTAGGGTAGAGACGTCGCATCTCCTCTTCGGACTCCCACGTAGTGTCCGAGCCTTTCCTATGCTCCCATTTGATCTTAACTTGATCGATTTGTTTGTTTCGTAAGTGCTTGACCTTTCGGTCTAAAATCTCCACTGGTCTCACTGCATAATTCAGGCTATTATCCACTTCGATATCATCGTAATGGATATAAGCTGTTTCGTCCGCTAGACACTTCCGTAATTGCGACACGTGAAATGTGCCATGTATTCCCTTCAACTCTTCCGGTAATTCGAGGCGATAAGCCACCTTGCCAACCCGTTCGATGATTTTAAATGGCCCGATAAACCTCGGGCTTAGTTTCCTCCTTTTTCTGAATCTGATAATGCCCTTCCATGGGGAAACTTTTAGCATAACCATATCACCTATCTGAAATTCAATCGGTCTTCGTCTTTTGTCGGTATAAGACTTCTATCTATCTTGGGCCGCTTTCAAATGGGCTCGCACCACTTCAATTTTCTCATTAGTGGCTTGAATTATGTCTGTATGCGCCAATTCGCGTGGTCCCACTTCACCCCAACACACCGGGGTTCTGCATTTTCTACCATATAGCATCTCATAAGGTGCCATGCCAATACTCGAATGGTAACTATTGTTATACGAAAATTCGACCAAAGGTAGATAAACATCCCAACTTCCACCGAAGTCGATGATACTTGCCCGTAACATATCTTCTAGCGTCTGTATTGTTCTTTCACTCTGCCCATCCGTCTGGGGATGGTAGGCGGTGCTAATGAAAAGTTTCGTTCCCATTTGTTCTTGAAAATCTCGCCAAAAATTTGAAGTAAACCGGGTATCTCTATCCGACACAATAGATACCGGTACTCCATGACGTGCCACTATTTCATTTGTATATACCTCGGACATCTTTTCCGAAGTATATGTTTCGCGTATAGGAATAAAGTGTGCACTCTTTGTCAATCTGTCCACAATCACCCATATGGCGTTGAATCCCCGAATCGTTTTAGGTAGTTTGGTCAATAGGTCCATAGTGATATGTTCCCATTTCCAAACCGGGATCTCCAAAGGTTGCAGTTTCCCATAAGGTTTCTGGTGTTCCGCCTTGACTTGTAAACAAGTCAAGCACTTCTCCACATATTTCACCACATCTCTCTTCATTCCGGGCCACCAATAGTTCTGTTTCAGATCATTGTACATCTTGGTCGCACCCGGATGAATTGAATATCGGGATTTATGAGCTTCATCAAGTAGAAGCGTCTTCACCCCAAAAGTATTTGGAACCCATATCCTTTCGGATCGAGTCTTCAACCCGTTATTTCCATCCGACAAATCTTTCAACTAGCCGATTATTCTTTCTTTCTTCCAGTTCTCCTCTTTCACTACTTCTACTTGCGCCTCTCGGATACGTTCAAGTATACCCGAGGTCACCACAAGCTGCATCGACCTTACTCATATTGGGACATAGTCCGCTTTTCTGCTCAGAGCATCCGCCACCACATTTACCTTTCCGGGGTGGTAGTGTATTTCGCAATCGAAATCCATCACCGTTTCCAACCATCGTCTCTGACGCATATTTAACTCCTTCTGATCGAAGAAGTATTTTAAGCTTTTATGATCGGTGAATATGGTGCACTTTACCCCATATAAATAGTGCCTCCATATTTTTAATGCAAATACCACCGCAGCCAATTCAAGATCTTGCGTGGGATATTTCTTCTAATGTATCTTCAATTGCCTCGAGGCATAAGCTATAACTTTGCCCCGTTGCATCAGAACACATCCGAGACCCGATAATGAGGCATCTGAGTAAACCACCAAGTCCTCAACTCCGTCCGGCAATGTTAATACCGGAGCTTGAGTTAGCTTTTCTTTTAGCGTTTGAAACGCCCTTTCTTGTTCAACACCCCAAATGAATTTCTCCTCTTTCCGGGTTAACTTTGTTAGTAGCGACGCAATCTTGGAGAAGTCTTGAATGAACCTCCTATAGTACCCCGCAAGCCCTAAGAAGCTTCTAATTTCCGAAGGGTTCTTCGGGGAATTCCATTTCGACACGGCCTCGATCTTTGACGGATCTACCAATACTCCATCAGCACTTATGATGTGGCCGAGAAATTGCACCTCTCGTAACCAAAAGGCACACTTAGAGAATTTCTCATACAACCTCTCTCGTCTAAGTGTCTTTAACACCTCTTGTAAGTGGATTGCATGATCAGCTTCACTTTTTGAATACACCAAAATATCATCGATAAACACGATGACTGATTTATCCAACATTGGCTTGCAAACCCGGTTCATGAGATCCATGAATGTCGCGGGTGCATTTGTTAGTCCAAATGACATCACGAGGAACTCGTAATGTCCGTATCGCGTGCGGAAAGCCGTCTTTGGCACATCTTCTTCCTTGACCTTTAGTTGGTGATACCCCGATCTAAGGTCAATCTTTGAAAACCAGTTCGCACCTTGTAGTTGGTCGAATAGATCATCTAGCTACGGGTTTTGCGCCTGGAATCAATTCGATCCTGAACTCTACTTCCCATTCAGGCGGTATCCCCGGTAAATCCTTCGGAAACACATCTTCGTAGTTCCGTACTACTGGTACATTTTCAATCTTCAGTGATTCCTTCTCGATCTCATTCGCGTATATCATAAACGCCTTGCATCCTTGCTTCATAAGCTTGTGAGCTTTCAACATCGAGCATATTATAGGGTTACCTCCTTTTTCGCCACAGATAGTGACGTGTTTCCCGCTCGGAGATGTTAGCTTTATCTCCTTACGAAAACACACGACCTTTGCGTGGTGTTGAGATAGCCAATCCATCCCAACGACTACTTGAAATTATCCCATTGACATCGGGATTAGGTCTACCAAGTATTCTTCATCGTCGATGCTTAATTTGCAGCCTCGACAAATATCACAAACTATAAAACTTTTGTTGTCCCCTATTTCAGCTTCTAAGGGCACAGATAATTTCGTCAATACAAATGAAGGATGTCGAATAAATCCATACGAAATGAAGGATTTATTCACACCCATATCAAACAATACACGTGCTGGAATTGAGTTAATTGTGAATATACCTGAGACCACATCGGGTTCAGTTTTTGCTTCAGCCGCGGTAAGTTGGAAGGATCTAGCCTTCGCCTTAGGAGCTTCTGCTGGAGATTCTTTAACGTCTCTCTTTCCAACTAAGTCCGGGCATTCGGACTTTTTGTGGCCGGGTTGATAGCATTTGTAACAAACTGAGACTTTACCCGGGCATAGCGACGCCGTGTGCCCCGTCTTACTACATATAGGGCATGGTTTGTCTTTGAACCGACATTCTCCCTTGTGTCCTTTCCCGCACACTTTACAACTTGGCGACCCACCTTTAGCATCCACTTTCTTTCCCGACTCTCCAGTTCGAGCTTTCTTTGTAGGGCTTGGATTCACATCTTGCGCCCTTCGCTCACCCCTTTCAACTTGTTTCTTCAACTCGATTTCTCGTTCCCGAGCAACGTTTATGATTTCGGTAAGGGTCTCGTATTTTGAAGGAGTCATAAACTCCCTATATTCAGCGCTCAACATGTTATAGTAGTAGTATATCTTCTGTTCTTCGTTCATCACCAATTCACTACTAAACTTCATCTTATCCATAAACATCGCCGTAATCTTGTCTATGGTCTCGCCCTTATGCCTAAGTTGCATGAACTCTTCCTTGATTTTATTGATGACAGCCTTGGGACTATGATGTTTAAGAAACGGTGTCTTAAACTCTTCCCATGTCATGGTTCTTGCCGCTTCGGCTCCTATTTCATTCTTTTTGTTGTCCTACCAGTCTTTGGCTTGACCTCTCAACTGGCCCGTTCCGTAAACAACAAAATCACTTTCATCACAATGGGTCCTTTCAAACACCCCTTCAATGTCGCCCAACCATCTTTGGCAAATTATTGGGTCAACTTCCCTATTATAGATTGGCGATTTGCACGCCATAAATTCTTTGTATGAGCACCCTTTACGTTCTCCTGATTTCTCCTTCATAAGGTTGACACTATCCTCCAACCTTTTAACTCGCTCTTCGACAAGTGACAATACCGTGCTTTGAATTTTGTCTATAAACCCGGATAGACTACCTTCGATTGCCTTTCCTACCTCTTCGACAATTATCTCTTTCATTTGTTCGGTGCTTGTCGGCACCGGATCGTTATCGTTTCCTTTCGACATCTTGAAACTGAAATGTTTACATTAAACGTTAAACATTTCATTTATAACATTGCTTCATTTGTTTCGGTTTAGCCAAGTTCCCAACTTGCTTTAACCGTTCACATTTAATGCACTTTCCGGGTTTGAGTGTGTTAACACGCTCTTCCCATGCATATCAATTCATTTCTCATTTCTTACATAAGATATAATATATTAAAATAATAAATTAATTATTACCGGACGATCGATCAAGCTTGAACCGAACACTTGTTGACAACCTTAAGCTCTGATTACCAACTCTTAAGACCCGGCTAATTACTATTTGAATTTAATAATAATTCATACAATTTTATATAAAAGATGTCCAACTTATAACATAAGTTCCATAGATAAAGTTCATAAGTAGCAAAACATTAGTCGACTAACGACTAATTCAAACATTCATAAATTGTTTAACAAATTGTTTACATTCCAAAAACATTGTCTATTAAAGTTAGATATCGCGGAAGCTTCTAAAGTGTGTTCGGTCCTTCAAAACTTGATTTATCATCGTCCATGTACTTGCCATACCTAGAAACTGGAAATTTTTAACAAAGATTAGAGTTCGAGTTCTTAGAAATATTACATAATCGAAACTACGCTTAAAACAGATTCAATTTAACAAAGATATGCAAAATTCAACATGAATGTCAAGGCTCTACCGTAACTTACGGTAGTCACCGTAAGTTACGGTAGCTCCTGGGAAACTTTGGTTCCACCGTAAAACAGGAAGAATCCACCGTAACATTTTGGTCCCTATCGTAAATTACGGTATATACCGTAATTTACGGTAGGCTCTGGAATGTTATGTTTTGTTTGATTTGTTTGTTTACTCGAACCAAATTCTCGGATTTCATTCCTACAAACCAACATGTTAAATCCTCGTATTCTAATATGTTGTTTGTCAACAATAACAAAAGACCAATTTATTATATTACGAAACATTTGCCACGCATTAATCGATTATTCGTCCCGTTTGGCTCATCTACGGAATCCTCCATTATGATGACTACCAACAAGTTCTAACCAATCCTGGTCTTATTAATCAATATAGCGATCATTATCGCTTCAAATTAAGACAACATTTATTCTACAATTCACTATACTTATGCAAATTATCAAAATTTACCCAATGTAACAAGTCAAGTTACATACCTTTAGTGCACGCCCTTCAAACGCAAATCGCCACCGACTTGTCCACTCGACGTTCCAGTATCGTTTCCTATACAGTTCAATCATAATGTGTTTATAATTCTTTTCAATCACGTATCGCATAATTTGTCAAATCATCACAATCATGCGTTTAAACTTTAAATTTCAATTTCGAGCCTCATTTGGGGCATTTTACAAACACTTAACGGGCAGAATTTCATATCATTCATATTCAAGTTCAAAGCTTACTATTTAGCTAAACTTAACATCAATTAAGCTTTCATATATCATTAAACATCATCATTTCAGAAATCGCTTTCTATGACCCATATTACACTAGAATAATCATTCTAAACCCTAGTGTTTACTAGTTTCCCACAAAACCCATGAATCACCTTCATTGTGTTCATGAGATTTTCAGGAATTAGCCATGATTTCACATGTTATAGTCTAGGTTTTACTCCTAGACATTATATCATCCCTATTCTAACCAAATAGCAAACATGCAACATCAAATTTCTAATTTCCCAAACTCATGAGAATTTCAAACAGAAAATTAACACTAAATTTTACATACCTTACAACCCCCTAGCAATGGGGATTAGTAATCTATGCTCGGTTTTCGATTTTGACTTGGTTTGAGCCCTTAATTTGTGAGTTTTGTGATGAACCAGGGTTTTGGAGGAGCTTGGGGTCGCCCTTGCTCTTGGTCGATTTCAACAAAACACAGACATGTGTGTTTTAAGTTTAATTTGGTTATTTCATTAAAAATAGTTTTCATTTAGACACTTTTAGTCCCTCATCTTTCATTCTTTATTTGTTTTAACTACTAACTACTCATAAGTGACCAACTAACTTGGTTAGTGTCATTCCTAGTTAGTTTATTTTACTAGTTTATTTGCAACCTAATTGCAAATTTATGAACTCGCATTTTTGGGATGTTACATGCTCGTGAAATGATTGACCGGGAACAACGCAGGCAGGCCGCTCGTCAACAGGTATCTCATACCGCCCTTACCGCCCCACGTAACACAAACAACACTATACCCGATACAAACCCGAACCCCAACACCGTCCCTCAACATCCTGCACCCCCACCCTCTTACAATCCAGCCCAACAGTTTGACAACTATCAACCTCGTTCTCAACCCCGGGGACGTGGTGCGGCCGCAACACTTACAGAGGTGGTCGCGGCCGTGGTCGTTACTCAAACTACAACTCACAGCCACAACACTACCCTTCCTACAACTCTCCTCAACCAAACACCTATCATAATCCATCGTATAATGCATATCCATGGTGGGCCTCACCGCCGCCCTGTCCACATCTGGCCTAGTCCCCATGGCAGCCCACCTGGAACCGGCCCAACCATCCTACACCCACCCAACAGCCTCCATCTAACCCACCCAACCCACACGGCTACGGCCTATCTGCCCCACCACCACCCGGTTACCAATATCCCACACCTCCTCAAACTCCTGTTGACCCATTGCAACCCACAGAACTTGGTGCTGCACTTTCCACTTTAACTATGAATCCGCCAGATATCCAATGGAACATGGACACCGGCGCCTCATCCCACATCACTGCGGATCAAGGTAAACTACAATCTCTAAATTCCAATACAAATAATGCTAATATACTCGTGGGTAATGGTCAATCTTTGCCAATTTTGGGCTTGGGTATTGATCTACACAAAACACCAAATAACACCTTTCACCTTAACAATATCCTGTATGCACCCACTGTTGTTAAAGACCTTATTTCCGTACGTAAATTTACCCGTGATAACCTTGTCTTTGTTGAATTTGATCCATATGACTTTACCTTGAAGGATCTCAAGACTGGGCAACATCTTTCGCGCCATGACAGCACCGGTGACCTTTATCCATTCACTCCACCAAGTCAAGATTTTGTCGCATCTTCATCAAATAAGTGGCATGATCGCCTTGGACATCCCGGACCACAAGTTTTAAAATTTCTTTCTAGTCATTTTAACCTTTTATGTAATGCAGATTCATTTGATTTTTGCCATTCGTGTCATTTATCAAATAGCAAAAGACATCCATTTATTAATTCTATTTCATTTACTTATGCACCTTTTGATATTATTCACTGTGATATTTGGACCTCAATGGTTCTTAGTAATTCTTCGTATAAGTATTATATGGTTATGGTTGATAATTATTCTCATTATGTTTGGGTATACCCGTTAAAATTCAAATCCGAAGTTTTTCCCACTTTTATAAAATTTCATAAATACATTTAAACTCAATTTCACAAACATATCAAAGCCTTCCAATGCGACTTAGGGGGAGAATTTGTGTAACACCTCGTAAAATTATACCCAATAAAATAAAGACACGTGTCATGTAAGGCAAACGTGTTATAAACCCGGATCAAGTCAAAAGATAAATGGTAGGATTTAAAAGTGTCGACATGTTAATTTATACCTCTGAGCGACCTAATTATGAATCCAAAGACCCTAATCTGTTTTGTAAACATCTGATATGTTCAAATCCGGTCATTTCTGATAGTAATAAATCCAAGTTGCAAATAATGGGATTCTAGGTGCATTTACGACAAGATTCATATTTAAAAGCCTTCTTAGATATGTCCAAGAAACCTCATGTGCATGGCAACACATGCAAGGACATGCAAAGCCTGCCTATATGGTCCCCTACTAGAAATGAGACATGAGATTCGGAGATAGAAAGATTGCATGGTCAAAAACTTGAGAGTTTTCAAGTTTTTGTCTTCTGAGGAAAGCTTACGGACCGCAAAGGTGAGCCCTTACAGTCCGTAAGGAAGCAGACCTGGGCGATAGTTTTTGAAAAGCAGTTACGGACCGCAAAGCCTAAGGCTTACGGTCCGTAAGACCTGTAACTGGGCAGAACTTTGGACAGATGCCTGTTTATCAAGTTACACCGCCTTATATGAGTAGTTTTCGAAAATCAGGGGTCTTGCAACTGGTTTTTGGCATCATAGGGACACCTGGGAGGATCTCATGACGATGGAAGAGTTATTTGGCATCATCCTAATGATTTGAATTCACTATATATGAAGAACAAGGTTGCAACATTTTTTCATTCATTTGCAACTCACTTCAAACTCATTTCTGGAGCTTCTCTGATCAGCAACAAGCTTTCTTAGGATCCATAGTCGTGCTTAGGACAATTATAAGTGTACTTAATCTTCCTTAATTCAGTTTTACTTAGTTAATTAGCCTAAAGTCAAACCGTCGTAATTAGAGTTTGACTTCGTGATTTATTAAAATTTGTCCAGTCAAATCTCGAATTGAAAGTACCTATGAGTTGGTAATTATGTGGGTATTAAAACCTTAAAAGGCCACCCTCTGATTTCCACTCTAACTAGGTCAATTGTCGGGTCAAAGTTAATCTTAAAAAGTCAACAGAAAGCTTATTTTCAAATTAATACATAATTAGCAATGTAGGAGTCATGCAACCTGTTTTATCATTAATATAACTTGGTAATTAATGTAAGAACATGTCTAAACATGTTCAACCCGACAATTTTCAGTTTAGGCTTGGTTCGGAACCGAAAATCGCATAATTTGACTTTTGCTTTGACTTTCAGTTCTGACCCAATATAGCTCGTTTTAGAAATGCCTTAGAGCTTTGTTTGAACCAGGTTACATGTTAGTATAACCCTCTGTGATTATACAACTTGGTTCATTAGTTATCCGATTCATATGCATGTTTCCGTTAAATGCTTAAATGTTGACTATTATGCCCATATGACCTTAAAATGTGATTTTTGATAATGTAAAAGAATAGAAACCTTAGTTACTGATTTATAAACTTGTACCTAAAATTTGACATCAGTTTGAGGTCTAGATTAAGAGTTATGCTCAATAGCGTAATTAGAAAGTTTTTTATTAGTTAAAGGGTTGTTGGATTTTATCACCCTCAACTATCAGCCTTTGGCCGTTGCCACCCGCAACTAACACTTTGACACCCGGCACCCCTAACTTGACTTTTTGTTTGCACTGACACCACCTAGTTAAATCTGCACTAACTTGGTTAGTTTTTTGTCCGACGTGGCAAAGGTTTGCTTATGTGTACATGATTACGTGGCGCTGATGTGTTATATCCCTCTCCTTCTTTATGAAAATCCCCACAAAAACCCTAATCTTCTACTTCTTTATAACAGTCATCTATCTTGATCTTTATAACAGTCATCCATCTTGATCCCAAAGATGTTCAAGGCAAGTACATTTTCTGTGCTGGAATGTCACAAACTAAATTGGAAACTAGTGGAGCTGCTGGAGCTATCTTCATTTCTAACCAACAAAATCCAATTTTGAGCCCAAAATCAGTCCACATTCAGCACTCTTATAACAAACAAACCCTAATCATCCCCACCCACAAACAAACCCTAGCTACACACATTATCCTCTAACCGTCGCCGGAGCAGGAGCAGTTACACATCGCCGGGGCAGCAAACCATGGGTCGAGTCCGCACCAAAACCGCGAAGAAATCCTCTCGTCAAGTAATCGAACGCTACTACTAAAAAATGACACTCGATTTCCACACAAACAAGAAGATCTTAGAAGAAGTTGCAATCATTCCGTCGAAGCGGCTCGGCAGGAACAAGATCGCTGGATTCTCAACGCATCTGATGAAGCGGATCCAGAAGGTCCGGTGAGAGGGATCTCGTTGAAGTTGCAGGAGGAGGAGAGAGAGAGAGGCGTATGGACTTTGTTCCAGATGAATCCGCAATTAAAGTGGATAGGATTAAGGTTGATAAGGAAATGACTGAGTTGTTGGCTTCGTTTGGGATGAGTGAGATGCCGGGGATTGTGCTCAAGGAGGACACGCCGGTGGTTTCCGGTGGGATTCCTGGTGGTTATGGTGGTGGACGTGGTGGAAGGAGGTACTGATAGGTTAATGGTACTGTTTTTGGTTTTCAATTAGGGTTCATATGTTTAAGAATTAAGATGTTTTGAGTTTTGTTATGGATTTAAGAAGGATAGGGATATAACACATCAGCGCCACGTAATCATGTACACATAAGCAAACCTGTGCCACGTCAGACAAAAAACTAACCAACTTAGTGCAGATTTAACTGGGTGGTGCCAGTGCAAACAAAAATTCAAGTTGGGGGTGCCGGGTGTCAAAGTGTTAGTTGCGGGTGGCAACGACCAAAGGCCGATAGTTACGGGTGATAAAATCCAATAACCCTTAGTTAAACGGCGTAATTAGCGTATAGCCTATCTAAACCTAATTTTTGATACCAAACTTTTTACCTACTGATATAAAATAATATTTTAGGATTTTTGAAGATTTTTATTTAATTTTAGGCTGAGCATAACATAGAGTTCTAAGCTTGATTCGGTAATTGTCGGTTTTGCCCTCTTGGCCTATAAAATGAGTTTTTACAAATCTTTTTGATATCAAACCTTTTTCTACTGATCTAATATGATAAATAAAATATTTTAAGCCTTCTGGAATAATAAAAATATCAGCTTTTCTTTAAAAACCCGGAAATTGCTTAAAACCACATTTTTACGCGTTTTAAGCGCATAATATATAATAAAACCATTTTGAATATATAAGACTTGATACCTACTGATATTTTTAGTAAATTTTTATATTCTAACAGTAAGCAAAATTTTAAACTCAGATTTCCAGATTTGACCCTTAAACCTTATGTGAAATTACCAAAATGCCCCTTTCGGTGCATAGTTGATTATAAATGGTAAATTTCCCATATATGTAATATCCTACTAATATAGCCTATTAAATTAAGTATTTTTACTGATTACATCAGACCCGAAACTCGGATTTATATTTAAACTCTTTTATAACCTTTTAAATGACCAAAATGCCTTTACGGGGCATAATTTGAGTTTAAATTCATTTGGGGCATAATAGAAGATATCTTACTAATGTCACAACATATTTAAGGCATATTAACTTAGGAAACCTATCTATGACTCTTTTGGTTACCCGTTACGCCTCTTTCGCGTTCGGTTCGGTTTATGTAACTAGTTTGCATAAATTGACCGAAACGGGTCAAACCTTATCATTTTTGTCTCAAAATCCAGAATGTGTTTAGTTTACCCATATTACAGAAGTCTCCAAACTTGTCGGGTCTAAAACATATTCTATTCCGGTCTTCGCTTAATCGTGCGTTTGAACCGTATCTTCTTTCAAAACTAACCGGTCTAAGTTTAGGCTTAATTAAAGACCCGTTAGGAATCTAATAGGTTATTAAAAACCTTTGTTCCAGAATAGGAGACCCGGTAAAAGCTACGTGCACTATTGTTTGTGATTAATACTTGCAATGGTAAATACTTTTAACTTATTTTTCCTATACGGGCTTGGGGTACGGTATATAAAATACCGCTTGGTCGGGCATTGAATTTTTAATTGTATGAAGATTAATTTGTTGATATGACCCGTTTAAATTGTTTTGTTTGCTTAAAGCCTTTGGGGGGTTAATGACCATGTCTCGGATATCCTTGGCATCATTTTACGAAATGGCCACGACCTAAGCACGGGGTGTAGGCGTACACCCGACGGTGCATATATAAATAATAAGGTATAACCGCCGGTTTCGGGAATAACTCGCCGCGGGACTATATCATGTGGTGTGTCTATTAATCTTTAACCCAGTGTCAATCCGGGCTACTGAACGTATAACGAACATGTAATTCTTTTACAAGTTTATATATAAATAATTATCCCAAGTTATAAAATGTTTTGTGCCTTGTGCATTCAAATCAATTTTCTAAACCTTTTCAAATTGAGTCAGTTAATTGTATTTCCCAGTGTAAACTGACGTATTTTCCCAAAAAGGTTAAGTGCAGGTACTACTCGAAACAGGCTGGCCTCTCCTTAGCATCAATAAGAGTCTCGCAAGCTTGGATGCATTTTGAGTCTGTTGAACTACGTTTTCTGTTTATTTGATCCGCCTGTGGATCCGTTTCAACTACGTTGTGATACTTAATATTAAAATTTTATTCAGTTGAAATAAATCTATCTTTTGCTTCCGCTGTGCATTTAAAATTGTGTTGTTTGACTATGATGATATCAACTACGTCACGATACTCCCCACCGGGTCCACCGGTAATACGTGGAAATATCGGGGTGTGACAGGTTGGTATCAGAGCCAACACTGAGTGAATTAAACACTAGCCTTTTGTGTTTAATCTCAGTTACACAGTTGCACATTCCTCGATTCTCGAGTCTAGACAAAGAACTTAGGATTTATCCAAATTTGTTTTATTTCTAACCTTGTCTTTTATATTTTTCTTGTTGTATCCTTTGTTTGTTTTGACAGGTTGAACAAGATGCCACCAAGAGTGAGAGGGAGAGGAAGAGGAAAGGGGCCACTCGTCGCCCCGAATGATCATGAGGTCGGGCCTTCGCACCAGCGAACACCGTCAGATTCCCTTAGTCGGAGTCCTCAAGATGACTGGAGGACCCTATATTGAACCAGCAAGGCACTCAGTTTCGTTGAGCTCCTCCCCTTCGTTTCAAAACTCCTTTGGGCCTCATTCTGAAAATGAGCCCCATAATTCCCACCAATCTTATATACCTCTCCAGGGCCACAACTCACCTTTTGATGACCCAACGCCCTTTTTCCAGAGCCGGTTCAACCCGGAAAACTACCTTGGAGAACCAGTGGGTTTTAAACCACTAGGACCTGAAGACCACTTCTCAGGCGACCATGCGATGGACATGGATGAGGACACCGATCCCGCAGAACCACCGTCCGGAACCCCTAACCATCCCATTGAAATTTCGGATGGGTCACCTTTCGTGGGATCACCTTATAATGGTCCCGACAGCAATGAGGAGAGGTTCAGACAGATCGACTAGGTGTTTACTCCCAGTTACCACAACTCACCACAGCTGCAGCAGCCACAGCAGGATCCCTCCGAGGATTCTTGTTTTGTCGCGGTCACTCTGCCACCACCACCACCTCAGCAACAGCCTCCAAAGCCGCCGAGGCGAAGAAGATCGAACGCACGGATGTCCGTGCGAGGAGGAGTGCGTATCGGCACCCCTCAACCTTCGAGAAGCAGTCGCTACCCGCCACTCCATGAAGACCCGCAGATGGGTGGACCTTCAAACCCCGTCTCGGAAGTAAACTCTGCGCCTGTCGCGCCACCACCATTGGGTTTTGGAGACCCAATTCCTACATACGCCGGCTCAGCAGCTGATATTCGCTAATTTACACATATTTTAGTCCCCCGTTTTACCCCTATTTTATGCGTTTTCAGCCGTAAAACCGTCATTCGGATGCTTAATCATCTACACTTTTGTTTAAAGACCTAAAACAGCATATCAGACAAGATGATAGCGAAAATGAGGACTTTCCGGACAAAACGACAAAGCTGCAAACATTCTGTTAGAAAACTGACCTGGGCGTGTGGAACGGTCGTGCGACCTAATGCACGACCGTGCATCTCCGACAAATGAAATCCAGTCCGACATTGATCGAACGTGCGACTCAGCGTGCAAGGCAATCAAGGCCATCCCGGTGATGCACGGGCGTTCCATATCTTGCACCCCGTGCGGATCCGATGATTACCCAAAACCCCGGAACTGAATGACCAGTGCAGCAATCCGTGCAACATGATCCCGGAAATGCACGGTCGTGCCATATGAAGAACGGTCGTGCGTGACCTATGACTGGTCAAGATCTGTGACGTCATGCAGTATGGTGCACCATACCTACAATAATTGCTTAAAGTGAATGGTCGTGCAACAGGACGCACGACCGTGCAATATCGAAAAAATATAAAAAACCTGCAGAAACATTTTGCTCGTAACTCTGGACATTTTGGAAGCGATTCTGGCGATTTTCAGGCTCCGGAGGCTTCTGCTTTCACCCGGATTCAAGCCACATTATGCCGATTAGCTTCGTTATCTTCCAGATTCTTAATCTTATGCTTGTTTATGGTTTGGTTTTCTAATCTTTCCATGCTTCTAGTGCCAAAACCGACTTAGTTGACATGCTTTGGTTGTGTATTAAGCAAGGCTATTTATCTATTTTCATATTTGAAATCTATTATGTTTTTATAAGTAGTTGTTTATGCTTACTTTAGTTTATTAAAAATCAAACAACTTATGTTTTTACCGGTAGTTTAGTGACAAAGGTCTAGTATTATTTCTCCGCCCATTTCCTTGGATCGATACATGGTTCTTACCGATACTTTAGTACATATATGACGGGGTACACTTGCCTCTTTCGTGTGTGTTTTGATGTTAAAGTAATAATCACTTTTATAAATTTAAAACCGAATCGTGTGTTTATTCATGATAAAAATATGTGTAGTCGCGCACACGTTAGCGGCGTATAATCCCTTTGAGCAACCGGTCCACACCAACTACAACTATGCAGAGGCCGACCCTTACCTGGTAGCAGCGGCAAACTACAATGCCCATTATCCAGAAGGATCCTTTGGGGTCCCATATCAAGCCGGATACCCACACTATGGGTACCCACCTTATGGGTATCATCAACCACCACCTGCTCAACCTCCGCTATATCAGCAACCCCCGCAGCCGCCAGCGATGTCGCCACCGCAGCATCAGGAGATTCTTCAAAGGATCAATGAGGTGTGGCAAGAAGTGCGGGAAGACCGTAGGCAAAACCGAGGAATGTTCAAGAGTCTGGCAAACTTAATTAAAGGAAAAAGCAAGAAGGATCATTAAATCCTTTATTTGTTTGTTTGTTCTTAGTGTTGTAATCATGTCCCTGCGTGGACATTTGTTTCTGTATTCTGCCCCTGCGTGGGCATATCTTTTTGTATTCTGCCCCCGCGTAGGCATGTCTTTCTGTTAACCCCTGCGTGGGTATGTTATTTCTGTTTAAGCCCCTGTGCGGGCATGTTATTTCAGTAGAAGTCCCGTTTAGGGCAAATCTGTACTTGTTTAAATTTTTGCAGTAGAATGATTTAATTTAAATTTTCATTTTTGCTAAATTATATACATAAATATAATATGTGAAATAAATGAAAAATAACATTTCCTTTATATAAGATCTATCATTATAATAAAATGACAAAATCTAAAAAGGGACAAAACCTAGCCATGTGTCATTTTAAGACAGGGCCAAAATGGTAGTTCCATAATTAGATTCAGATCCTTATTAACACCTCAATTTAGGATTGTTCTGCATTAAATATTAAAAAGAATCTTAAAGGTAAAACCTAGTCTATATGTCGTTGCAGACATGACCAAGATGGTAGAACCTATTCAAAAGATTCCAATCCATGTTAACATTTAAAAACATGTTAACACTCTTGACAAAATGTGATTCGATAAAATCGCATAAGTCATCTTTATATTGGATTCTCCCAATTACTTTTAAATAATTAAAACATCCATTAGGGATATAACGCCTACGGGCTATATTCATTGTCATATAAGACAAAAGACAGTTGTGGTCTTTGACCCCCTGTTAAGAAGAGGTAATGAATTATAATTAAAACCTCAATACCATGACCCTATAAGATCATGACTAAAGATTTAAAACTGTCCATAGGACTAGGCCTTTTTGCCATTAATATACTCTAATTATAACTAAGGATTTATATAATGAAAATCCTGAATAATTATATGCTTAATTAATCAAAATGGTTTCTTAAATACCATGATTTATAAATCATCTAGAATGACAAAACTGTTATAGACCTCTGAATGAATTAAAATCATTATTTTATGTAGCAAACAAGCTACATGGCCGGGTCAGACGAAGCCAACAGCCACCCCAGAGAGAATCATGACACCTCCAGGGTCAACGTAGCAGGAGCAGAATTACAAGCATTAATAGATAATGCTGTTACACGAGCTTTGGACAGGCAGTTCAATGAATCCAGTGGTACACGAAGCAGGACCCTAACTGAACCCCATTCTAAACCTAAGACTCACTCCGAAGCTCATAGTAAGCCACCTTCTAAACCTAAGGGGTCAAAGAAGGATGATGACGATCATCACTCCACAAATCAGAGGAGTGTCCCATCTAAGAGAGTTGTGCGAAACCAAGAACCACGTGCTAAAGGTTGCACCTATAAGTACTTTGTTTCCTGCAAACCCAGGGATTTTACTGGGGAGAAAGGAGCAGTTGACTGCATGTCATGGTTAGATGAGATGGACACTATGGTAGATATCAGTGGTTGTGCTAATAAGGATGTTGTAAAGTTTGTATCTCAGTCGTTCAAAGGTGAGGCACTAGCCTGGTGGAGGTCTTTGATCCAAGCTACTGGGAAAATCCCATTGTACAATCTGTCTTGGGAGCAGTTTGTGACATTGATTAAGGAAAATTAATGTCCTCAGCATGAGGTTGAAAAGATTGAAGCTGATTTCTTGTCGTTGGTTATGAAAAACCTAGATTGTCAAGCCTACCTTACGAGCTTCAACACTATGTCAAGGCTGGTTCTGTATCTGGTAACTCCGGAACCCAAGAGGATAGCTCGTTTCATTGGGGGTTTGGCCCCAGAAATCAAGGCCAATGTGAAGGCCTCTAGACCAGCTACCTTCAGGTCTGCAGCTGATATATCATTGTCACTTACTTTGGACGCGGTCAGGCAGAGATCGCTGAGGAACACAGACGCTGAGAAGAGAAAGCGTGAGGATGACCACTCACGACGGTCAGACAAGAAACATAAGGGAAACAATGACCACAAAAAGGGTTTTGGAACTAAAAAGGATAATCATCAGTCGGGCGATAAGCCCAAGTGCAAAATCTGTAAGAAGCACGTTGAAATCCCAATCACAGCCAAGGCCTTGTGGAATTTGTAAATCATCTGAGCACAAGACCTTAGACTGTAAGAAAATCAAGGATGCTACGTGCTATAACTGCAATGAAAAAGGGCATATCAAGTCCAGCTGCCCAAAGTTCGCTAAGAAAGCTGAGGAAGGGAAAAAGACCAATGCTAGGGTCTTCCAGATGAACGCACAGGAGGCGATCCAGAATGATAATGTCATAACAGGTACCTTCCTTGTTAATGATTTTTATGCAAGGGGCCAAGGGTGTTATTTGATTCTGGAGCAGATAAGTCATTTGTTGATGATAAGTTTTGTAAGCTGTTAAATCTACCTGTTAGAACCCTAAGCATAAAATATGAGGTTGAATTAGCCAATGGCACCATAAAAACCGCATCAATCGTGTTAGATGGATGTTTCATATCCATTAGGAACCACTCTATTCCATTGTCCTTACTTCCTTTGAAGTTAGCCGGTTTCGACATAGTAATAGGCATGGATTGGTTATCCCACAATCAAGCTCAGATTGTGTGCAACAAGAAGCAAGTGGTGATCAAGACTCCGTCTGGTGAGTCACTTACCATTCAGGGAGATAGCCAGTATGGGCTGCCTGAGCAAGTGTCGATGCTCAAGGCATCTAGGTGTTTGAAGAAGGGTTGTGTCATTTATATGGCACAGGTAACTATTGATGAGCAGAAGCCTAAGATTGAAGATATTCCCGTCATTTCTGAGTACCCAGAAGTTTTCCCTGAAGAACTACCTGGTTTGCCACCAGATAGGCAAGTAGAATTCAAAATTGACATTTTTCCAGGAGCAGCACCTATTACAAGGGCACCTTACAGGTTGGCACCAACAGAGATGAAAGAGTTGAGGACTCAGCTAGACGATTTATTGGCAAAAGGTTTCATTCGTCCTAGTTCATCTCCTTGGGGAGCACCAATCCTGTTTGTGAAAAAGAAGGATGGGTCGATGCGTCTATGCATCGATTATCGCGAGCTTAATAAGGTTACAATCAAGAATAGATATCCATTGCCCAGGATCGACGATCTGTTCGATCAACTTCAAGGGGCGAGTTATTTCTCCAATATCGATTTAAGATCAGGCTATCATCAACTGAAGGTTAAAGAGGAAGATGTGCACAAGACTGCATTTAGGACTCGTTATGGTCATTACGAGTTCTTAGTGATGCCTTTTGGGCTCACTAATGCACCAGCAGCGTTCATGGATCTCATGAACCGTGTCTGCAAGCCATACTTGGACAAATTTGTTATCGTCTTCATTGACGACATTCTGATTTATTCAAAGAATCAGGCCGACCATGAGAAGTATCTTCGATGCATTCTGGAACTACTTCAGCAGGAGAAGCTCTATGCCAAGTTTTCGAAGTGTGAATTATGGCTTCGTGAAGTCCAATTCCTTGGACATGTTGTCAGTAAGCGTGGTATCCAAGTAGATCCCGCTAAGGTTGAAGCTGTTATGAATTGGCAAGAGCCCAAGACGCCTACAGAGATTCGTAGCTTTCTAGGTTTGGCAGGATACTACAGGCGATTTATTGAAAACTTCTCAAGGATTGTTGCGCCCCTAACTTCGTTGACGCGTAAGAATATTAACTTTAACTGGGGCCCTAAGCAGCAGGAATCCTTTGACATCCTTAAGCAAAAGTTGAGCAATTCACCTGTGTTAACATTGCCTGATGGAATAGAGGAATTTGTAGTATATTGTGATGCATCGCACACAGTTATGGGTTGTGTGCTTATGCAGAAAGGCAAGGTCATCGCCTACACTTCTCGACAATTAAAAGTGCATGAGAAGAATTACACCACTCATGACTTGGAATTGGGTGCCCTCGTATTTGCACTAAAACTGTGGAGGCATTACTTGTATGGTACCAAGTGTGTGATCTATTCTGATCACAAAAGCCTTCAACATCTGTTCAATCAAAAGGACTTGAACATGAGGCAGCGACGTTGGATGGAAACCTTGAATGATTATGACTGTGAAATACGATACCATCCTAGCAAGGCGAATGTAGTCGCCGATGCCTTAAGTAGAAAGGAAAGGGTGAAGCCCATAAGAATCAATGCCAAGAGCATTGAATTAAAGAATAGTCTGAATGAAGGTTGTTAGCTGCGCAGAAGGAAGCTGTACTAGAAGCTAACTATCCTGAAGAAAAGCTAGGAGTAACTGAAGAGCAGTTATCTTATGGCAAGGACGGAATCCTGAGGTTAAATGGACGAATATGGGTTCCAATTTATGGAGGACTTCGGGATGTTATCCTCCAGGAAGCCCACAATTTATGGAGGACTTCGGGATGTTATCCTCCAGCAAGCATGGCGACATGTAAACCGTGTGCTACACCCGTCGACACTACAGCAAAACTTAGTGCCAACCACGGCACTCCTCTTGCTGACGAATCTCTTTACCGTAGCTTAGCAGGAGCACTCCAATATTTCACATTTACAAGGCCCGATATTTCATATGCCGTACAACAAGTTTGTTTGTTCATGCACGCTCCTCGGGAACCACACTTTGCTTTTATGAAACTGGTCCTACGGTATATTAAAGGCACACTTGATTACGGGCTACGACTCACTCCGAAAACCGGTTGTACTCTCACAGCGTACTCTGATTCCGATTGAGTCGGTTGTCCGAATTCAAGACGATCCACATCGGGCTATTGTGTTTACATGGGTAATAATTTGATTTCCTGGTCCTCCAAACGACAAGCGATAGTTTCACATTCAAGCGCCGAAGCTGAGTATCATGGCATCGCAAACGCAGTGGCAGAAACAAGTTGGCTTCGCAATTTACTATTAGAACTTCAAGTACCAGTCAACCATGCTACCATTGTTTATTGAGACAATGTTTCGGCAGTTTACTTATCCGGAAATCCCGTACAACATCAACGCACAAAACATGTTGAATTAGACATTCATTTTGTTCGTGAAAAGGTCCGCCTGGGACAGGCTCGAGTTCTCCACGTGCCTTCCTCCTATCAATATGCAGATATCTTCACAAAGGGTCTTTCGAGACAATTATTTGACAGCTTCCGCTCTAGTTTGACCGTCTGCTCTAGCTCCCGTCCAAACTAAGGGGGAGTATTACTAACCGACATATTGCATATTAGGAAGTGATTATAATTGATTCAATCTAGGCTAATTATAGGAGGACTAGCTGTGCACATCTCCCTATATATTGTACCCATTGTTTGTATTGTAGACACACGAGAATATTATCAATATACTAACAATATCTTGGGATCCCTAACAGAAGAAACTAAATCGAGGTGATTATTTCCCTTTTATCACTTGCTTTGAATTCATCAGTGAAAAGATAATAAAAGTTTTGCATTAGACGGAACTAGTGAGTTAATGTGAGGGATATTTGGCAATTTCTAGCACTTTTACCCCCAACATGTTCTAAAAGAAATCTATACTTTCTTGCATGGCTTTAGTCCGGAGCATGGGTGATATATTGTCTTTGTGTGCAAATGATAACAGTTGAACAACTATATCTCTTAGAGTTCTTGACCAAGAGATTTGAGGGTAAAGATGAAAGCTCAAAAGATGAGGTTTTACAACATTAGATTACAAGATTTTCTAAATAAACCGATTTACGAGATGTTGCAACATTAGATTACCCTTTCGGCGTATTTCAACCCATTTGACATGTTTACCTTTTCGTTTCATTTTTTTATTCGACCCAGTAGTGATAAATGGTAGCCCATTTCATGATATTCATTTAATCTAACGGATTGTTGCAAGATCTCTCCATGGTCTTTCAATTGAATCTAGTGATAATCTTCAGAAAGCTTTGAGAGTTAGCTCCTTTACACCTCCTTCCACTGCAATGTAAAGGCTTGAAGAAATTATTCCAATTTTAGAAGTCGTATCATACTATCTACTTTGCTTTCTCAAGGACTGGTATTTAAATAATTAGTTTTTTTAATTAAAACTATGAAAGCAGTTTTATGCAAGTATAATCTAAATCTTTGAAATTGGTTTAAAAGTTGACCATTATTTAATTCTATTATAAAAAAAATTAATTTGTTTGTTATAATAAAAAAAGCAAGTTTTTTTTTACTTATAATCTAAATCTTTGAATAAACGATCCGGTAGTTGTCCATGCATGGAAAATTCTCATTACCTATTGGAACCGGTGGGGGTGTGGAGTTGACATGCAAACATTTTTTTGTCAAGATTTTATGTTCTATACATATTATTGTCTTAAGTGTGATTACAAGTACTACACCATTAATATAATATAATTTTTAAACAGGGCGATTACTTCAGGAGACTTTGGTCATATTCCCTTAACTAGTTTTTGGGTTGGGTGTTGTCCTCTCACAATTACTTGTGGTAGGGATAACTTTATTTTCTTATTCCAATTATCTTGAGTCTTGAGCTTCTTATTTGGTTACATATTGCACATATAAAGGTCAGGAATGGAGAGTTCTGATCATATGCACAAATGTCTTATTAGGGCAGGACTCTAATAAGGTTAATTTTGGTTGCAATATGCGTTTCTGTTGAATGGTGTGGGAGCTGGGAGTCGTTGACTTTGCTTGCCTAGGTTCTTTCATCCATACAGGAGGATTCAAGTCTATTTTATTTGTTTGTTTGGTGATTTGTATTATGACAGCTAGGGATATAGCGTTAATGGTAGATGATGTTGTATTCTTGCTGCTCATATGTTTTTTTAAGAGGATCCAAGTCTATTTTAATTATATTTTGTTTGTTTGGTGATTTATATTACAATAGCTAGGGACATAGCATTATTGGTAGAGGATGTTGTATTCTTACTGTTTGGTATGTTTTTTTTTTTTTTTTTGGAAGTTTAGCTACTAGTTACCCCTTTATGCTAATAAAATTTTGTTTTGGCTGTTAAAAAAAAAATATTGAATGTTTTGCTTTTTTCATTTTAGGCATATTATAAATGTTTATGTAAACTCATTTGATGAGATCATATTATATATGTAAGTGTAAATTATAAGAACTTTTGTTATTACGACAAAAAAAACATCCATTGGACCGGTATACTACAAGGATAAAAAAGATTATAACTTTAATGTAATGATAATTTTTTCAATGGTCCATTAACAAATTCCTATATAGAAATAAATATATAAGTTGAACTTGATACAAATAAATCTAATATTAACACCTTTTTATTCATGAACCTTTACATATATTGTCCAAATTGTTGTTTATAAACCGTACCTTTTGTCCAAAGTATTTTGTATGGTGGGTGTTCAGCCTATACAAGTCGAATTGTCACTTATGTCCTGTTTTTGAGTTTCAACTCTACAACAAGAAATGAAAAGAAAAGATAGTTTATTAACTTACTCATGTGACTGAGAGGTGAAACAAGTGAAAGAAAATTCGATAGTTTTTCGATGAGAATATTATTATCAAGAGTAATCAAGTTTATTCAGTGTTTTGTTAGTTACTCGTATTATAGTCTAGCTATTAAAACCTTTCAACTAATTAAGGTTTCATTATTGTACAACAATTAGAAATGTTAACTTTTAAAAATTTAATGACCCCAAATTTTTTCCTATTAATGAAATAAAATTAAGAAGAAAAACACCCCAAATTTTCACGAATACAAACTTTAACTACACACATAAAAATACAGAAGCCTTATTATTATTATTATTATAAAAGTAGGAACGGGACAGACTTCATGATTACATATCATCATTAACATAGTTATATATATCTAAATAGTTTTAGTTTGATGATTTGGTTATAGGAGTAAAGCCATGTTGAAGACTTGCTTGCCAAATTTTTTCAACGTTGAACACCTCATCCCCACATTCATTCACATTCCATCCTTCTAAGCCATGCAATATTCCAGCTATTCTCCATGCACTCATCACCCTTCTTGGCAACCAATTCTGTACCACAAATTAAACAACCACACGATAAATAATAATCAACAAAATACCTAATCATCATAAACAATCCAGAAAATGAAATGTAACAATACAAACGTTTTGGCACAATATACTCTTACTAATCAACTTCTAAAACTATACTTATATATATAGATATATAGGATTAGGTTAATTTGTGAACAATACCTCCCTCTATTTGTGAACTCAATGAACCAATATAGACCACTCATCTTGTGGATTTTTTCATTTAATTTTTTTTTTAAAAAGTATTATAGGAAGTAAAAAAATATTCGTTTTTTAATTGTTTTTTGACTTTTAAATAAACTACCCTCATAATTTTTTAATGACCATAACATTTTCATATGTTTATAATTTTTTAAACAACTACATCGTAAAAATAAGCATTTTATTCTCTTTAATTTGAGTATGGTCTTGTTATAATTTTCTTAATTTAAAAAATTAAAGGTGTCGATAGCGTATAGTGACTGTTTGTATTTTATACATATGTGTATGATTGTTGTTCGCGGAACAATTTGGGTTTTATACACATGTATATAGTGACTGTTTTTATACACATGTGTATACTTGTTGTTAGCTGAGTAATTGGTTTTTATAGACATTTGTATAATGATTGTTTTTTACACACAACAACCAAAACACAATGTTGTTGTGTACATGTATTTTTCATATACATGTGTATAATTGAAAAGAAAAAACATTTAATTCTAATTTGAGAGAGTTAACATTTAAACTTTACTGTTACACCTTTTCTATTTATTTTTTAATCTATAAAAACAAAACAAAAAGAATAAATAGTCCAGATTGGTTTATTTTGTTTACAAAAACTCTTAGGTTCACTCTTAAACCCTAACATATATATATATATATATATATATATATATATATATATATATATATATATATATATATATATGATCAAGGGAAAACCCTTCGAGTTGTGAGACTTAGAGAGCTCGACCTTTCCGTGCGAGTTTTGTCCCCATTTTTTTCACACCTCTAGATTATAATGTTAGAAAAGACCGTAGTAAAAAATTAAAAATTTTGTAGTGGTGTTTTTCGGTCTCTTACAGCAGCCGTAAAAAGACAATGACATAAGTATGGCATCACTTTTTACAGCATTTACGACTGCCGTAAATGAAAAAAAAAATTGTTTTGTTTTGTTTTGTAAAAGTTGATTTTTTAGGATTTTTTTGGTAAAAAAAAGTTGAAAAAAACCTTTCATAAAGCCGAGTTCTCTAAGTTCTCACAACTCGTATAAGTTGTCATTTTACTCTAACCATATGTATGTATATATATATAGGGTTGGGATCGTGTGAGAAGAGTAGTAGGCTAATTGAGAAACTATAGAATTATTCTGGATCATACATTTTCCTTAAGCAAAAAATGAAAAAAAATTTTACTTTTTCGTGGAAAAATCGGTGCTTTTTTATAAGATTTCTTTTTTTAGAGATTTATTCACATTTTCAATCTTTTAACTATAAATATGTGTATATTGTCAATCTTTTAATTATACATATGTGTATGTTATTAATCTTTTAAGTATATAAATATGTATATACATGTTTAAAATTGAAAAATAAGTGTTGTATATCTATGATTGAAGTGAATAATTTCGTTTTAGCTTTAAGGTTTAGCTTTAAAGGTTAGTATGAGTATTTAGGGTTTAACTTTACGGTTTAGTTTTAGTGTTTAACATTAGTTTTAGTGTTTAGTATTAGTATTTAGGGTTTAGCTTTATGGTCTAAGATTAGAGTTTAGCTTTAGGGTTTAGCATTAGGGTTTAGGTTTTAGCATAGGGTTTAGCCTTAGCGTATAGAGTTTAGTTTTAGTATTTAGGGTTTAGAGATTTTTGGTTATTGTTCAATGAGTCAGTCCCAATATACACATATTGACTATATACACATATGTATATATGCAAAAAAAAAAAAAAAACTCTTAAAAATAATCAATTAGAAGTAAAAAAAGAAAAACTTTTTTTTTTATTTTGAAGAAATGTAAAGTTCAAAATGCTTCTCAAATTTCTCAACTGGGATTCTTCTCTTAGGATCCCCAATATATATATATATATAGGGAGAAGATAATGCGAGAACCACCTCTTATTGCGAGAACCGCGAGAACCAATGTGAACGCAACAAAAAATGCCTAAAAATAGCTAAAAATCACACAAAATTTTTTTTTTTGAATTTTTTAATATTTTTTATAAAAAAATCGCTACTTTTCGAAGCCAAAAAAAATTTTTTTTTAAAAAATTTTTTTTTTTTTTGCTTCGAAAAGTAGCGATTTTAACATAAAAAATATTAAAAAATTCAAAAAAAAAATTTAGATTTTTTTTTTTTTTTTAGGTTTTTTGGGGGTTTAGTTTTTAGCATTTTAGCTTGGGGGGGGGGGTTTAGGTTTTTTGGGGGGGGGGGGGGGTGGGGGTTAGGTTTTTTTAGGTTTTTTTTAGCTATTTTAGGTTGTGTTCACATTGGTTCTCGCGGTTCTGACAATAAAGGTGGTTCTCGCATGAGCTCCTCCCTATATATATATATGTATATATATTTCTTAACATGTGATGATTATTTAATTTAAATGTTATGTCTTTTTTATATTTATTAGTTTAATTGTTATAAATTAAAAAAATAATTAAATTATTAAGTAATAATAAAGGAGCCTTTATTCCATTACATGAGGATTATTGGCATGGGAGAATAAAGTCCCTTTGTTGCTTGACACTGCGGTGGCAAAATAAATCCCATCACCCTTAGAAATAAAGATCTGATCGATCTATTGAGCATTCACATTCAAGGCATCATATTGTGAGTGTGGGATTTTTAAAACGTAAAGAGTATAAAAAGTGGTTGTGAGTGGAGGAGATAGAAAATATTACTGTTCATCTGTATATTTAGGGGGACACTGTTCACCCACTATAATTTTTTAATATATATTGAAAGTGGTTGTGAGTGAAGGAGAGAGAAAAATGTAATATATATTGAAAATGAGAGAGAAAAAGTATTTGTTTTTAGTGGAAATATATTGATATAGGAGTTGTTTTTTAGTGGAATGTATGTATATTTTTAGTGGGTTGGATGTGAATGCTAAGTCTGTTCTAGATACTAGCCAATCGAATTCATAAATAGTAATACAAATACTAATACTAATACTAATAATAATAATAATAATAATAATAATAATAATAATAATAATAATAATAATAATAATAATAATAATAATAATAAGATAAAAATTTAATTGCTAACCTCACACGAGTCAACGTTCTCAAGATGTTTGGGAGTCAACATGGCAGGGGTAGTTTGATAAACGCAATCTTTGTTCACCTTGTTTGGAGGGAAGTGAGAGTAAGGGATTATTAGGGTTCCCTTTGATGCCTTCAACTCTTCTTCTTTGCTTAATCCATCTCCCACCAACCACACCTTTAATTTACAAAATCAAAATATATAGTTTTATTTATATTATTACTAAAAGTTATATATAGATACACACACAAACGAGTGTACCTTTTGTGAGTAAGTTCGTGAAAGAATCAAGTTATCTTGATCACCAGTCAACTCCAACTCTAGTTTGAGCTTTTGATAATTGTCCGGTTGAGATATTGCAACCTGCAATACGCATTTTTAGCTAGACTTTAAAGGATCATCAAATCAGTGTTAAGCATGTATATTAGATTTTTGCTATATATTAAAAAACAGTAAAGCGAAATTACCTGAATGCCCTTGTGGCATAGAGCTAGGGCTAGGTAATAAGCAACCTTGTTGAAGGTTCCCCTAAAAAGAACTTGAGTTGTGCCTTTAGGAATGCTATTCAGAACCACAGCAACTGCCAAGCTGCTCCCATCAACCAACTTCACTTTCAGTTTTGGATTTCTTTTTATGAATAGCTCCCCATTTCTATTTAGTTCCTCCCCCTATAAATACAATCAATTATTTTAGAGACATATTTGGTTTGGTTATATTACGAGTACGAATGTGTGATTAGTTTTTATTTATTCAAATACTTGGCGATGAGATTAATTAGGCGATACCAAAACGGGTATCAAACTCATTTACCCGCATGATGATATTCAAACACTTGGCGATGTGATTAATTAGGTGATACTAAAACCGGTATCAAACTCATTTACCCGCATAATGATATTTAAATATTTGGCGATGAGATTAATTAGGTATATCAAAGCCGGTATCAAACTCATTTAACTGCACGATGATAATTTTAAAATTGTCTCTTTTGTTTCCCTAGGGTACTCGCTATAGTTGATGTATCGTTCAGACTTTTTATGTTGAATTGGTGATGATAAGATTGCATGTTTTATATTAAAAAAATAATAATAAGCTTTTAGTAACTGAAAATTATTGAAACTTTTATTGTTATTATTATTATTATTATTATTATTATTATTATTATTATTATTATTATTATCATTGTTGTTATTATTATTATTATTATTATTATTATTATTATTATTATTATTATTATTATTATCATTGTTATTATTATTATTATTATTTTGGTACTAAAACATTTTGGTTCTTATAAATAGGAGTGTGAAGTTGATATATGAAACCCCTTTTGTTTTCTCAGAGATACAAAAAAAATTTCATGTACAAAAAATTTAGCACAAAAAATCCAGTAAAAAAATATAACACAAAAAATATCCAGCACAAAAAAAGATAGTACAAAAAATCCAGCACAAAAAATTTAGGAAAAAAAGTTTAAGACAAAAAAATTAGCACAAAAGATTTAACACAAAAATCTAGCACAAAAATGTTATAAAATATATAAATACAACACATTTTTAGAGGTTTTTTAGTTGTCATAATTTATATAGCAATAGGGTACTCAAATTAAAGATAAAAAGACGTTCGATCTTCTGGTAATTTTTTTGAAAAAAATTATGTCATATAAAAAAGTTATGAATATTTAAAAAATGGGGGTGAAATATGCATATGTCTTGCATATAGAGAGAGAAGTAAATAAATAGGATTTTTCGAATATACCCTTACACTCCTTTTTGATGGTGATGGTGGATGTAGATGGTGGCAGTTGTTGGTAGAGAGAGGGAGGAAGACATGTATAGAGAGAGAGGATGATATGTATATATACATGCACATATTATTATATATGTATATATATTATATTAATTATAATAATTAAAATATAGATTTCTTAAAAAAAACAATTGGGCACCTCAGTATACCTCATAAAAAACAAGCCACATCAAAAAAATAAAAAATAAAAAATAAAAAAAACTAACTATGTTAGTGTCTGGTTAACGACTGGGTGACATGACACATAAAGTGTTAAGTTGAGAGTGATATTAGTCAAAGTGAAAGTTGAGAGTGACAGCTGCCAATAGCAAATAATTGAGGTAATAAAATTCAATAACTCTTTTATAAATTTAATAAAGGTGACTTGTTTTCATTAATTTAAAAAAAAATACACAATCTTGTTATTTTTTCTAAACAATATGATATAAAATTTAACTAAAATAAAGTTGTTTTAAAAAAAAGTATTTGGTCTCATAATCATTTTTTACGTGTGTTTGGATCCAAATTTTGGAGGATAAGTAAGTGTTTATATATAATAACTAGTTGATTTTCTGTCCCAAAATACCCAAAAGTGGGTACCGGTACCGATTATACCTGGTACGGCACGGTTCGGTACCGGTCGGTACTGGTACGGTACCGGTATTTGAGGGTAAAACTGGTGAATACCGGTGCCGAACCGATACCGAAAATGTCAAAAGTCGGTACCGATTCAGTACCGAAAATATACCCAGTTTGGTAAATTTGATACCAGTACCGGTACCCTATACCATTTGCTCATCCCCTTGATGATGTTACTATTCATTAGATTGTGTATGACAAATAATCTAAACCGGTGCAATTACTTGCGTTGCTACAGGATTTGATGAGCTCGGTACCAATCGTCACCGAAAATCTCAAAAGGTGGGTACCGGTACAGAATATACCTGGTATGGCATGGTTTAGTACCGGTATGATATGGTTCGGTAAAGGTCGGTACCGGTATTTTAGGGTAAAAACCGCTGAATACCGGTGCCGAACCGATACCGAAAATGTCAAAAGTCGATACCGATTCGGTACCGAAAATATACCCGGTTTGATAAATTTGATACCTTATTATTCTGATTTTTCATTGCGTTTCATTTTTAATATAATAAGGATAATCTACTATTCATTGCGTTTCATTTTTAACTTTTAAATTTTTAATATAAAATAAAATAAAGAATAAAGAATAATTACTAATTGTTTAAAACCATTAATAAAATGCTTTAAAAGAATTTTAAGAAAACTTTCCCATTTCACCTTTCACTAATCATAACATATGTTAAGTTGCACAAACGTATACTATTAAATTTAATGTTAACAAAATTATTATTATTATTATTATTATTATTATTATTTTGAAAAAAAATATTTAATAGACTACAAGAATTGTTTAAATTATACTTAAATAATGTCAACAAACTTCTTTTCAAATACGGGAAAAATCTGTTAAGGTGCGTTTGATTCGTCAGAATTCAATGAATTGGAATCTGAATTCTAACTCTTAAGATGTTGATTTCACATAATCTCAATTCCAATGTGGTTGACAAATGAATTGGAATTGAAATTGGTCATGAATTCCATCAAAATTCATTTAACTAAAGGAATTAAAAATCCTTCATACATGTGACGGACCTCCCGGTCATCGTCTTGACCCGATCCGGACTGCACCATTTCTACCCGAATCGTTTCAACCCGGACCGACCCAAACCGTTTCTACCCGTATTGTTTCGACATGAACTGAGATGATAGATTTCAATACATTTGACAATCAAACACATCAAAAATGGAATTGAGATTCCAATTCCAACAATTTCACATTTCTTTTGAAAAGTTTAAATTCCAAATCCAATTCCTTGAGATTCTAATTCCTATAAAAATTCCAATTTCAATTCCAAAATATTCCACGAACCAAACACACCCTTAAATTATCTCCAAATTAAACTAATCATTCTATTTTAACGGCATTAAACTAATCCTAAATAAAAGATTTGATTCTAGTAGAATCGAACCTGATTAAGTAGACCCAGAGTCAAAACCTTAGCTCCTTTCCCCTCAGCTTTGAGTATTGCCTCCATAATCAAGTCATTGATGGCCTCTCTTTGCCATTCCATGAAATACTTCCAAAATAAATACAACAAACATATATAAATATCTAACATAAAAAGTTTTTCTTTTAAATGAACATAATACAAATTAAATAAAAAGCACAAATTATACGTCTACATACTTGTATCTTGTATTTTGGGACCGCCCATGTTTGTACTTTGAGTTTCTTAAAAATGTTTCTTTCGACCACAAAAGTTTGCCCATAAATCCAAGTAATTATCATGGACCAGATAGTTACGGGCCATAGCATTCGCAAGTACCATTTGGGAGACGTGTAAGGTTTCGAAGCCAAAGAGGCAAACCCGAGCCTCATATGGTAGATTGATTCTGGTGTCGTTAGATGTGTTAAATATACCACGTTTGGTGATTCATCTGTTCGCTCAAGTGAGTTCTCGTACAACGTGTCTGTAGATATGTCGAGTGTTCCATAAACATAGTCATAGAATGGCATGAATAGCGAGTAATTGGTTCGGAATTGAGTATGGTGCAAAGAATGATACCTAAGAAGACAAAATTAATTTAACTTAATAGAATTATATATGAATGACAAGAACATCAAATATTAATAGCAATCATTAAGTATGAAACAAGAGTTGTAAAATAAATATACTTACGAAGGAGTGTACATAAGGTACTTGAGGGGAGGGAAGATTGAGAAGGCTATTTTGGGGATGAGCTCGAAATTGCAATGGCCCATGTTGTTCATCACATCAATGTAGGTCACATAGCCAGCAAATGCAATAATGGACCCAGTCTTGGTTAGGGTGATAGTCAACAATGGTATGGCGAAGAGTGTGAAGTAGGCTATGTGCTCACCAAATGGATGAATTACAGCTGCACCATCAACGACCCAGTTTGCATAAGCAATTGTGTTCTTTTATTTTGGATTAAATTTACAGGACCATTCATTGAACCAGTTTTCTTAGTGGTCCACTGGTTGAATCAGGTTTAAAAACCGATTAACTAAATATGGATTCTAAAAATAAATATGATTTAACCGCTTAATAATCTCTTCGATTGTAGCTAAATAAAATGTTATATTTAACAACTATGTTTTAAGGGCATCGTGGTGGTTTAATGGTGTATTGCACAACTAAAAGGTTGGGAGTTTAATAATGCTTAATGTAGATATTGATATATTTATTCTAAAAATCTAAGAATTGTGTTTAAAACAATATATGTTATTCATTATAACTAATTTTTTACCCGCCGCGCGTTGCGGCGGCGTTGTGCGCGAAATGGTAACGTATAGACGACAATCGATCAAACTCGTTTCCGAACTAAATTTACGTCAAAACGTTTGATAACTCAATACGTCAAAACGTATGATAACTCAAATCTATACTGTCAAATCAAAATGTTCTAAATTTGACCCAATGTGTTTTCAAATAAAATTTACATGAAAACGTAGTCCAACTCAAAACGAACATAGAAAACATTTTATAATTGACCTGACTCGTTTTCTAACAAAGATTACGTTAAAGCGTAGATGAACTCGAATTTATACCGACATGTTCATAAATATAAAAACGTAGAAATTAGTTTTAGGGTAAGTTCAAAACTTTAGAAACTTGATGGGGGTCAAGGTGATATTTATAAAGTTAGAGGGTTACCTTTGATAAAAACGTAGAAATTTGTTTTAGGGTAAGTTCGAAACTTTAAAAACTTGATGGGGTCAAAGTGATATTTATAAAGTTAGAGAGTTATCTTTGATATTATAGCAAAGTTTGAGGGTTGAATGATTTACATATCAAAAGTTTGAGGGTAAATAAGAAGTTAGAAAGTATAAGAATCTTTTATGAAAAGTTAGAAAGTAGGAGGGTCATTTTTATCTAGCTAGAAAGTTGGTTTTTATCAACTTAGAAATTTAAGGGGTGACTTTTGTCAATTTAGAAAAGTTGAAGTGAATTTTGTCAAATGTGAATTGTGGTCACCGACCTTTTAATTTAAGGTTATATAAATAAATATGATATGTATTAATTTATAGTATTTTAAATATTCTTTTACATAATCATACTCGAGTGTTTGGACTAAATTATAAAGTGTATTAAAAAACTGAATTTTGAGGACCAGTCTCAAGATGAGGTACTTTCAAACACATTGTCCCCGGTCTATGTGGGTTGTCTCTAAAGTGTGTGGCTATGTTGAGTTGCATTAATTGGTACCACTTTACGTATGTCCAAATCTGAAACATTTGTGCCATTAAAGGTAAAAATAACATAGTACCCAAACACCGGAGATGGGTTGAGAGATTTACATGTGATGGGCTCGGTGACGATTGAAGAATGATGATGAGAATGATAGCGATTGTAGAGGAAATGGTGGTGGAGGGCTCTATGAAGCCAATAATACAGAAATTCTACCACTCCCACATGTAGCAAAATTACAATGATCACTCCATCTAATCTCCACAAAGGCATCTGCCTACTTTCAGTTAACGAATAATATCCCACATAATATAATATCCCATTGAATATTATTTGATCATCCCTGAAAAATATATAAAAAATAAATTAAATCATAATTAATTTAGGTTTCCATTGTTATTTCTACGTCAAACCTTTTGTAGCAAGGTTGAAAGATGATTAAAAGGCAAGACTATTCAAAGAGAGAGAGAACTTACCAGTCTCTTTCGCGATCAACTTGTTCGAACTCGATGGTTTTGTCAACAATCCTGCTTTTGCCTTTGGCCGTCATATAGCGAGATAATGAGATCCAAACCTGATTGTTGAGCACTCGAATCAGGAGTAAGGGAAAAACTAATAATAGAACCAAATCTCGATCGTTTGCATTTGAAGTCACGTAGTCATAGGTAGCCTTCACAACCGATGGTGCCAATACCAAGTACTATATCATATCCAAATTAAATATTAAACTTAGTCCAAAAACATTATATATTTGATGAATATATGATATATACAAGTTAATTTGCAAAGAGAAAAACTAAATTGCATCCAGGTCAGACATACTTGATGTTGTGGGTGAACGGACGCACCCCTTGAAAAAAAAAATTAGTGTATTTTTTAGTCAAAAAACCCGACCACACCCTTTAAAAATATGGCCAAACCCCTCATCCGTACTCCCAATAAATAATATCTGGGTCCGCCACTGATTGCATCTATATTATCTATCAAGCAAATCTATGTGAGAACGTAAGACATCTTGATCCATCTTTGTTTTGTTCATAAATGCAACGTATATTAGCTTGCTGTTTAACTTGCCGTTAATATATATATATATATATATATATATATATATATATATAATGGGGACCGCTAAAATGAGAACCACCTCCAATTGTAAGAACCGTGAGAACTACACCGTACGGGGGGAGGTGGACCAAAATTTTTTTTCATAAACGTAGATGCATGTATTATAAACACATTTGTAAAAAAAAATTAAAAAAAAATGTCGGGTGTGTAGTTTTGAGCACCCAAAGTTTGCGTTTACGGGACCTGGTGTTCAAAACTACACACACGACATTTTTTTTTGAATTTTTTTTTACAAATGTGTTTATAATACAATCATCTACGTTTATGAAAAAAAAAATTGGTCTAACTCGCCCCGGATCAAAAAGTTCTCACGGTTCTTACAACTGGAGGTGGTTCTCATTTTAGCGGTCCCCTATAATGGGGACCGATATATATATATATATTGTGTGTGTGTGTGTGTGTGTGTGGGTGGGTGGGAGTTGGCTACAAAGTTCATTTTTCCTACAAAGTGTAGAAAGTCATAAAATACCACAATTTCAGCCATAGAACACACTCAAAACCCACAAATAACAAAGTGAATATTACTAAAACGTCATACTTGTGGGTTTTGTGTTGTGTTTTGAATGATAAGGCTTTGATTATCATGTTGTGTTTTATATTCATAGCTCTGTGATGATGTATTTGAAGTTTCTATAGACTGTTAGGGTTTAGATATTGTGTTTTAGTAATCTTCACTCTGTTACTTGTGGGTTTTGATTGTGTTTTATGGCTGAAATTAGGTTCAAGAGTGAACACTAGTGTAGCTTGTGAACTGAGTGAACTAATCCTGGCCATACACGTGTGTAGATCAATGGCCAGGATTTGATGTTGCAATACATTAGTGTATTTTACGATTTGATGATGAGATCCTGACCGTACACGTGTGTAGATCAATGGCCAGGATTTGTTCACTCAGTTCGCAAATACACTAGTGTTCACTCTAGAACCCCACCATATATATATAGTGGAGGGTTCAAATGAGAAGAATTTTTTTGTAAGAAGAAAAAAGAAGAAGTTTCAACTAATAAGAATGCTTCATTTTACTTCATTTAATATTTGCATTTAATTTTAATATAAGGGTATATTGGTAAACTTACTAAAATCATTAATTTGTATTCTTTCCCTTTAATAACTAACTAAATTAAATTTGTAACTCATTTTCAAATTATATACTTTTTCCAAATTAAAAAAACAAGTTAATTTAAAGTGTAGAATAAATTACTAGTTGTGTAGGATAAATTACGAGTTGTGTAGGATATATTTTCGAGGTGTGTAGGATAAAATTCTATAATGTGTAAGGTATATGTAGGAAAATTTTGATATGTGTAAGTTTTGTAGATTATATGTAGTCTAATTAATGATTATTTGACTAATTAATTAATGAGTTAATAATTAATGATATGAGTTATAAATGAAATAATATTTTACTAATATGCTCTTTCTTATTTTTCTTCTCACATTGAATTTCTTCTCAAATGAACATTCCTCTATATATATATATATATATATATATATATATATATATATAGTGTGAGGTTCATTGGGGAACACTAAAAAAGTGGGGAACCGGGGAACACTCTTAAAAATTTAACTTAACATGTTAAAAATTAATTTTTTAAACATCTTTTTCGGCGCTTCTCCTTATATATACTTGTAGAATAATTTTTAATAAAAAAAATCAAAAACTAAAAATATTAAAAAAAACAATTAAAAAAGGCTAAAAAAATTTTTTTAGAAAAAATATTTTTTTAATCGACTAGATTCTCCTCCTTTTCATAAAAAAAAGCGCTGAAAAAAATTTTAAAAAAAAATTATTTTTAACATGTTAAGTTAATTCTATAAGATATAACTGTTTTTTAAACATTTTTTAATATTTTTAGTTTTTGATTTTTTTTATCAAAAATGTTTCTACTTGTATTTATAAGAAAAATCGCCGAAAAAAAATTAGAAAAATATTTTTTTAACATGTTAAGTATAATTTTTAAAAGTGTTCCCCTGTTCCCCACTTTTTTAGTGTTCCCCAATGAACCCTCCCCTATATATATATAGGGGAAGGATCCACTAAAAAGCGGATTTTGTCTAAGTAGCCTAAGAAAAATTATGATGATGACATGTGCACTCATAATAAGTAGGAATGTAGGGTATTTTGGTCCTTATAAATAAGAGTGAAAATGACATGTGACACTCTTTTGTTTTTTAAAAATACAATAAAAAAATCTAGTAAAAAATCTAGCAGAAATAATCTAGTACAAAAAAATATAGCACGAAAAAATTCAGCAAAAAATTTATTACAAAAAAATCCAGCACAAAAAATTGAGAAAAAAAATTTAGCACAAAAAATTTAGCACAAAAATATAGTATAAAAATCCAGCAAAAAAAATGTTATACAACATAGAAATACGACACATTTTAGTGGGTTTTTTTTCGTCTTCATATTTTATATAGAAATATGGTACTCAAATTAAAGATAAAAAGACGCTCAATTTTAAGGGTGAAATTTTTATGAAAAATAATGTCGTATAAAAAAGTTATGAACATTTAAAAAGTGGGGGTGAAATATGTATGTGCCTTGCATTTGGAGAGAGAAAACCCATAAATATGATTTTTCAAAGATACCCTTGCAATTCTCCTTTCTCGTACACTTTCATCTTAACCATTAATTTGAAAAATGGATGGTTAAGATTTCTTGTAATCCAACTTAGAAAAAAATAAACTTTTTTATTTGATTTTACCCATATATATATATAGATGAAGGTTAACGTACATTACGGCCTAACGTACATCACGTACGACAGGTAATTACGCACGTTCATTTTAAAATCACGCACGTTATAACTCAAAAATCAAAAATCACGCATGTTGAAACACAATAATCACGCATATTAAAAACATTAATCACGCATGTTATATAACAAATCACGCACATTGTTGTACGTGAAGTACGTTAAGCCGTAATGTACGATATACTTTTTCTATATATATATATATATATATATAGAAAGTATAATGTACATTACGGCTTAACCTACATAACGTACGCGACCAAATTATGCAAGTGCATTTGAAAATCACGCACGTTATAATTGGAAACCTAATCACGCATGGGAGCATTTTTTGTGTATTATTACGCAAACATGTACAAATCACGCACGTTAATTTGATGCCCATGCGTGATAATTGATACTTGCGTGATTACTTATCCGTGCGTGATAAGTTGACCTGATGGTCAGTATTGTCGCGTACGTGAAGTATGATAAGGGTTTTTGTATGTTAACCGCTCTCTCTCTCTCTCTGTATATATATATATATAGGGAGCCGCTAGAATGAGAACCACCACGAGTTATGAGAACCACGAGAACCGCGCCCCGTGGGTGGCTGTCGGCGCCGAAATTTTTTTTACACCTAGATCCGTATATTTTAGCAGGGGGGTTTAAATTTTCGGTTCAAACGGCGCGCCCGAGGGGGTAGTTTTTTACGCCCAAAGTTTGGGTTTTTTTAATTTTTTTAATTTTTCTTTTTTTTTTACCAAACTTTGGGCGTAAAAAACTACCCCCTCGGGCGCGCCGTTTGAACCGAAAATTTAAACCCCCCGCTAAAATATACGGATCTAGGTGTAAAAACAATTTCGTCGCCGACGGCCACCCGCGGGGCGCGGTTCTCGTGGTTCTCATAACTCGTGGTGGTTCTCATCGCGGGGCGCGGTTCTCGTGGTTCTCATAACTCGTGGTGGTTCTCATTCTAGCGATCCCCTATATATATATATATATATATATATATATATATATATATATATATATATAGATAGTGGAGGGTTCAAATGAGAAGAAATTCTTTGTAAGAAGAAAAAAGAAGAAATTTCAACCAATAGTAATGTTTCATTAGACTTCATTTAATATTTGTACTTAATGTAACTATAAGGGTATATTAGTAAACTTACATTCATCATTAATTGGTAGTTTTATCTTTAATAAATAACTATATTAAATTTGTAACTTATTTTTAAGATATATATTTTTCACAAAAATAAAAATAAAAATTCATTTAAAGTGTAGGATAAATACGAGGCGTGTATGATAAATTACGAGTTGTGTAGGATAAATTTCAATATGTGTAGGATAAATTTCGAAATGTGTAGGATAACTTTTGATGTGTGTAGGCAAAAATATTTAGTGTGGAGGATTATAGACTTAATGACTAATTAATTAGTCAAACATAATAATAAATGAGATGAGAAAAAAAAATATTTAATGTTTTACAATTATACCCTTTTATTCTTTTTCTTCTCAATAAAATTTTCTTCTCAAATGAACCTTCACATATATATATATATATATATATATATATATATATATATATATATATATATATATATATATATATATTAGCTTGCTATTTCTAAAGAAGTGGTTATGACTTAACATACACTTTGAATGAAACCCAATCATATATGGGTACCCATGTGGGAATCCATAAACATGTATCAAGTAGGGGTGTTCAAAAAAATCCGAATCCGAAACCGAATCCGAAATATCCGAAAACCCGTATCCGAAATATCTGAATTTTCGGATATCCGAAAATTCGGATTCGGATTCGGATAGTGATTTTGAGAATTTTCGGATATTCGGATTATCCGAAAATATCCGAAAATTTTATTTTTATTTTTTTTCGGATATCCGAATATATCCGAAGTATCCGAAAAATATCCGAAATATCCGAAAAATATCCGAAATATCCGAAAAAAATATCCGAAATTTATATTCGGATATCCGAAACTATCCGAAAAATCTGGTTCCAAATATTAAAAAATTAAAAATTAAATAAAAAATTGGATATTCGGATATCCGATTAGATATCCGAACCCGAATCCGAAATTTCGGATATCCGAAAATCGGATATCCGAAATTTCGGATTCGGGTTCGGATGTCAATATTTCACTATCCGAAATTTCGGATATCCGATTTTTGGATATCCGAAAACCGGATTCTCCGATGTTGAACACCCCTAGTATCAAGTACATCAATCGAGTTCGCTGCCAAACTAATAATTGCTAGTGCTCACCACCACAAAAGTTAACATAAAAGGTCGCAAGATCTAACTGCCTCTTACTTTTTGATATAAATGGAAATAACTTATCTTGAAGAAAAAAAAAGGTATAGATCAACTTATCTTGAAGGGAAAAAGGTATAGATCAACTGAAATGTCATCTTTTTGGTAATTAACTAATTAAGCGATAATGTTGATATTAAATAAATAAATCAGTTAATTATAACAATTTTAAAAGATAAATAAACAAATAAAATTAATATTGTCGATCATCCATCTTTTATTTTATTTAGTGAGAAAAAAATCACTCTTACTATTAGTTGTATTGTTTTATTATTATAAAATATGATGAGTAATATGATATTTTTAATCTGGAGGGATATATGATATTCTAAAATTATAAAAGTATAGTTAGATTTTTACTAAATTAAAGGCAGGAGTATTTGAGTTCTTATTTGAAGACTCAAGTTTAATTCTCATTTGGTGCAAAAAAAGAGTGAGACGTTGGTGAGGAGTGATAGGAGATCCAGGGAAACCTGGGTTCGATCCTTGAGTCAAACCGGTTTTACTGGTAATTTACCGTCGTGCCTATGGGCGGGTGGGTTACCGGGTTTTTCTCGGAATTGGTGGTGTATGACTCGGGTTACTCTCGGAGTACTCCGTTTGTCCAGTGGGTGCCCAGAGAGTACTCGGGACTAATTTGTTGGCCGTTCAAATATATATATATATATATATATATATATATATATATATATACAGTTCCAAAAATGCGTTCAAACATCAAAACTTCCATATTTTTAGGGTTATTTTATTTTATTTTCACAATCTTAAATCTTATTCTCACACTCTTTTTACTTTATTTTTCTCCCTCTCTCTAATTATCTATGTATAGAGAGATAGAGGAGAGGGGTATGAGAATATTAAGTTAATTTTAGAATTTTTAGAGTTTTACGCCTTTTATAAATCATCGAATTTTTGCTGTATGTGAAAAGTTAATCAACATACACATAGGTATATTTAAGACGCTACGTACATTTACTTTCTGAATATTAGTTCTTCTAATCATAGTAATATTCGTTTAAAACTTTTATAATTAAAAAGATGTTCAACATTATTAAACAATATTTTGTTTCGGAAACTAGAAATGAGTAATACAGTAGACTGATTTAATATCATAACGAGTATAATTATAACACAAACTAATCATTCCTACGTTAATTATAGGTGTAAAATTTCCGCCTTCAAGGAATAGCCGGGTAGTAAAGTGGTGTGTTACCCAACTAAATGATTGTGGGTTCAAATTCTGCAAACCTATGTGATGTGATTTTAACCGTTAAAAAAGTTGTAAAAGTTCCTGAAAATATTTAAGTGTTTTCAAACAAGATTACACGCAAACGATAACAAGAAGCGCTAGTTTGACTTATTTTGGTGTTTTTGTATTTCACATATGTAAAATGTTGTTTTTAAAGAAATACATGTATGGAAAGATTTTTTATTAAATGAATAAAATCATACAAATTGTTTGAATCATATCATTTTTTCTCATTTTTTAATATTACAAATTTAACAGAATAAAATAAATATATTTATAAAAAAATCAATAGTTAAAAGAATCCAAGCAACAATGAGTACCCAAATTCTTTGAAATTTATTATGTGCTATCAACTGTTTGAAATTTATTAAGTTATGTACCATCAACTGTGCATGATTATATGCAATTTGTATTTAGATAGTTTTCTTATTTAATTCATGAGATCTTTAACTAGCTCGGAAGAAAGAACCCAATTTCAATGGGGACTATTTCTAAAATGGGACCTAAAAGGCTAAAAGATATCGATGTTATCGATCCAAAATAACAACAATTTTTTTTTCTCAAAAGTTGGTAATTACTAAACACACTATTTCTTGTACAGATATTTGCGAAGGTTATTTTCTTTTTCTAATAAGTTTTGCTGTCCAACCATCCATCGTTCATGACAAATGTTTTACGTATATATTATTCAACAAATATATATATATATATATATAGGATTAGGTTCAAGAATGAACACTAGTGTAGCTTGCGAACTGAGTGAACTAATTCTGGCCATACATGTGTATAGATCAATGGCCAGGATTTGATGTTGAAATACACTGGTGTATTTTACGATTTGATGATGAGATCCTGGCCATACACGTGTGTAGATCAATGGCCAGGATTTGTTCACTCAGTTCGCAAATACATTAGTGTTCACTCTAGAACCCCATCCTATATATATATATATATATATATATATATATATATATGACAAGCCTGCTAATGAAAACTTAGAGTATACTGATTGAGCAAGAATAGAGAAGAAGGTGTAGTATGAAGGGTTGTACCTTGAAGTTTCCAAGTGGTTTCCATGGCCAGTCTGTGAGAAATCCAGGAGTTGTAGCCATTGATGAAGATATGAAAGAAGAAGAAGATGGAGCTCTGAGATGCCTACTTTCTTGCCTGTTTTGGGATTGTATTTATAGAGAAAATTTATTTCTCAAATTACCATCAAGCATTAACTCCACTAGTTAGTTGTTTAACCTTTACTTCGACTGGTATGCTTGGTTGGTTGGGTTGGGTGGTTGTGGTTCTATAAATTACCCCGCTATTTTATAAGTACGTAAAAAGTTAACAACCTGCAATAGACATTTGTGCAATTATATATCGGTTAAAAAAAAAAAACAAAATAGATATATATACCTTTATGACAACTATGATGACTCTAGTTATGGTTTGCTCATAATAGGGGGTCTCAAAACCGAGCTCATTGAGGAGTGCCCATCTCACAACCCCAAAACCATCCTAATCCTTGTGTTGGTTCTATGCCTTTGAAAAAACACAGGACTTAGATCCTTGAATTTTATCGACTTCAAGAAAATTTAGGATTGATGTTGGTTTTGCTAGTCTCTTCTATAACATTTTGTTTGTTACCATTAGTTTCCTAAGTAAGCGTAATTAACCATTTGACAACTTAAGTTGGTTTTCTAAATTTAAGAATGGATTATGAGTCATTGGCATCCCAAGGGTTATTTTTGTTGAAAAATTAGGGAAAATAGAATTTTCATAAATGTAGGAAATATTTTTTTCCTAATTTTTTACAATAAATATAACTATGAAACAAAGGATAATATATATATAGGGAAAGAGTAAAATTAGAACCACATTGAGTTGTGAAAACCATGAGAACTTGGCATTCCAAAAGGTTTTTTTTTTTTTTTTTTCAATTGTGACAGCCGACATTTTCTTGTTTACTCCGTTATCTCAAACACTCATTCATGCATCACACTTGATTAGGGTAGATTAAGTGTGTCAATTATTTCACAAGCATTTACGTAATGGTAATTCAGGGAATTACGGAATCAAATATGGGTTGTACCCGAACGTTGGTAAACAATTGGAACAGTACTCCTGAACAAATAAATAAATATAAATAATGTGAATTTATATGCTATGCGACTTTATGTGTTATGTGAGTTATATGTTCATTCTGTAAACTTACGTGAAAACGCGTATATTCACGCGCAACAACGTGTTATTGACAAACCCATAACTGGAGCAAATAGTATATCTTAGCCTAAATTTCGAGGACGAAATTTCTGTAACATGGGGAGAATGTGACAAGTCGTATTTTTGACCCTAATGATCGTAAAGGGTTACATATCTTAAAATATTTTTTTTTATTATTAGTTGAGATGATATAAACTTGTGGTGAATGAAACACGTTTAACTAACACCTTCGGTCGAGTAGTCACAATGTAACTTACACACACACACACACACACACATATATATATATATATATAACTACTCGGTGATTTTGTTTAGAGTATAGTCGATATTTTTAGTGCAACCCACTTACCTAAACCCTAGCTATATAACATCTCTTTCTCTTCTCCCTCTCATTTGCAACCAAACCCTAGCCCCAAGTTCATTATTCATCACACAACACAAACACGCACACTCCTGCTATTTCTAGAGAGAGAATTGCGAATGAGAGAGAATCGGAGTATGAGAGAGAGCGAAGATGGTAAGGAGCAGGGGATGTGGCTGGGTGGTGCACGATGGCTCGTGGAGGAGCCATGGCGGCGGTTGGTGGTTAACAGTAGCAGCAACAGTGGCGTACTATGCATCGACGACAGAGAGTGATCTTAGTAGTGAAGGTGGCTCGGGGTGGAGAGTGGCGTTTAAGTGCAGTGGTCGTTTCGCGACACCGCAGATCACAACGGTGTCCAACGACAGCGTTGCGGGGATGAAGGGCTATGAACAACAGAGTACTGCGTAGCCGTGGAGGTGATGGCGGCAGAGTAGGGTGGATCGGAGTGGCGGCAATAGCCACGTTTTAGTGGCGGCGTACGATTTTTCGACAACTCAGCAGCAACAACTAAAAAAAAGGGGTTGCTTGGGGGAGGATTTCGAGCAACTGAGGTTAGATCTAATGTTTCGGTTTATCATTCATTTACTCATCACTTTTAATTCCAAACCCGTTGAGCACATGTATGTTGTGAGACAGATTTGGTGATAGAAAGGATGTGGTCGAGTGGAGATGGTTCTCGGGTAGATCTGGTGGTGGTGGGTCTCGCATGACGGCTCGAGTGGTGTGACGTGAGGTCGAAGTCTCACTCAAAGATAAACCAAATACACTAAATAGATAGTGGTAAATGGGTATCAAACACATGGAGTTTGTGAAAAATGTATTATCTAAGCAGTTTGCATATTACTAGAATTAAAACTAATATGCAGAAAATTAATCTCAAAGTTTTAGTTGTTTGGTTTATAAAACTAAAGTTAAATAAATTATCACTTATCACAATTTGATTCAGAAATGAGAATAAATGTTTTCCCTCGGTTTCAGGTTTTTCTATGAATGTCAATTCCAAAGTTTAATTGGGAAGAACTACATAGACATAGTTCATGAAAATGTGTTTGATTGTGATAAAAGGGGACAAAGTGCTTGGATTACAATAACGCAAGAATGTCACCCGATGTTCAGTTACATATAGCCAACCCCAAATCCTTCCCAATAAATCTTGATTGCCTATGGCACCAAGAACTGATGGTTTAGAATAAGAAATTTTGACAATACGAACGTTTACTAAACAAACACATAATCACCAAAGCAATATAATCATTAAGATTAAACTACTATCCCACAAATGATATAAACAATGTCAAAACATTCAATAGAAAACCTTACAATCCGGGGAAAAACATAAAAGAAATTACCCATACATAGTTCGGTTGATCATCACTTCAATTCAAATGTTTATATGGATCCAAGATGAAAAAGCAATGATTGAAAACCCCAAAATAATGTTTTGTCACCTAAAATTCGCCTCCCGCAGCTTCTAAATGATAAGGATGTCCAAAAGTCACAACCACCAACAATTAAAAAGGAGTTACAAAATTTGTGTCTGGCTGACCACCGTAGCTTACGGTGGTCTTCAAATGGCCTACGGTTACTTCTTCCTATCTTACGGTGGGAATTTTTGTCAGGGTCTCTATAGCTTACAGTAGCTACCGTAAGCTACGGTAGTGGTGTGTGCGAAGCGTGATATTATTTTATTAATATTTTGAGCTCATATTACGCATTAGTCAAGTTTTAAATTTATAAAACACGATATTCTACTAACACTAAACACACACATGGGCAAGTGCACCCATCGTGAGCGTAGTATAGCGTTGGTAAGATACCGAGGTCGTCCAAGGAACAAGAGCTTTTAGTACCTGTTTATCCTCAACGTCTAATCAATCTAAATTTTTTGAGATAAAACTTTTGAAACATGAAAAATGAAAACTAAAAATGCAGAAATAAAGTAAAGTAAAAACAGATAGACAAGATGAATCACTTGGATCCGACTTGCCTTTAATGTATCCTTTGATGATTTTCGCACTTTTGAACTTTTTAAGAGATTATCTTAGTTATAATAGTAGGCCCCTCTTTTGAAGGTGACGTTACCCTCAACCTAGTGGTTTGAGTCAGCAAGGATACAATCCCAAAGGGTCGGAATATTGAAAGATAATTAATTAAGTTATTAATGCGAAAAGTGGTAGGCCCCTCTTTTGAAGGTGACGTTACCCGCGGCTATGTGGTTTGAGTCAGCAAGGATACAATCCTAATAAGCCGGTTTAATGTATTAATAGTAGTTTACATATGAGGGGTTCAAGCTATTTGCACCCCCGCCATCCAATACCAGAGGGTATTGAAGGAGGTCCTAGTAAGCTTGAACCAGGTCCTTGCAGGATCTATACACTAAACAAGGCAAGAACCTTACCAAACCATTCCCCTAACCCCCGACCAGGTAGTCAACATGCTTTTATATAGACCGTAAAAACATGAATGATGTAATCTTTTACTTTAACATAAGAAACTAGTTATTAAAAGTCAGTAATACAAAACCAAATAAAAAGTGCCGAATGATTCAAAATCAAAAGTAATACATAAAAGACTTGTCTTCACCAAGTGATGTAAGAGGCTTAATCAAACATGGCCTTTGATTGGCAAGAACCCTTACGATCAATCATGGATCCCGAGACTACTACACACTCTAAAGATGGATGATGGTGGTGGGTGTTGGTGTTGTAGTGGTGGTGGAATGGTGGCAAAGTAGGAGAGTAGTGGTTTGCCAAGGGATGCATTTGAAGTGAACCAAGCACCCCTATTTATAGCCTGCACAGTACTCAGGCCACAGCCCCATGTCCAGTGGGTACGCCCCCGTGGCCAGCCCTTTTCTCTTCCTTCATTAAATGCAAGTGTCAGCAGAGGGTCCCACACGGTCCCGTGTTCAGTGGGCATGGCCCCGTGGTCAGCATCGTATATGTTTTATCAAGATTTGGCAAGATTCTGCGTATCTTTGCGTTGACCATGCCCCGTGCTGGCCTGGGCACACCCCCATGCTGGGCGTAGAAGCTTCTACAGGTTTGTCTTTTCTGCATGCTCCTGACCACGCCCCCGTGTCCAGCTGAGCATGGCCCCGTGGTCAGCCTTCAGTTTCTTTGTTTTTGCTTTGGGGATGCTGCCGAGGGGTCGGGCATGTTACGTTTATTTATTTTCTTTGTATTTATGTTGGTTTTTGCTCCTTATTTGCTCATTTTGTTTGTTTAAGCTCATTTGATCCTGTAAATTCAAAAGGAAGACAAAAGCAAGCTTTTTCCAACATTAGTACTAAAAAATGGTTAGTTTTATGCCTTATTTGATGTAATTTATATGTTACATTTTTCCCACATCAGTAGGCTTTGACGGGTGGTCCATGGGACAACCCTTAAGTGTTTATGTTTTTAATTCCTATAAACATTGAAACTTATGTGATGATGATTGTTCAAGTCATGAGTGGCTAAACTATTTGTGATCATCCTGGATTGAAGGTTTGCTTGAGACATTTTGTGTTTTGATCTTTATTTCTAGAATAATAGACTTGCAATCTATTTGTTTATTATGGTGTGTTGATATTTGTTTGTAAATTGTTAATTGATGCTTTGATCATAATCTAAACCATACGTTCTCAGTGCCGTTGGCAATCGAGATATCATGGGAGGGATTAGGGTTGGATATTGATTGATTGGTCATCGGGTAACAACCTCGCGTTCTAGGAATCCGAGTACTTAGTTCCCTTTTATCACAAATAAATAACTACACATGAACCATGTCTATGTGGTTCTTTCTAGTTGGATTAAAACATGAATGTCAATTGAAACCGGAAGTCTAGGATGGTCATTTGTCTCTAAACTGTTTACAAAACCAATCTTTAATTTGCAATTCAATTAGTTAATTGTAGTTCTTAAAATCAAACAATCCAAATCCTTGAGTTTATATTTCTGCAATTTAGTTTAACTTAGCTAATTTAGATATACATTTAGATAACACATATTCCACAAACTCCCTGTGTTCGATACCCACTTACCGCTATCTAATAGTTGTATTTGGTTTAAATTTGATTGAGACTTCAACCTCACGTCAAATTTTGGTGCTGTTGCTGGGGTGTAGTGTGCAACATGTGTTATCTTTGATATTTCAATTTTGTTATTTTTCTGGTTTATGCTGGGTGTGTTAGTGTGTAGGTATTTACAGGTGCATGCAAACAAGAGGTTCTCACAAGCTATCACCACTAGCGTTTGATCCAGAGATTGAGCGAACTTTGAGTAGAAATCGAGTACTATTTAGAGCAAACAAAATTCTTGGTTCACCAACAACACCTACAACACCAATTACACCAATCAGAGAAATGGATCAATCACAACTACCACCCACTACAGGTCAACCTACACCATCCACACTTTCACCAAATAATACCATTCCTACATCCACACCCGAAATTAAACTGACCAACACCACCTTACCCGAAAATACTCAATCCGAATACTCTTTTAGCTACACTGCTACATCATCTGCTGTTCCAGCCTTTTCATCATTTTTCCCAACTTCCGGGCAATAATCATTATCACAACAAATACCACCACCCAGTTTATTTCAATCCGGTCCATCTATTATCCATTCCACTCCATTTCAACCACCTTTGCAACCGAGAGCACAATATCAATAACCACAGTTTCTACAAACTTCGGGTGTAAGACAACATGGATTTGTCGATGGGTATGATGAAGAATTTGGGGGATATGAAGATGAGGGGTATATATATGGAGGAGATGGAGAGCAAGAAGAGTACACATATGTTCAAGGTCAAAATCAAGGAACCCAAGGGTATGGTAGAATTCCTCAACAACAAATGGTTCAACAAATCATACCTTAAAAATTACCACCACAAGGTCCACCAATTCAAAGGCAAGTTCAAAACAATAATATGTGGGCCCAAGATTTCAACCACCTCTACAACAATTTGGACCTCCAAGGCCACAAGTTTAAAGACCAATGAGTCCCACATGTCCAAGAGTTCGATCGGGCGTGCGACGAAAACATATTCGAGAGCCCGTGAGAGGTATAGAGGCACATTTTAGGCCGGTGATCACTAACAACCCATCACCAATAGTCATTCCTCAAAACAATCAAGGAAGGACTTTTGAAGTTCAAACAAATTATTTACAAAGTTTGCCAAAATATAAGGGTCTAGCAACGGAGGTGCCTTATTTTCACTTGGAAGCTTATGATTCAATATGTAACACAATTGGTGGTCAAGGGTTTTCATCGGATGAAGTGAAGTTGGTACTTTTCCAATTTTCTCTAGAAGACAAGGCGAAAAAATGGTTCTACACCTTACCTTTGGCATCCATTTACACATGGGCTAAAATACAACAACTCTTTTTAGAAGAATTTTTTACCGCGCAGAAAACGAATGATGCAAGGAGAAGCTTGAGAAGCTTTCAACAACAACAAGGTGAGATGTTTCATGAAGCATTTGAATGGTTTAACTTGATGATAAAGAATTGCCCGCATCATGGGATAGATCTATGGGAGTTGTTGAATGCATTGCACGAGGGTTTATGCTCCGAGGATGCTCGTAATTTGATGTCTGTCACGAGTGATACATTCGGTACTAACTACGAGCAAGATGATTGCATGTTCTTGGAGCAAATGGCGGTTACATCGAAGAGGAAGGCTCAATCATCAAGGAGAGCACGATCGGCCATTACCCGAACTCAAGTGCATGCGGCAGAAGATGCAAATGTACAAACCACTAATAAAATCTATGATGTTTGTGCACTTTGCAATGAATTGGGGCATGCGGCTGAAAATTGCCAAGGGGTGGAAGGGCAATATGAGGAGGTTAATGCATTACAAGGTCAAGGCGGTGGTGGTAGAAATTACAACATGAATTCAAATACTTACCACCCCGGGTTACGAAACCACCCGAATTTTCGATATGGGAATCCATTAAACCAAGCCAGCCCGAATTTTCAAGGAAGTCAAGGTAACTTTGTTCCATGCCAACCGTTTAATAATCAAGGTGGGTATCGAGGCGGGAACAACCAAGGATATCAAAGACAATACCAAACGGGTCAAGAGCATGGTTGGTCTTCGGGTGGAAATGAGGTGATGGAGATGTTGAAGGCGATGCAAACGGAGATTCAAAAGAGAAATCAAATGGATAATGCTCGCATTCAAAAGGATGAGATCCGAGACAAAGCAATTCAATATTTGACCACCCAAATGGGTCAACTCGCAACCGAAATGGCGGATTTGAAAAAAGGTAAAGGTCGATTACCAAGCTACACTAAGGTAAACCCTTCTCATAATTCATCTCGAAATAATATTAATATTAATCATGTGAGTGTTTTGAGAAGTGGGAAATAGTATAAAACTAATCCTTCACCGGATTTGGTTGATGGGGTTGTTGAGGACATAACGAGTCAAGAAAGTGATGATGAAAACGAAGCACCTAAAATTTCCTTTAAAAAACCCAATTTTGAAAAACCTGTAATTAATGAAGAAACAAAAGATAAAAATGAGGAAGGGGGTCTAGTCAAGTACCATTTCCATCGGCTTTATTAGATCCGGGTAAAAAGAATTTCATTTAAAAACGGGGTCCTCAAAAAGAATAATCTGGGAGGTGTTTAAACAAGTTAAAATCAATCTTCCATTACTTGAAGCAATTAAACAAGTACCCGCTTATGTAAAGTTTTTAAAAGAATTGTGTACCCAAAAGAGGCAACAAAAAGTTACTAAAGGGGTTGATTTGACCGAGCGGGTAAGTGCGGTTTTAAAGGGAGATCTTCCTCCTAAGCTACAAGATCCGGGAACACCACTTATTAATATTCAAGTTGGAAATTTTCAAACGGCGAGGGCGTTACTTGATCTTGGAGCCGGAGTAAGTATTCTACCGGGGAGGGGGGGGGGCTTGTATGACCAATACGATTTTGGTCCATTGAAGCGGGTTGAGACAACGGTTGTTCTATCCGATTTGTCTCATAAGCTCCCCCGGGGTATTGTGCGGGATGTTATAGTGAAAGTTGATGAGTTTTATTATCCCGTTGATTTTCTTGTTTTAGATTACTCATCTGCGGACCCAATTCAACAACAAAACGTTATTTTGGGTCGGCCATTGTTGAACACCGCTCATGCCGTAATTGATTGTCAATATGGTACGGTTGACATGACATTCGGTAATAGAAAGATAAGATTAAATGTTTTTACTAACGGATCTAATTCTTTTGGTGGTGATGAGTGTTTCTTAGCAGATATCATTGACGGATGTGACCCGCATGAATACGAGGAAGATGTGTTGGAACTATGTGTTTGTGATTGTTCATTGCAGGTACATATGTGTGCATTGAGGACGGACGAAAAGGAGCAAGAGGCTCTAGCAGTCAAGGAAGGAAGACCGCCGTGGACCCACCAAATTGAGAGTTTACCGGTGGAGATGGATTCGGGTACAAAGCCTTCTTTAGAGTGTCCACCACAAGTGGAATTGAAGGAGCTACCAAAGCACTTGAAGTATGCATTTTTGGGGGACAATGACACCTTACCGGTGATTATTGCTTCTAATTTGGAGGTAGCTCAAGAAGAAGGCTTGTTGCGGGTGTTAAAGGCTCATAAGGCGGCCATTGGATGGACGATTGCCGACTTGAAAGGTATTAGTCCATCCATTGTTATGCACAAAATTATTACAAATGAAGATGCAAAGCCTACCCGAGAAACACAAAGAAGGTTGAACCCGAACTCGAGAGAGGTTGTGAAGAAAGAAGTGATAGTGGTTGGATGCGGTGATCATGTATCCCATTTCGGACAGTGCATAGGTAGTCCAACACAGGGAGTGCCTATAAAGGCCGGTATCCAGGTAATTAAAGATGAACAAGGCGAGCAAATTGCCACCCGACCGGTCACCGGGTGGCGAGTTTGCATTGATTATAGAAAACTGAACGCCACTACCTCTAAGGACTATTTCCCGTTACCCTTAATTGACCAAATTATTGAAAAACTTTCGGGTCAAAAATATTATGGTTTTTTGGATGGGTACTCGGGATATAACCAAATTGCGATCCACCCGGACGACCAACACAAAACCACGTTTACATGTCCGTATGGTACATTTGCTTTTCGGCGAATGCCATTCGGACTATGTAACGCCCCGGCCACTTTTCAACGATGTATGATGAGTATATTTTCGGAAATGGTCGGGGAATCTCTTGAAGTGTTTATGGATGATTTTTCCATTTTTGGCCCAAGTTTTGAATCTTGTTTTGATGAATTAAAAAAAGTTTTAAAAAGATGTGTTGAGACAAACTTGGTGCTAAGTTGGGAAAAAAGTCACTTTATGGTTCAAGAGGGTATTGTGTTAGGACGTGTGATTTCGGACAGGGGGATGGAGGTAGATAAAGCAAAAATTCGGGTAATCTCATCTTTACCTCCACCAAAGAATGTTAAGGGGGTGAGATCATTTTTGGGGCATGCGGGATTTTATAGAAGGTTTATTAAAGGTTTTAGTGTTATCACCAAACCTTTATGTAATTTATTATTGAAAGATGTCCCTTTTGAGTTTACTAATGAATGTTTCCAAGCGTTTAATGTTTTGAAGGAACAGTTGGTGAAAGCTCCCATTTTGCAACCGCCGGATTGGTCAAAGCCGTTTGAAATCATGTGTGATGCTAGCGACACAACAATTGGAGTGGTTTTGGGTCAAAGAGTCGACAAGAAGCCGGTGGTCATTTATTATGCAAGCAAAACATTGTCCGAGGCGCAACTGAATTACACCACAACCGAAAAGGAGTTGTTAGCGGTGGTGTATACATTGGACAAGTTTCGATCATACATATGGGGGAGCAAAGTGATAGCTTATTCGGACCATAGCGCGGTTCGGTATTTGATGGAAAAGAAAGACGCGAAGCCCCGTTTGATCCGTTGGGTGCTTCTTTTGCATGAATTTGATTTGGAAATTCGGGACAAGAAAGGTTGTGAGAATGTTGTGGCGGATCATTTATCCCAAATTCCGTTGGAAGGAATTGACGATTCGAGTGAAATTAATGAACGGTTCCCCGATGAGCAACTTCTATCCGTTTCGACCGCACCTTGGTATGCTCATTATGTTAATTATTCGGCCAAGGGTGCAATCCCAAGTCATTGGACTAAGAAACGAAGGCAACAATTCATGGTCAAAGTTAAACAATACATATGGGATGAACCAGATCTCTTCAAGATTGGGCCCGATCAAGTGATAAGAAGATGTGTTCCCAAAACAAAGGTATTGGAGATTTTTACCCATGCTCACTCATCGGCATGTGGGGGTTACTTTAGTGGACACAAAACGGAATATCGGGTTTTAACTTGTGGGTTTTATTGGCCTATGATTTTTAAAGATGCTTGTGAGTCTGCCCGTAATTGTGTCAATTGTCAAAAAGTGGGAAGCATCTCAAAGCGGGATGAAATGCCTCTACAACCAATCTTGGTGGTTGAGGTATTTGATGTATGGGGAATAGATTTCATGGGTCCTTTACCAAATTTGAACGGGTTCATATATATCTTGGTTGCAGGAGACTACGTGTCGAAGTGGATTGAAGCAATCGCAACAAGGACCAATGATCATTACGTGGTATGTAAGTTTGTTCAGTCTAACATTTTTGCTCGATTTGGGGTCCCGCGGGTCATAATTAGTGATGGTGGTTCATATTTCAAAAACTTTAATTTTGGGAAATTGTTGAAACGATATAATGTGAATCACCAAATCACTACTCCTTATCACCCTCAAACTAGTGGACAAGTTGAAGTGTCCAATAGACAAATCAAGGAGATTTTGATGAAAACGGTGAGGGTGGATAGGAAGGATTGGTCGAATAAGTTGAATGATGCACTTTGGGCATACCGAACGGCTCACAAAACGCCGATTGGTACAACTCCGTATCGGATGGTTTATGGGAGAGGTTGTCATATACCGATGGAGTTGGCTCACCGGGCATTAAGGGCTATTAAGACGGTGAATGCTGATTATGATGAAGCGGGTCGAATTCGGAAACTCCAATTGAGTGAATTAAGAGATAAGGGATGAAGCGTATAAATGTGCATCCGCATACAAAGATAAGATAAAAAACGTTCGTGATGCAAAGATAAGGAAAAGAACCTTCGAAGTGGGTCAAAAAGTGTGGTTGTACAACTCTCGGTTGAAGTTGTTTGCAGGCAAACTTAAGAGTAAATGGATGGGTCCTTATGTCATCACACGTGTGGGCAAGTTTGTGGATGTAGATATTCAAGACGTTCAAACCAACACAAAGCAAACAGTAAATGGGCACTGGCTAAAACCGTATTTGGAAGGGAATGATATCAACAATCTCGAGCTTGACAAAGTGCGTTACATCTTACGCCCATTGGATGACGAGGAAGTTTGAAAGAGGCCCAGGTTTGGTAGTGTAAATATGTAGCTTAGCTTAGTTTAGATAGTTTCTTCTTAAAACAATTACCGTACTCGTTTGAACTTGTGTTCGAAACAAGTGTGGGGAAATTCGTACGAATTTCTTTAACACAGTGTTGAGGACAACACGGGGTTTTCACGGGGGGTCGGGTATATTTTTCTCGCTTTTTGAAAAAAAAAAACATAAATGGTTTGTAAAGTTAAAAAAAGTGCCACGGTCCATATGCCCAGTGACCGCCATAGGCTACGGCTAGGGCCGTAGCTTACGGTGGAGGTTTGACAAAACAAATTTCATTATGGCAGATTTTTGGAAAGGATTTTGCCGTAGCCTACGGTCAGGGCTGTAGGTTACGGCGCGCGCTGGGTATTCACATGTTGCTGTCGGCGTTTATATATATATATATATATATATATATATATATATATATATATATATATATATATATATATATATATATATATATATATATATATAGGGGAATGATGTATAGAAAACCCACTTTAATTTAGAAAACCCGGGAAACTCAAAGCTCCTGATGTTTTAAAAAAAAATATATATATATATACACATGTTATATACATGTTTTTAAGGTATTTGGGCAAAAAAAATCAAAAAAGCACCGAGTAGATATTTTAAAAAAAAATAAACAAGTTTTGGTGTAACACGTGTTACATTCATCTGACATATTTGTAACACGTGTTACACCAAAAATTGTTTATTTTTTTTAAAAATATCTACTCGGCGCTTTTTTGATTTTTTTTTTTGCCCAAATACCTTAAAAACATGTATATAACATGTGTATATTTTTTTTTTAAAAAAATCGGGAGGTTAGAGTTTCCCGGGTTTTCTAAATTAAAGTGGGTTTTCTATAGATACTTACATTATATATATATATATATATATAGGGAGCCGCTAGAATAAGAACCACCTCCAGTTATGAGAACCACTCTCAACCATTAACATTCAGCCAACAAAAGGGGTATATTGGTCATTTACTCTAAATGTCATATCCTACCATCTCTCTCTTCATTATTATGATCAGACCACTCTCTTCTCTCTCTCTATTTTATATCTTCCTTTCTCTCTCTCAAAACTTGAAATCCATCACCGGAGATCAAGCTTCTGTCTCCTCCGTCCTCCGCCACCGGATATCACTCTCCGGACCACCGGAGATCAAGCTTCTGTGTGTTTTTTTTTTCCTGGTTTTCAAAGACCAGTTCTTCTGGTTGTTCTTCATCTGAGAGATTAAAGGGCGATGATGATGTGGAAACCCACACATGAGCCTTGTTCTTCATCTGAGAGTTTAATGGCGATGATGATGTCGGTGGTGCCGGTGGTGCCATCGACGTCGGTGGTGCCGGTGTTTGAGTGGTGGCTAGAGGTGGTTGTTGATGCATTTTTAGTGTCTGTAACTAGTCTTGTTTAAACGATGTATTTTGAATGGTCTTTTATTAATTATCGAGTCTGTATGTTATGTTGACCAAGTCAGATATCCTCCTATCTACTTGTGTACAACTAGTTTGTCTCTTTTGGTATGTAATGTATTATGAACAATGCATGTTGCATTAAAGGGTAGTTTTGTCATTACTATGTTTATGTGTTGCTGATTGTTGCTGTCTGATAACAGGAACAAACACAACAGTTGCAGTCCTCGACGAAACAGACTTTTGTTTCGTCGGAACACTTCATGGCGAAACAGACTTCTGTTTCGTTGAAGGTCATGACGAATCAGACCTTGATTCGTCATGTATTGGGCTGTTCCAGGCCCAATGTCTGGCCCATGTTCAGATTCGTCAAACACTTCTGTGTTTCGTCGATATCTGTGGCCCAGGGACTATATAAACAACACTTTGTGTTCATTTGAACTCAGAGATAAGAAACAGACCATAGTAACAAAACTCTGCCAAAATTCCGTCTGAACTGTGTTTGTATCAGTTGTAATCGGTTCTTATTCCGTTAATCAATCGAGTGTGTTTCATTGATTAATCCGTTGCTATTATTGCTTTACGTGTTTGATTTGGCATAGTTACGTGGATTCCGCACGCGTAACCGTGTTTGCTATAAACAAGTGATTTGGTTCGTTATCGATCCTCAGATTACGGGACCTACAATTGGTATCAGAGCGTTTGGCTCTAATCCTTGTTTAAAATCAAACATTGTTCGGTTTTTATCAAGTTTTTGTGTGTGTTTTTCCTGAAAATTTATTCTTGAAAAATCATTTTTCTGAAAAATATTCATAAAATCTGTTTGTTTGTTGTTATTTGCTAAGAGTTTTATCAAAAACCTTGTTAGATTTATTGCTTATACTTTGAACCGGGTTTTTAGTGAAAGTCTTGTGCTTTATCGTGTTTTCGGAAATTTGTCCGGTCACCGGAAAACTCATAAGTTTACCGGGAAACTCTTTGTTCTTGTGTGTGTTCTTCATATCTTCATAGAGTTCTTTATAAAATTGTTCATTTGATCTTGTTGTGTTTAAATCAAAGTGTTACTCATTAAAATACATTAAGTGGACTTTTGTGTTTGTAACATTGGAACTCTAACTCAGAAAAAGCATACCTTGTGTCAGTTTAGATATTTTAAATATCTTAAACAGCTGTAAATATCTTAAACAGCTGTCTGAGACTCAGTTTTGACGAAACAAGCAGCCGACGAATCACATCTGTTTCGCCGCAACATCTTTGACGAAACAAATTCTGTTTCGCCACAACATCTTTGACGAAACAAATTCTGTTTCGCCATAAATCACAATTATCACAAGTCTGTTTCGTCGTCATTCATTCAGACGAAACAAACCTGTTTCGTGATTTCTGTTTCGTCAAAAACAGATCTGTTTTAAACAGAGGACTTATATCAGCTTGCTTACTGTTTATTTTCAAGAATTTGTGCAGGTACTAACATACATACACAAATCATGGGTAGCAAAGGTCTGTGGGATTGGGGTTCGGAAGCAAGACCAAGTGAAAATCAGCCTTCACTTGCCGATTTGATGAACCAATTGCCTCAAAAACAACAAGCAGCAAATGCAAGTCAGTGGGCAATGGTCTCTAATCAAAATCAAAACATACAGAATCTATTGCTCAGTGAAAGTGAGACGGGAAGCAACAATCGTCCGCCAAAGCTAAATCACATGAACGACTATCCATCTTGGAAGGGTCGTTTTCACACATACATTCAAGGACAAAACGTTGAACTTTGGACGTGTTTCACTACTTTATGCAGCCCGGAACTCGAAGAAGCAGCATCAACTGCCGCTGGTATTTCTAATATGCTTGAACAAGACAAGAAAGCCTATGAATTAGAGAAGAAGGCGTTTGCTTATCTAACACAAGCTCTTCATAAAGACATCTATCATCAATTTTCTTATAGTAAGAGCACAAAAGCTTTATGGGATGCATTGGAAACAAGAGGAGAAGGAAATGAAGCTTCTAGAAAAATTCGCCATGATCTTTTAAAGAAAGGATTTGAGTCATTTCAATCTTTGGAAAATGAAAATCTAAATGATTTGACTTCTCGTTTCTATCATTTGATAAGTGAAATGAGTTCTTATAAGGTTGTTGTAAGTCACGTGGAAATGATTGCACGTTTAGCTGATGCTCTACCACCTATATGGAGTCCATTCATTGAACTTCTAAAGCATACTGGTGCTCTGGATGGGGAAACTGTCACTATATATGGATTTGTTCAGAAGTTGGAGCACAAGTACGAAGAAGAAAATCGGAAAGCTAAACGGATTGGAGCTCCTCAAAACACAGAAATTTATCTGCCTGGTTTTGCTCCTTCTGCCAGTTCTAGTTCTGTTCAGCAGCCTAAGCTTCAAACGGCGTTTGTTTCCAACACAAACTCATCTCCGTTTCCATTCAAACCACCACCACAACCAGAGTTTGATCTAGGCGCTTATCTTTCGAAATCCTTATCAAAAGCACAACCACCACCACAACAAGTAAATTATACCAGCAATCCTCCATCCCAAGACACGAATACTATCAAAGTTGATACTTCGAACCTATCAAAAGTTAGCATTGAGGTTGCAAAGGAGCATTCGGAACTCATTAACACGATGGTCAGTGCTTACTGCGGTTTGGTTGCAGGTCAAATTGGGAACATCAGTATGACCAACGAAGATTATCAACAAATCGACCGTGATGAAATGGAGTTGATGGATATAAAGTGGGCGTTTGCAAGTGCAGTTAGAAGGGCAAAGGACTTTATGGCTCGAACGGGAAGAAGTTCCTTGGAAAGTAAGCAGGATACGAAGTACGGGTTTGATAAAGAAACTGTTACATGCTTCAATTGTGGCGAGAAGGGTCACTTTAAACGTGAATGCACTCGACCACCAAAGCAAGGCAATCAGAACCCTTTCAGAAATCAGACAGGTTCTTCAAATGCCAATCAAGGCAATCAAGACAATCGTGGAAGAGGGATAGTAGCTGTGAACAACACCACCAACCAGAACCAGTCTGGGCCATCAAACAACACTCGTGCATTGGTTGTTCAAACAGATGAAGGGTGTAATTGGTCTTTACAATTGGGGGAAGGTGATAATGATCAAGGAGGAACCGCATGCTACGCAAAGATCATCAATCACATCAAGCACGTTCGTAGGGAAGAATTTTCTGAAAGTGACGACAGTTCGGGTTATACCGGGAGTTCTGATGAAGAAAGTTCTATTTCGGGTGATGTGAAAGAAGAAGCGAGTTCTATTGATGATTTGTTGAGTGAAGCAGAGGAGTTGAAGTCTCAGAAATCTGTTCTCATCAAGAAGGCTGGGATAGCATCTAAAGAAATGGAGAAGTTCTTCTCTGAAGACGGATCTTTTTCTTTTCAAACTGCCTTCATGGCAAATGTTTCAGCCTCTTCGAGTCAGGTAACATCTGAAACTCCTAGAATTTGTAATGACTGTGCTTATTTGAAACAGGAATTTGATAGAATGAAACATGAATGTGACACAATTCATAGTCACAATCAACATTTGGTTATTGATATGTCAAAGTGCAAAGAAGCAAATATGGCTTTAACAAGAAATGAAAAGGACTTTAAATCTTTAATTGAAAATTTAAAGAAAAGTGTTTCCGAAACTACTAAAGTTGTTTATCACAAACAAGTTAGTATTAACAAGTACATAAATCTCGTTGAGGAAACCAGAACGGAATTAGCCATTGCAAAATTGGCGCACGATGCGATCAAGCAAAAATTGGAGAGTTATTCTAACTCCCGATTTGTGCTCGATCACATAATTGACGTTCAACAACTGAAGAAAAACAAGAGTGGTGTTGGGTATAAGAAATGTCCGCCCCCTTTGAGACACAATTATGCAGCACCACCTGATGAAGAGGATATGCCTCGTTTTGAACCCAGTGTGCCTCTCAATTATGAGGAATTTACTACTGGATTAGGGTTCAAACCAGACAGCTCCTCGGGAACTTTATCTGATGAAACAGGAACTTCAACATCAGTGAGCCAAAGTCCTCCAATTGTTGAGGATTATGATTCATCTGATGATGAAACAGATGCAAATGACCAGGATGAATCACGTGATAAGAAAAAGGGAATAGAAATTCCAATTGAGAATCATATTCTTTGTGATCCTCCTATTCCTTTAGTGCAACAAGTTGCCAAAAATGTGATTAATCCTGTCATAAATGACAAGAAACCTGTGTCTACCGTTAAGAGTAACAATGTGTTGTATACTTTGGTTGGTGATTCTAAAATCTATTCAGATAATGATTTCCCAATTAAAAATGTCAATCCATCATCGATTGATAACGTTTTTGAAAATAACACAAGTAAGTTTTTGGGAAGGTCGATTCCGGGAGTTACTGTAACTCAATGTGATCAAATTCCTAAAGCTGAAATCAAAAAGAAATTTGGAAATCAAAACTTCCCAACAAAGCAACAACCGATTGCTCCTAAGGGTAAACAACCATATCAACGAGCTCAAAGGCCAGATGTTTCTAAATCAAAATCTGAAACAAATGGAGCTCGTTATCAAAAGAAAAACAATGATGTCAGATTTGTGGCATCTGAGGGTACTGATAAAATTGAGATTTTTGCTAACAAATCAAACACTGATTTTGTACAAAAAGTCAAGATTTTAAAGCGTAACAATCAGAATAATTACACTCAACATTCAAACGGGTGTAATGAAAAGGCTAGTACCTCAGGTTCTACAGGTTTGACATATGTGCCTCGATCCGTTTCTCCTAAGTTTGTTGAGAGGAGAACGTGTTTTAAATGTGGAGAGTTTGGACACATCATCAAAGATTGTGTTAACACTCCAAAAGATAAATTTGTTGAGAAAGTACCACCTGAAATGATTCACCCTCAATGTCGTACTGTTTCGTTAAAACATGATAAAAGAACGGTTAAAGAACAGGAAACGAAACAACGACATCAAAATGTGAAGAAAATAGAAAAGGCTTTAAAATCTGAGGTCAAATCTGTTCCAAAGGAACCAAGTTCACCTTTAAAACCAGAAGTTTCAAAATCTGTTTTCAAAACTCAATCTGGTAAACAAAAACAAACTTGGAAACCTAGGAAGGGTGAAGGTTCAGGGGGATTTGTTAGTTTGGAAAATCATCACCAGATCGAGATCACTATTCGTGATTCTCAGGGACGACCCAAGACCACTGTGGCTTGGGTCCCCAACCTTAACTAATCATTGGATGATTCGTGCAGGATGTTCCAGGAGGAACTATCAGTAGTCATTGGATTGTTGATAGTGGGGCATCCAGGCACATGACGGGCGACTTACGGCTTCTGTACGATGTGAGAAATATTAGAGGAGGCTATGTCGCGTTCGCAGGAGACAAAGGCGGATATATCACCGGAGAAGGAATGATCTCCAATGGAGTGGTATGCTTCGAAAAGATTAATTATGTTCGTCAACTTGATCATAATCTTCTCAGTGTGTCGCAAATCTGCGATAAAAAGTTCACCGTGCATTTTGATGATGCCGGTTGTTATGTGCTTAAACCTGGATTCAAGATTCCTGATGAATGGATTCTCTTATCGGCTCCAAGAATTAATGATCTTTATATTCTTGACATGAGCCAAGCCATTACGACATCTGCGCAAGTACAATGTTTTGTCTCAAAAGCCACAGAGAAGGAGTCTATTTCTTGGCACAGAAGAATGGGGCACATTCACTTGAGGAAAATGAACCATTTGGTGAAAAACAATCTTGTGAATGGTGTGCCTGTGAGAAGTTTTCATCTACAAGATATCTGTGTTTCGTGCCAGAAAGGGAAACAAACAAAGAAATCTCACCCTCTGAAGAAAATCAATTCTGTTAGCATGCCTCTCGAACGTCTTCATATGGACCTCTTTGGACCAATGAAGCACAAGACAACATTCGAAGATGCTTACTGTCTGGTTGTTACTGATGATTATTCTAGATTTTCTTGGGTAGCTTTCATGGCACACAAGAGTGATACTCCTGGAATTCTCAAGGATCTTCTCACAATGTTGGAAAATTTATACACTTTGAAAGTGAAGAGGATCCGAAGCGACAATGGAACTGAATTCAAGAACCGTGTGATGGATGAGTTCTGTACTTCTAAAGGCATTCTTCATGAATACAGTTCTCGCTATACTCCACAACAAAACGGTGTCGCTGAGAGGAAGAATCGTACGATTATTGAGACTGCAAGAACTATGTTAGTAGAGTCGGAGCTTCCTGTTCAATTCTGGGCAGAAGCTGTGTCGACTGCTTGCTACACTTTGAACAGAGTTCTTACAGTTAAGAGGCATGGCAAAACATGTTTCGAACTTCTATAGAAAAGGAAACCGGATCTTTCTTTCCTTGAACCCTTTGGTGGTCCATGTACCATGATTGACCCAGATGGTAAGTTTGGCGCAAAAGCTATCGAAGGTTTCTTCCTTGGATATGCAACTCCAAATTGTCGTGTATGGAATCTGACCACCAAAAAGATTGAGCTTTGGAATGAAGTAAGGGTTCAAAGGTATACAAGTCCTGTTAGAGCTCCGGGTGATCCTTGGATGTTCGATTACGATGGGATATTCGACTCCTTTAATCTGCCTACCTTTGATGAAGAATCTGCAGCTGTTCAAATGTTATTTGATAGTGACAACGCTGCTGGCTCGCCATTGGTAAGACCTGTTATTGTTAGCCCTGAAGGTTCTAATTCAGTTAACAATACAGTTCAAAATGAGGTATTTGAAGATGCTTCTGAGTCATCGGAAGATGATGAACATCTAGATGCGACTGAAGGCACTTCTGCCCCGGTTGCTCCTGTTCAAGGTTCTTCTTTAGAAACTCCTCAAGTGCAGAATGATGATACTGCTGAAGGAAATGACTCCACCTCCACGCATATACCCGGTGCGGAGTTGGTTGCTGATCTTAATCTTAACAATTTGGGTATTGATACAAGTGTTCCTGAACATCCTGAATTGAGGATTCACAATACCCATCCACAGCAGAACATTATAGGAGATGTCCAAAGCGGTGTGCAGACACGTAATCAGCTTAGAAATAACCCAAATGCTGGTTTATATTCAGCCATTAGAGAATCTGGTCTTCAAAACGATTGGTCCTTTGCTTGTTACGTTTCACAAGAAGAACCAAAGTCTTGGAAGGATGCTTTAAAAGATAATTCTTGGGTTGAAGCCATGCAGGACGAACTGCAACAATTTCAAAAGCTTGGTGTTTGGAAGCTTGTTGAAAAGCCGGATAATTACAAGAAAATTGGCACACGATGGGTTTACAAATGCAAGAAGGACGACCGTGGGATTGTTATTCGCAACAAGGCGAGACTGGTTGTTCAGGGTTTTCGCCAGATAGAAGGCATTGACTACAATGAAGTTTATGCACCTGTTGCACGTCTGGAAGCTATTCGAATCTTCTTAGCTTATGCTTCTTTCAAAGGATTCAAAGTTTACCAGATGGACGTTAAAAGTGCGTTTCTTCATGGTATTGTTCAAGAAGAGGTGCATGTCGAACAACCTCCAGGTTTTGAAGATCCTATTCACCCCGATCGGGTTTGGTTGCTCAACAAAGCTCTTTATGGTCTACATCAAGCACCTAGGGCTTGGTACGCAACCTTATCAAACTATCTTCTGGAGAATGGATTTCGACGAGGTCTTATTGATTGCACACTCTTTATCAAGGAACAAAATGGAGATCTTCTGCTGGTGCAGGTATATGTTGATGATATAATATTTGGTTCCACTAATGATTCTTTGTGCAGGCAATTCGAACGAGTTATGCAAGAAAAATTCAAAATGAGCGCAATGGGGGAGATGACTTTCTTCTTGGGCCTACAAGTTCAACAAACAGAGTCTGGGATATTCATCCATCAGACTAAATATGTTGGTGACATTTTGAACCGATTCCAAATGTCAGATGCAACGCCCATTGGTACCCCTCTTCCGCAGAATCACGGGATTACTCCGGATTTGAAGGGTGAAAGCATCAACTCCTCATACTATCGTGCCATGATCGGATCTCTCATGTATCTCACCGCTTCAAGACCTGACATAATGTATCCAACATGCCTGCTTGCAAGATATCAAGCAAACCCGAAGGCCTCTCATCAGTCAGTTATCAAAAGGATTTTTCGCTATTTGAAGGGATGCCCGGACCTTGGTCTTTGGTACCCCAGGGATGATAGCTTTGAATTAATTGCATACAGTGATTCTGATTTTGGTGGATGCAAAATCGATGGCAAATCGACAACAGCAGGATGTCAGTTCTTAGGAAATCGCCTGGTCACGTGGCAGTGCAAGAAGCAAACGTGTGTTGCTACATCAACATGTGAAGCAGAATATATTGCTGCCTCGAGTTGTTGCTCCCAAGTTCTTTGGATACAACAACAAATGCGCGACTACGGTTTAGAATTCCTATCTACCCATATTTTTGTTGATAATAATGCTGCCTTGCAAATCACTAAAAATCCTGTGCAACATTCTAAGACTAAACACATCGACCTTAAATATCACTTCATACGTGATTGTTTTGACAAGAAATTAATCGATGTCGTTCATGTCCCCACTGATCACCAACGTGCCGACCTGTTTACAAAAGCTTTTGATAAATCACGTTTTGATTATCTACTTTTGGTCAATGGCATTAAGGTGATACCTGAGTAAACTTCTTTGGCTGATCGTTTTTGTAAATATTTTCTTTATAATCTTTGAAAATTCAAAAAGATTTTAGTTTTCGTAAACTTTGCAAATTTTAGGGGGAGATATTTCAAGAAAATACAAAAACATTGCAAAAGTTCAAAATCCAAAAAGATGTCTTTACTTTCTGTCGTTTCGTTTGAAAAATTCAAAAATTCAAAAACAATAGAAAAACCAAAAATGAGTTTCTTGGATAAAGGAAAATGATGAAATTCACTGGTGTGGTCGGTCAATGTGCTCAAAATGCAAAATAAAAAAATGATAAGTATCTCTACTAACGATGTATCGGTAGGCTCACAATCAGACTAAAATGTGCAGGGTGATACAAACCTAACAGACTTCAAAGTCAGGTGGGAACCGCTCGTTGGCATATGGTCTTAGTACCGAAATCTCGTTTGAGAGATTGCCGAGATCTGAAATATTCGGTCTTTATGCTGCTTATCATCTGGGTATCATGGTTGTATCAAACCGTAAAAATAACGGAGACGAAGTCTAAGATCTTCCATGATACTATACATACATGTACATACTGCATTCGACCTCAATAAGTGATCAACAATCACATGTCCAAACAAAATAAGTGATAATATATCACAGATTCTTTGCGGGAGTCAAGTTCGTCTCTCTGCTGTACGGAAGTACTGACCTGTTCACGGACTTGCTCCTGTGCCCTCATGCATCTGAAAATCAAGTTCCTCATCAATAAGTGATTCTATCTCATAGGACTTGTTTTCAATCAAAATAAGTGAGTCTCTCACATTTTTATACGGTCAAACAGATGATAATCGGTATACTCACCGGTAAGATGAATTCTCGTGCATACCTTGATACGGGAATGTGTCGTGAGTGGATTTACATCGACTTGTAAGTATAATCCTTATCGTTAATCGTATCTCTTAAATTATGATTACGTCTGATCAGTTTGAGCTTATGTGGACCACAATACCGATAATCGAGGTAGTATACTTATCCAAGAGCTTTAAACAGAATCAAAATCATGTTGACTAAGACCGTAAGCTGGTATGATTCCTTGTCCTTGAGATTCGCAAAAAGATTGCACTTGTACAGTTGTTTAGTGTTATTTAACAGTTTTCCGCATTTTCCTTTAGTTTACTGTGCTTTAAATTTATTTTTAGTATATTTGTGTAAAGTTCGTTTTTGATTAAGCCGAAGTTGTTGCTTGGTGTTTTCTACCGGAAGCCTGAAACCTTCTTCATAAAAAACGTTCTTGCATTTGAAAATTCAAACTGAATGGAATTGTGTTCATAATCTGTTTTGACTGCAAAATATTTTCAGCCTGGGTGTTGCTGTTTTGAAAAATCTGTTGGTGAAACAGACCTGTCACGAATCACAAGTGTTGACGAATCAACATAGTCGACGAATCAGACCTAAGTTGGCGAATCAAATCTGATTCGTCATAACAGACGACGAATCACAGGAGCCCAAATCTGTTTCGTCATGGGCTAAAGTTTAGGCCCAAGTTCAAGCCCAAAGTTCTGTTTCGCCGGGCCCATTTCTGTTTCGTCGAATCCTCTGATTCGTCGAGACAAGGCAGTATATATATAGGTCCCACTTGTTTACTTTTTCAAAACATCAGTTATCTTCTTCTTCACACAACCAAAACCCAAACCTACGGTTTCTCTGCAAAATCGCTCAAAACATCAGTTTTTAGTCAAAATTTTACAAACTTCAAAGGTAGAAACATGTTCTGATTTACATTCCGAACACTTTGAACCGTCGGGTTTTTCATCCGAAAACCCTCAAAAACCCTTTTGAAATCATTGTTTTTCTTTGATTAAATATGTGTTGTTGTTGCATGTTGTTGTGTTTTCATTATAATCTGATAGATTTAGGTTATCTGTGTTTGATTTGCTTTGATTTGTTAGTAGTTTTCATAAACAAAAACAGGGGTTTGTACTTAATGATGGTATTATCTGTTTTTACAAGGGTTTTTGTTCGGAAAAACATTTATGGGTGTTTATAAATGGGTTGGGTAAATAATGTTGATTGAATGTGTTTATGTTCATATCTGATGTGTGTTTAAACTGTCACACCCCGACCGCGTAAAACAACAAATCGCGGCGGAAACATCGGGGAGTGTTGTAACAGAATTAATGTTTCATAACCATGGATACCAAAGAGTGTTTCGTTTTATTAACCATTGAGTAATTACATCGTCTTGAAATCTAAATACACTAATTAAACATAGTCTATCATTGTTATTGAGTCACTAAGGCCTTGTCCAGTCCTATGTGAGCATGCATCTTATCAATCGATATCATCCAACAATACCTGAAACATATGTGAAAAACGAGGTCAGCAAAGAAATGCTGGCGAGATACATAGGTTTTGTGAAAATAAGATTCATGACTTATGTTTGAGAAAAAAATTTAGTCATGAACCTTGTAATTTGCTTTGTCTTTGTAATTCATTTGAAAATAATAAGTTCAGGTGATATTTATAATAAGAGAATAATGCATGATTAAATGAATAACCATGTAAAAATGTGTTTGTATAAGATAAGTTGTTTGTAAATAAATGTCTTGTGAAAAGTATGTTACTTGTATAAAATGTTCTATGTCTCAAACTGAAATGATTCAAATAACGCTACGATATGTAATACCATACAAACACTTATATATAGGAAGTACCAGCGGCGTATCCACCATGTTTGTATCATATTACACACGCATCGTTACTTAATCACTTAACCAAACCAAACCAAACAATGTAAAATGTTCATGTCAAAATGTAAATCATGTCCAATTGTTTACCCAATCGTTAAACCATCTTGTTTTAATTGTGAAACTACTTTATGGTCGATTCTCTAATAACATTCAAACCTTCTTGACGCGTTCCTCGGTCCATCTCGCTCTCGCTCTCGTTCTTAACAAACCCTTACCAAAGGATAAGTTAATAATTACAGATTCAGTCGCTACCCACAACCCCCACACATAACAATGGGTGCAGTAAATAACGGGATTTGTCAGATCCTATGGTACCATAACCTAATACTGGTCGGCTTGATCATTGCTAATGAATGTCATCGGTCATGTAAACTACAACCAACAAGTTTGTTCACTTTTTGAAATTGTTATTTGTTTTTGAAATCATTGTTAGCGTTCTTGAAATAATTGTTAGCGTTCTTGAAATAATTGTTAGCGTTCTTGAAATAATTGTTAGCGTTCTTGAAACCACATTGCAATTGTTATTGAAATTATTGTAAAACATTTAGCACATATGAGTCACCCCAAAACAGTTGAAAACAGTAAAAGAGGGGAATAATGTACTCGCCTGATAATGCTCGGAGGTCTTGAACAACAACCAAACAAAGCTTGAGGGAGCACGGAATCAGTCGGCGATCTAAAACTATATAATAAACCGGACTTAAATCGGGAGATCGGATAGGATGAGGCTTGGTAAACCAAATGAGTGTTGGAACTCATATGATATGGTTTAACCGGACCTACATACTACAATGAAACCAAACCTAAGTGCTTTCGACCCATCGCGACCCATTAAGGTAGCTTATGCTACTTTAACGCGTCGTGCGCGTGAAACGCGTTCGGACCGCCTAACTAGTCCTATGACAAGTATTATATGCCTCAACATGTTAAATAATCAGTTATGTGACAAAGGTTTAGGTTACATATGCTAAATTACCAATTATACATGAAAAGGGTATTCTGGTAATTTACCTAAGGCATATAAACTACCTATCATACAACTATTTAAACGATGTGACCATAGGGTATAACCTCGGAAGGTTATGCCCTATACTAGGGTCACCTAATGTATTTGGTCGGATCCTAATGATCGACCAAACTGGGTCGGGTTCGAGGTATAAGCGATTTATTAGATCGCTTACCCTACGACCCTAGACAACGTGGTAATCCGTGGGCATAGTCCCAAGGGACTATAACCATCGTGATTACAATCACGTTGCGAAGTTCAAACGAACTTCGCATTGACCATAAGCTGGTCAACGCTGAAAGTCAAACAAAGTTTGACTTTAGGACTCGAAAAGCAGTAAAAATAAGGAAAAGAACGAAAGAATACTTACCCAGGGTCCCCGAATGCTAACCCAGATCAAAATAGCTCAGGTATGAAACGAAGGTTCCAACTTAGAGTCTTTTCAATCAGATTTGTGGGTTTTTAAGCCAAAGGGGGGTGGGTATTTATAGAAAGAGTAGAGCCGCTAGGATCGTTTCTAGAATATCGTGCCACGATCCGAGCCGTACACTTGTCGTGATGTTATGGTGGGTAAATGGCCACTCACCATAGGGTATCAACATGTGGCAAGGTTTTTGGGAGTGCTAAACAGCTGTAAACAGCTGTTGATACATCGAATCTGGTCCCGAAAATGCGAAAAATGAGTTTCTGCATGTTTCTGCCCCAGGTTAGGCAGTCGCGTAGCGCGACAGGTAGGCCCTTAGGGCTCGCGCTACGCTACTGCCTCCCCTGAATCAGCAAGTTTCAAAATTTACATGTTTGGTCCCTGCACGTGTTTCAAGGCATTTCCGACACTTCCAAGGCCCGTAAAGCCATCTTTAAGGCCCTAAAATGTTGCCTAAACATTGTGGACATGAAACATGTTCAAAAATATGCCGGATGATGGTTCGTTTGGTCGTACGAACGCGATGTTCGCTTAATTACGACGAAATGCGCATAAGCGCGAAAAACGATCCAAATGACGAAACGAATGGATTTTTCTTAAGGCGAACACTAAAATATAATGTAGTCATGCTTACATAAATTTTTGGATGTCCAGATGTATTCAGAACGTAAGATATGCGCGAAAATGCAAACTTGTGCACTTTTTGACACTTTTAGTCCCTGAATGACACAAAAGTTTATTTTAGCATACCGAACACCTCAAAGCCTATTACTAAGCTATGTAAGGGATATTTATGGTATGTTTAACTTATGATCATGTTCCGGAATGTCCGTTACAGTTCAAATTGGCATACTTTCGCAGTTTGTCAACTTTAGTCCCTGTAAGCGATTTAACTTTGATTTCACCACACCAAACCTTCTAAAACTTATATCTAAGTTATGTAAAGGTTATTTAAGGTATGTTAAACCTATTTCACTATTCCGGAGTGTTTGTTGCATTAAACTGGTTATATTTACGCATTAAAGCGCGTATAACCTTCCAGAAAGTGATTTAGAGTTTGAAATTGAACAAGAATTGATATGTGCAAATGATACACATATTTTGACAAATCCCAAGTATGAAATATAATATTTCATTGGTTTGGTATTTGTTTGATGGCCGTGAAGGCACAGGTGTTACAGTCTCCCCTACTTTAGGAAATTTCGTCCCGAAATTTATTTAGAGGAAACTTGTGAGAGTTTAAAAACATGAAGTTGAAAAGATCGAGCAATATTTATTAGGTATCTGAACTTATAGTAACCTTTAATAACATCATGATTGCAATGTAAGAGGGATACTTATATACAAGTATGTGAAGCGTCATTGGTGCGTCCACCGTACCTCCATTACATCGTTATCATTTTGTTAATTTTGTCACTATCGGTTCTTACACATAATAAACCTTACTAGGTTTCTGTGCACTAAATTTCATAATTATGTACGCGTCCATAATTAGTCAATTCCTTGCACAGTTCACACAGTCTATTTTATAATGTGTAGGGTAAAACCAAATGAACAAACCTGTGATGAGTGTGACTGGACCACCATAGGGTCCTTTCAGCTGTATCATCACATGCCATTCTTAACCAGATCTTGAATCAATCTTTTCGACTAGACCACTAAAGGGTCTATCATCGAATACTGGAATGGTACTATATAACCCAAGGGTCTTAACTACCACGTAGAAGCCCACAAGGATTTAAGGTAGTACCTTTTGAATATCCTACTATGAATCCCTCATATGAAGATATAAAAGATTCTATGAGGATTTGAAAATCGTTTACCACACAAAAACATAGAGGAGAACACATAAACACATACCACATAATCGCATAATCGTATACTCGCATAATTGTTTAAATTGGCCTTTAAATTTGTTATCTTTGGACACGGGTATTTAATGCATACAAGGAATCAATTCTTAATTGCATCAATTTGGATGGATCCACATGAATACCCTGCTTGTTGACTACATGACCCAAGAACTGAACTTCTTTAAGCCAAAATTTCCCCTTGGAGGATTTAGCGAAAAATTTGTTCCTTCTTTAAGGGTCTCAATGTCAACGAAGGTGTTGATCGCGATCGGCTCGGGACATGAATAGATCAAGATGTCATTAATAACAATGACGAACTGATCTAAATAAGGCTTGCAGACTCTAATTATTAAGTCCTTGAAGATGGCTGGAGCATTTGTCAACCCAAAAGGCATGACTGTAAACTCGTAATGGCCATTCTTCGTGAAGAAAACCGTTTTGGGAACATCTTCTTCGAGAATTCAAAGTTGATTTACCCAAAGCGCAAATCGATCTTGGAAAAGCATGAAACGCTATGCAGTTGATCGGAGAAATCGTTGATTTAAGGTAGGGGATATCGATTCTTGATGGTAAGCTTACTAGGCTTACGTTAATCGATATTCATTCGAAATGATCCATTTTTCTTTTCACAAGGAGAACAAAAGTTTCTCCAAGGTGAAAAGTCCGGACGGATGAATCCTTTTTCAGACAACTCTTGAAGTTGTTTTGATAATTCTTGCATCTCGAACGGTGCAAGACGATAAGATACTTTAGATTTAGAAGAAACAAGTGTTCGAGATTCTTAGGGAGATCACAAGTGATCGTAAAAATGACAGAACCACACGAGTAGTTTTGTCTTTGTGTTAACATCATAAGGTTGAATCAAACATTCATACAATGGCATTAGTTAAAATAAAATCACAAATTTTATTTATATAACATCCGCATTGTTTTTAAATGTTATAAGATAACAACCAGAGAAATTTCAGAATACTAAAAGTTCACTCCTTCATCATCGATTGCCTCGTTGATGTTAAACACTCGACCACGTGCTGGATTCACATTGACGTTGGCATTCGCATTTGGGTTTGCGTTAGCATTTGCGTTCACCAGTCTTGGGTAGTTGTGGCGGAAATGATCCATTTCTCCGCAGTTGAAACATGAACCCAGTGGGAATCTCACAGCATTCCCTTGAACCGGAGCTTGAACCTGAGCAGCCTGATTTTGTCCCAAACGACAAACCTTGGCCAAATGCCCAAGTTTACCACACGTCGTGCATTGCCAGCAAGCTTGTTGCACTGCGTGATGACCGTTGCAGCGTGCACAATAAGGTGCGGTACCAGCATATGCTTTCTTTGCAGGTGGCTGAGCTGGTGGGTTCCGCGGGTTCTGAGCAGTCTGTGCTGTAACAGCAAAGTTCTGACCACCCTTTCGCTTCTTTGATTTCTTTGACGTCTCACCTTCCTTACCCTTCTTGTTTTGACCTTTCTTGTTATCCTCCATGTCAGATGTCTGTTTCTTGCCCTTGCCACCCTTCCTGTGTAACTTGTTCTTCCGAATCTGCGACTCAGTCAATGTCGCTGATAACTCGATCGCCTGACGGAGTGTGGCAGGGTTACTACCAGTAAGGATGTCTTGTACCGAGTCAGGTAGGCCGTCGATGTACCTTTCGATAGCTATGTCAAGTGGGGTAACCATTGTCGGGCAAAGCAGACTCAGCTCCTCAAACCTATCAGTATAAGCCCTGTGCTCACCACTATCCTGCTTTAAATCATCAAATTCCTTCTCTAAGGCTCGCTGCTCATGACGAGGACAGAATTCCCTCATCATAAGAGCTCTTAGTTCAGCCCATGTCTGTGCCAAGGCAATCTCAGCACCCCTATCTCTCATAACCCCGTTCCACCATGTCAAAGCCCTCTTCTGAAATACGCTCGAAGCAAACTCGACCTTGCGATTGTCAAGACACTGCACGTGGCGAAAAGTATTCTCTATGCTTTCAAACCACTGAAGAAGCCCAGTCGCTCCTTCAGAACCACTAAACTTGAGTGGTTTAGCCTGGTTAAAATCCTTGTATTTGCATGGAACATTGTTGTTGTTGTAGGCTTGGATCCATTGAGCAAAGAGGTTTGGGAATTGAGCAGCCATTTGCTGCGCAATAATTTCTGCCAGTTCGGCAGTCTCTATCTGGTTCTCGCGTCGAGGAGGCATTTTCTAAAAGAGGAAACATGAAAGGAAACGAGTGAGAGAATTAGACGAAAAGAATGAGGTGAAACAAATCTGATGAAAGCAAGGATAGTGGTCATTTGTTTGTTACTACAAGGCAACAAACGACCTTGGTGATTAATCAAAGTAATTCGGTCAAAAATAATGTATCGCGAAGACATGCTCGCCTATAAGTGAACACTCATCCCAAGAATTCCCAGGTAAGCACAACTGGTCTCGCGTCTGATGAGATGTATACGAAGTGCTTGCCTAGCCAGAAAACCCAGAATACAGGCATTCACCCTTCCAGTTTGCACGTGTTCACATTATTAAAACCCAAAACCTTGACGAGATTTTGAAAACCCAAAGGGGTTCAAAACCATAAAATAGAGAGTTCAAAACCTTACAATAGAGGGTTCAAAACCTAGTAATCAATCATCCTTGAACAGATGATTAGTTTTCAAAGCGGTTTCGAAAATTGTATTCTTGTTGTGGTTGTCGCCTAAGGATAGGTGACAATATTGTTTTATGACTAAACGCAAGTAAACTCGCGTTAGGGTCCTAGAAAGGTTATAGACTAGGTCAAAGCATTACTAATAACCTAATTCCCTATAACCATTGGCTCTGATACCATCTTTTCTGTCACACCCCGACCGCGTAAAACAACAAATCGCGGCGGAAACATCGGGGAGTGTTGTAACAGAATTAATGTTTCATAACCATGGATACCAAAGAGTGTTTCGTTTTATTAACCATTGAGTAATTACATCGTCTTGAAATCTAAATACACTAATTAAACATAGTCTATCATTGTTATTGAGTCACTAAGGCCTTGTCCAGTCCTATGTGAGCATGCATCTTATCAATCGATATCATCCAACAATACCTGAAACATATGTGAAAAACGAGGTCAGCAAAGAAATGCTGGCGAGATACATAGGTTTTGTGAAAATAAGATTCATGACTTATGTTTGAGAAAAAAATTTAGTCATGAACCTTGTAATTTGCTTTGTCTTTGTAATTCATTTGAAAATAATAAGTTCAGGTGATATTTATAATAAGAGAATAATGCATGATTAAATGAATAACCATGTAAAAATGTGTTTGTATAAGATAAGTTGTTTGTAAATAAATGTCTTGTGAAAAGTATGTTACTTGTATAAAATGTTCTATGTCTCAAACTGAAATGATTCAAATAACGCTACGATATGTAATACCATACAAACACTTATATATAGGAAGTACCAGCGGCGTATCCACCATGTTTGTATCATATTACACACGCATCGTTACTTAATCACTTAACCAAACCAAACCAAACAATGTAAAATGTTCATGTCAAAATGTAAATCATGTCCAATTGTTTACCCAATCGTTAAACCATCTTGTTTTAATTGTGAAACTACTTTATGGTCGATTCTCTAATAACATTCAAACCTTCTTGACGCGTTCCTCGGTCCATCTCGCTCTCGCTCTCGTTCTTAACAAACCCTTACCAAAGGATAAGTTAATAATTACAGATTCAGTCGCTACCCACAACCCCCACACATAACAATGGGTGCAGTAAATAACGGGATTTGTCAGATCCTATGGTACCATAACCTAATACTGGTCGGCTTGATCATTGCTAATGAATGTCATCGGTCATGTAAACTACAACCAACAAGTTTGTTCACTTTTTGAAATTGTTATTTGTTTTTGAAATCATTGTTAGCGTTCTTGAAATAATTGTTAGCGTTCTTGAAATAATTGTTAGCGTTCTTGAAATAATTGTTAGCGTTCTTGAAATAATTGTTAGCGTTCTTGAAATAATTGTTAGCGTTCTTGAAACCACATTGCAATTGTTATTGAAATTATTGTAAAACATTTAGCACATATGAGTCACCCCAAAACAGTTGAAAACAGTAAAAGAGGGGAATAATGTACTCGCCTGATAATGCTCGGAGGTCTTGAACAACAACCAAACAAAGCTTGAGGGAGCACGGAATCAGTCGGCGATCTAAAACTATATAATAAACCGGACTTAAATCGGGAGATCGGATAGGATGAGGCTTGGTAAACCAAATGAGTGTTGGAACTCATATGATATGGTTTAACCGGACCTACATACTACAATGAAACCAAACCTAAGTGCTTTCGACCCATCGCGACCCATTAAGGTAGCTTATGCTACTTTAACGCGTCGTGCGCGTGAAACGCGTTCGGACCGCCTAACTAGTCCTATGACAAGTATTATATGCCTCAACATGTTAAATAATCAGTTATGTGACAAAGGTTTAGGTTACATATGCTAAATTACCAATTATACATGAAAAGGGTATTCTGGTAATTTACCTAAGGCATATAAACTACCTATCATACAACTATTTAAACGATATGACCATAGGGTATAACCTCGGAAGGTTATGCCCTATACTAGGGTCACCTAATGTATTTGGTCGGATCCTAATGATCGACCAAACTGGGTCGGGTTCGAGGTATAAGCGATTTATTAGATCGCTTACCCTACGACCCTAGACAACGTGGTAATCCGTGGGCATAGTCCCAAGGGACTATAACCATCGTGATTACAATCACGTTGCGAAGTTCAAACGAACTTCGCATTGACCATAAGCTGGTCAACGCTGAAAGTCAAACAAAGTTTGACTTTCGGACTCGAAAAGCAGTAAAAATAAGGAAAAGAACGAAAGAATACTTACCCAGGGTCCCCGAATGCTAACCCAGATCAAAATAGCTCAGGTATGAAACGAAGGTTCCAACTTAGAGTCTTTTCAATCAGATTTGTGGGTTTTTAAGCCAAAGGGGGGTGGGTATTTATAGAAAGAGTAGAGCCGCTAGGATCGTTTCTAGAATATCGTGCCACGATCCGAGCCGTACACTTGTCGTGATGTTATGGTGGGTAAATGGCCACTCACCATAGGGTATCAACATGTGGCAAGGTTTTTGGGAGTGCTAAACAGCTGTAAACAGCTGTTGATACATCGAATCCGGTCCCGAAAATGCGAAAAATGAGTTTCTGCATGTTTCTGCCCCAGGTTAGGCAGTCGCGTAGCGCGACAGGTAGGCCCTTAGGGCTCGCGCTACGCTACTGCCTCCCCTGAATCAGCAAGTTTCAAAATTTACATGTTTGGTCCCTGCACGTGTTTCAAGGCATTTCCGACACTTCCAAGGCCCGTAAAGCCATCTTTAAGGCCCTAAAATGTTGCCTAAACATTGTGGACATGAAACATGTTCAAAAATATGCCGGATGATGGTTCGTTTGGTCGTACGAACGCGATGTTCGCTTAATTACGACGAAATGCGCATAAGCGCGAAAAACGATCCAAATGACGAAACGAATGGATTTTTCTTAAGGCGAACACTAAAATATAATGTAGTCATGCTTACATAAATTTTTGGATGTCCAGATGTATTCAGAACGTAAGATATGCGCGAAAATGCAAACTTGTGCACTTTTTGACACTTTTAGTCCCTGAATGACACAAAAGTTTATTTTAGCATACCGAACACCTCAAAGCCTATTACTAAGCTATGTAAGGGATATTTATGGTATGTTTAACTTATGATCATGTTCCGGAATGTCCGTTACAGTTCAAATTGGCATACTTTCGCAGTTTGTCAACTTTAGTCCCTGTAAGCGATTTAACTTTGATTTCACCACACCAAACCTTCTAAAACTTATATCTAAGTTATGTAAAGGTTATTTAAGGTATGTTAAACCTATTTCACTATTCCGGAGTGTTTGTTGCATTAAACTGGTTATATTTACGCATTAAAGCGCGTATAACCTTCCAGAAAGTGATTTAGAGTTTGAAATTGAACAAGAATTGATATGTGCAAATGATACACATATTTTGACAAATCCCAAGTATGAAATATAATATTTCATTGGTTTGGTATTTGTTTGATGGCCGTGAAGGCACAGGTGTTACATAAACCCTTTCCGGCGAAACTGATAAAACCCCCAAATTGACGAATCTGAGTTAACCCTAATTCCGGCGAATCAACCATTCGACGAATCAGACGACGAATCAAACATGACGAATCAAAATGGAACGAAATAGACTCGACGAATCAAAAAGTCGACGAATCAAACCAGTCAATGGTCAAACCTCTGTTTCGTCGTTCAATGTTCTGTTTCGTCGTTGATACTCTGTTTCGTCGTCAATGCCTTAGCAGTTTTCTGATGTTGCTGTTTGTTCACAGTAGACATGTTTAAATAGGTTATCTGATATGTGAATACATGAAAGTGTATTCATACATGTCTAAATGCTATGTTATGTAAATTGTGACTTATTCTGGACATTTTCATGTACAGATGGCTCCTAAAGCACAGCAAGAAAAGGGAAAACGCAAGAAGGCGATCAAGAAAGAAAACAAAACCGAAGAAGAGATTATGTCAGAGAAACGCCATAATCAAGTTGCATATTTGGATCCGGAAGACAAGCTCGTTGAATTTAAAGATATGACGAAGTGGATCAGGGAGTCACGTATCAATTATGCTGTTACATACTCGACACCCGTCTACAAATCTCTCATTAAAGCGTTCTGGGATTCTGCAAGCGTCGTTCAAATCGATGGAAAGGATATTATCAGAGGTCGTGTGAATGATCTGTATGTCGTTGTTACTCCGGAGATATTGAATCAAGTTCTTCAATTACAAGATCAACCGAATGCACCTTATTCAATACCAATCATGTGTTCGCGAGGCTGTTTACTAAGGATGAAATGCAAAGGAGATCTTTTCGTCAAACAAATCAACAAAGGTGATCTTCCATTACGATACAAGTTTTTATTACATGTGCTTATTCAGTGTCTCAGCAATAGAGGAGCTGGATATGATATGGCGGGAGATGATCTAGTTGGCTTCATGGTTGCTTTAGTGTTAAACAAACCGTTTAGCATCTCGAAGTACATTTTTAGCAACATGAAAGCGAACATGACAAGGACTGGTAGTAGAACCACAGGGAACAAGTTTTGGATGTATCCACGGTTTCTGCAAATGATAATGAATGTTCAGCATCCAGCCCTTCCTAAAGATGAAAATGATCTGTTGAAAATAGAGGCAATGAATTTCAACTCGTTAAGACTAATCAAGACTATGGCTGCCAAACGATACAAAGAAAGTGTTCCTCCAAGGAAGCTTTTTGGCGCTCTAGTGAATCCTGATTATGTTGCACCTGCAAATGACAAATGGCGTCATGAAGACAGCCAATCAGACAATGAAGAACCTGAGTTGGAAAGGTTAAGGATAGAAAAATTTGGTCCTGACCCAGTTGATTCAGATGAGTCTGATAGTGATGGTGATGAAAGTAGTGGAGATAGTGATGCAGGTGATGCAGGTGTTGCAGGTGCTGTTGGTACATCAAGCAAGGGTGCTGTTTCTGGTACATCAGATAGTAGTTCATCAGAAAGTGATGATGATGGAACTGATTCGAGTTCTAGTGATCATTTAGTTGAACCTGGTTATGAAATGTATATTGATATACGTGGAGTACAAAGGTACAGAAAGATTAGAACAGAGGATGACCCAGAGTATGTTCCAGAGGATCCTGAAGGTGAAAGGAGAACAAAAAGAAGAGCAGAGAAAGCTGCTGAAGTACAAAAGAAGAAAGCTAGGAGATATCTGAGTACTTACACTCGGAAATCTGTGCCTCAGGAGTCTTCATCTATTGCTCAGGAGCCTGTACAATCTGTACCTCAGGAGCCTGTGCAAGAAACTCCTACTGTAGTTACTTCAGCTATGGAAACTCCAGTTGCTCCAGTTGTTACACCAGCTACTGCTACTCCATCTGTTGGTCCTCAGGAAGTTCCTATAAGATCTATGGCTTCAGCTATCAGGGCAACTACTTCGGAAATCAGTGCTGAACGTCATAGAACTTTTGCTGGATTTTCTAAAGATGAAAAGATCAATTATCTGTTTTCTACACTTGAAGCGGCTGCTGATCGTCTTCAAAGGCAATCTCATTTTGGAAATCTCACGAAGCATGACCAACTTAAACAATCTGTGGAACTTAACAAATTGAAGTCAATGGTTGGTCAACAGCAAACAGTTATAGAGCGTCAACAAGGTGAAATTGATGCGCTTAAAGCTGAAAATGCTCGCTTGAAGGCTATTGATGAAGAGAAAGAGAGAAGGCTTGCTATTCTGTGGGACTATCATTGTAAACAACAAGAGGTTCTAAAGAAAAAGGATGATGATACGGAAGATCAAGGAAATCCTGATACCTCTGGTACATCACAGAAACAGCCAACCACACTTGCTTCTGAAGTTGTTGAAGTTCAACCTACCGTTGTTGAATCATCTCAGGGAACATCTACTGGAAAAGTACAACAAATAGAAGGTACTTCTTCTATATTTAGCAGTGCTGATATTGCTCTACAAGTTGTTCATCCATTTACAGGAGAATTGCTTGAAGAAGGGGAGTTGATAGAAGATCTTTCTCCGGAGCAATTGAGTATTTTACAATCTATGAGAGAAGTAGATGACGCTGAGATAGACAAAATGTCTACTGAGACTGATACAACGAATGTTGAAGAGATTGATGAAATTGTAGTTGAAGGTGAAGCTCCAAAATCAACCTATGTCAGAGAAGATGGTACTGAATTTGCATCTTTTGATGAAAATTGGATGAAAGAAAACATTGATGACATAGACGAGCACTTGAAGAATAGGAATTCGTCTGAAAAAGACACAAATGCTTTTGCTGAATGGAGAAAACAGTTTTTATCCAAAGTGTCCAAGCCGTTACCTGAAAAAGCTCAAGTAGACTATATGCAATTTGAAAAGAAGCCAAGTGGAAGGATCTTATGCTGGATGTTTGTTCAAGATATTCACTGCATTGCTATTAAACGTGAATATGGAATTCTGTATTTCAATTCACTACTGAGCATTCTTTCTTTACCATTTTATGATGTCTCTGCGTTGACAAGGCTTCAGCTTATCAATCGTGAAAAATACGATGGCGCTACTTTATTTGAGCGTCTGGTGAAAGTAAACAAGAAGACAGGCTGGAAGGATGAATCCTATAAGCCACAGTTTCCTGTTTATCAACCGATCAAGTTTACTCTTGATCCGGACACCAACACTTGCAGATATAAACTTGTTTATCAGCCTCCGAGGGTAGTAGATAAAATCCCATTGATGCCAATGAAGCAGGATTTTCTGGAAGACATGGCATTGTGGTGCTACGACTCGGATACTCATGAAGCTGTTATTGTGTTTAGAGATGGTCGTGCTAATTACCGGATGTTGGATCCGATGTGGATCGTCAACATGTCTGAAGCTGATATTGGAAGATTATATCGTCATGATATTTTCTATGAAGACCAAGATGCACGTCAAGCGTTAAAGTTTCAGCGAGTAGCTTGTTTTTGCTACTACAGGGGTATTCATTCGGGCAGTTCGTGGTCCGAACAACACTGATGGAAGATTAGAAGACCAAAGACGAGTAACAGACAAGGGGGAGTTTGTTGATGCATTTTTAGTGTCTGTAACTAGTCTTGTTTAAACGATGTATTTTGAATGGTCTTTTATTAATTATCGAGTCTGTATGTTATGTTGACCAAGTCAGATATCCTCCTATCTACTTGTGTACAACTTGTTTGTCTCTTTTGGTATGTAATGTATTATGAACAATGCATGTTGCATTAAAGGGTAGTTTTGTCATTACTATGTTTATGTGTTGCTGATTGTTGCTGTCTGATAACAGGAACAAACACAACAGTTGCAGTCCTCGACGAAACAGACTTCTGTTTCGTCGGAACACTTCATGGCGAAACAGACTTCTGTTTCGTTGAAGGTCATGACGAATCAGACCTTGATTCGTCGTGTATTGGGCTGTTCCAGGCCCAATGTCTGGCCCATGTTCAGATTCGTCAAACACTTCTGTGTTTCGTCGATATCTGTGGCCCAGGGACTATATAAACAACACTTTGTGTTCATTTGAACTCAGAGATAAGAAACAGACCATAGTAACAAAACTCTGCCAAAATTCCGTCTGAACTGTGTTTGTATCAGTTGTAATCGGTTCTTATTCCGTTAATCAATCGAGTGTGTTTCATTGATTAATCCGTTGCTATTATTGCTTTACGTGTTTGATTTGGCATAGTTACGTGGATTCCGCACGCGTAACCGTGTTTGCTATAAACAAGTGATTTGGTTCGTTATCGATCCTCAGATTACGGGACCTACAGTGGTGCCGGTGATTTGAGTGATGGCTATCGGTGGTTGATTTGTTGGTTTAAACGGGTTCAGGTTTGTTTTTCGGTTGTTGATTGTTGGTTTGATCTGTTGGTTCATGTTTGTTTTCGACTGTTGATTTGTGTGTTGATTTTGTTGGTTTAATCTGTTGATTTGTATGTTCTACTTTTCTTGAATCTGATGGTGGTATGTTGGGGGTTTGATTTGGGTGTTCTTGAATCTGATGATGGTATTTTTTGTATGATTTATATGTTCTACTGTTCTTGAATCTGATGGTGGTATGTTGGGGGTTTGATTTGGGTGTTCTTGAATCTGATGGTGGTATGTTCTTAAATCGGTTGAATCTGGGATTGGGGTTGATTTGAATTCTTGATTCTGTTGATTTGAATTCTTTGATTATGTGGGTTTTGATCGGTTTAGATTTGGGGGGCGATGATGCAAAAAAAAAAAAAAAAACGTTGATTTTGATGATGATGGCGCGGCAAAGACGGCGGAGGGTAGGTTTTTTGAACCTGCAACCCCATTTTGCAGCCTTTTTAATTATCGGAAAATCTGAGCCAAACCCCTTTTTTTTGAGATACGCTTTGTTTTGATGTTGTTGGCTTTTTATATTTTTTCCCTAGTCGATGACGATAACAATCTATCTGAGACACCTACCGAGTTTGTGTTTTCTGGGTGCGTTCGTGTTGCGTAAAAAAGTTATTGTAAAAAAAAATTGTGTAAACCGTAAACTTTTTAACGTAAAACGTAAAAAGTTTAACGTAAACGTAAAAACGTAAACTTTTTTAACGTAAAAACGTAAAACGTAAAAAGTTTACCGTAAAACTTAAAAACGTAAACTTTTTTAACGTAAAAACGAAAAACGTAAAAAGTTTTATGTAAACCGTAAAAAGTTTTTTGTAAAGCGTAAAAAGTTTTAGGTAAAACGTAAAACGTAAATTTTTTAACGTAAAAAGTTTAACGTAAAACGTAAAAACGTAAACTTTTTTTTACGTAAAAACGTAAAACGTAAAAAGTTTTTCGTAAAACGTAAAAAGTTTTATGTAAACCGTAAAAAGTTTTTTGAAAAAAAATAAAACTGATTTTAGAAAAAAAATAAACGTCGCTTGAAAAAGTCGGGCGTGTTAAAAAAACGTCGCTTGAAAAAGTCGGGCGTAAGACGGGTCGTAAAACGGCGTGAAAAAACGGAGAGTAAAAAAAAACTGATTTTAGAAAAAAAATAAAACTGATTTTAGAAAAAAAAAACTGATGTTTGTTTAATATAAAAAAACTGATTTAAGAAAAAAAAACATTTAATGTAATAGGACAAAATTGTAATAAAAACAATAAATTTAATAAGACAAAAAACAAAATTACTTAAATACCATTTTGGATTATAATATTAAAGACATAATAAGACAAAAACCATTTAATATTAATTTTTGTTACTTTTAATCTCATCCATCCATCAAGTTGATTTAAGGGCTAATAAGTGGTTCTCATGATTCTCATAACTAGAGGTAGTTTTCATTTTAGTGGTCCCCTATATATAGGGTAAGATCGAATAAAAAGTTTATTTTGCCTAAGTAGGATGAGAAGTAATCTTAACCATTCATTTTTCAAATCAATGGTTAAGATAAAAGTGTAGGAAAAAGGAGAAGTGCAAGGGTATCTTGGGAAAATCATATTTATAGACTTTCTCTCTCCACATGCAAGGCACATGCATATTCCAACCCCATTTTTAAACGTTCATAACTTTTTTATACGACATTATTTTTTCATAAAAATTTCACCGTAAAATCGAGCGTCTTTTTATCTTTAATTTGAGTACCATATTGCTATATAAAATATGAAGACTAAAAAAACCCAATAAAATGTGTTGTAATTCTATGTTGTAGAACATTTTTTTGTGCTGGATTTTTGTACTATATTTTTGTACTAAATTTTTTGTGCTAAATTTTTTTGTATTAATTTTTTTTCTCAATTTTTTGTGCTGGGTTATTTTGTACTAAATTTTTTTGCTGAGTTTTTTTGTGCTATATTTTTCTGTACTAGATCTTTTTGTGCTATATTTTTTTGTACTACATTTTTTGTCCTATATTTTTTTGTACTAGATATTTTTTTTTGTATTTTAAAAAAACAAAATGGGTGCCACATGTTATTTTCACTCCTATTTATAAGGACCAAAATGCCCTTCATTCCTATTTATTAGGAGTGCCACATGTCATTATCACAATCCTTCTTAGGCTACTTAGGCAAAATCCACTTTTTAATGAATCCTTCCCCTATATATATATATATAAATTAATACCCAAAAATAACTCCTAACCACTCATCTTCTGCACTTATTCCCCATCCACACATCTTCTCCTTCACCTCCCATCTTTCACAAGAACACTAAAACCTCCATAACCTTCTTTCTTCCATAACTTCCTCAAAACTTCACCAACTCTAGTGATTTTTGAGTCAATCTTGGCTAAAATTTCACAAGGAATTTGGATTTGTGGTTGCATTGCAAAGATTCCTCTGTTTTGGTGTTCGATTTTGGACATTTAGGTCTGAAAATTGTGGGTTTTTGTGGGAGAGTTCTTATTTTCTAGTGAAATTCTTGTGTGTCTTGCATCATTGACTCAAGGTATGTGAGTTATCATTCTTTCTTTTGGTGCATTGTGAAATTGAAGGTTGTTATGCTTATTTATTCTCACACGATTGCTTGAAGATATGAATATTGTTAGTTTGTGAAGTGTATGGTTGTAGATTTAGATGATGTCTAAGTTGAAAATTTTTGGGAAATCTTTATAATGTAGAGACATCATGCCCAAATTTTGTTTGAAAAGATAAAAATTTTGTGTTCCTACATCTACAACCATTTTGTCAAGCAAGTGTGGGGAGGTTTTTGAATGAGAACTTATGGGTTTTTTTTTGTGTGTTTTGTGATGTGTGTAGGAAATGGGAAAGAGCAAAGGAAAAGGAGCCGCTAGTTCCTCAAGCCAACCCGAGGCTGAAGCTCAACAAAAACGAAGAAGATTAATCCGAGCGGGTAACCCAGACCCAGAAGAGGATGCACCACCGAGGGGCCCCAAACCGGATTGGACATCTGGTTCTCTACTTGAGAAACATGTTGAATGGCAAACGGATTTATTCCATGAGCAGATGAACAGATTACAAAAAAGCAAGGAAGAGTTTTATTTGCGAAAAGGAAATAAGAGAGGTTGATTTTAGGCCATTCGGGATCACTGATAAGTTCAAGGCATTAGGATGGGAAGCTGCTTTGAAGTGTTATCACGGGGAGGTCAAAAATTTGTATGATAGAGAAATACAAGAGTGGATGGCCACTCTTACATGTCCCCCTTTGAAAGCTCCGTAAAAAATGAAGCTCATAGGAACGGTGAATGGTGTAAGTGTTGAGAAGTCATACGATTCTCTGCACCGAATTGCAAAGTTTGACAGCAAAACGGAGAATCAATACATTTTCCCACGGTTAGAGGACTTGTACTTTAACCCCCAAAATCACCCACAGTGGCAACACATGCTTGATTATCTATTCGTTCCGGGAACTACTCACATGAAGCTTTTAAGGAGGAACTTAAGGATCGAAGCAAAGTTGATGTTGGTTGTGTGTACACATAACGTTATCCCAAGGTGGGGTGACAAGGTTGAGGTAAGGTTTGCGGAAGTTCCGGTGCTCTACATGCTATTACATGGGTCCCCACTTGTCCCTTTTCGGTTTCTTGTGTTGAATAATATTTGGATCGGTCGGAATAGTGGGGAATGAAAGATTGTCCCACATTGTCGGTTAATCACCGCTTTGATGAAGTTATACGGGGTAATTGGAGCTGAATACAAAGGGTCTTACAAGAGGTTTAAACCGTTCGACATGCAACATTTGGGACCGGGTTGGGAGTATAAGGAGTCGGAACGATATCACAAGCTGAAAAGTGATGGGCAACAGTGGAGGGCATTGAAAGTGGATGCCCGTCCACTACAACCGAGTGAAGCTGAAAGCCCGAGAGTGGCGATGAGGTTGATAGTGGTGACTATGGCTACCGAGAGGATACATTTACGGTTGATGTAGAGATGGGGGGAACCGGACCAAGTGGCGGTGTTCAAGGAGTAGGAACACAATCGGGATACATTAGGAGTGCATTTGATTATGCACAGCAGCCATACGACCCATACTGGGCTCATTCAGGTAATATGGAGCAAGTGGTCGAACGAAGGCGGCCTCCCACATTTGCCAATTGGTGCGAGTCAAATTAGATGCTTTTCGATCAACAAACGTATATGGGGGCAAGCATGGAAAGGGCTATTAAGCAGAATTATGATCGGCAGGAATAGTGGAACCGTGCCCACATGTACGCTCACCAAGAAGAGATGAACAATCGTTATCTTGATGACCGACAGAGACGCATGCACGACGCTTGGCATGCAGGCCAACCGGTTGTATCATACCCACCGATAGTGGACTACTCCACACTACCGCCGTATGATAGTAGTGTCACATACCCCACCCCACCATTGCACCATTCATAGTGGGTGGATCCACATTCGGGCATGGGTCATCAATAAGCCGGTCAAGAAGGTGATCAGGGAGGTAGCAGCAGTGGCCCATTTGGATTTGGAGAGTTCGCGGATGTGATGACATCTATCTTCGGGCCTCCTCAGCCAAGATACTACTGATCAGGTCGTGTCCATATCATTTTGTATATTTTTGTACGTTATTATGTTTGATGTTTTTGGTTGGGAGGTTGGGTGGTGTTTAATGTGTTTGATGTGTTTATGGGTTGTGAAAGTTGGTGGTGTTTTTAGTTATATATATAAAGAAATTTGTGGTTTGAGAAAAGAAGCAAAAATTGATGTTCTTGGTGTTTAAGCGATCTTCCCTTCAAAACCATACATTGGGGACAATGTATCCCAAGTGTGGGGATGAGGGGAAATTTTGAAAAAATTGTGAAAATTGTAAAATTTTTAAAATCAAGTGAAAATGGTACAAATTGAACGTTTGAATACTATACCACATGATACACCGGCAACCCATATCTCCTTATTCGTTCTTGGTGAGAGTTGAGCCATCTCTTTGAATGTATTAGAAATATTTTTCTTTGATGAGAGTGGCAATGGGTGGGGGTACATTAGAACTTATGCTTAGATGTGGTTTGAGGCCTTAGCTTTGCATGAATGTGAAAAGGATAAGGGTATTTAGGTAGCCCCGTCAAGGTGTGTGCGAGTGTGGGAATTGGGGGGTTGGACCTCATGAATTACATATACGAGCATGGTAGCGAGAGGGGCGGGGGTTTGGACTTTTAGTAGCCATGTTGAGCTTTAAGCCGAACGTTTGTTAACCATTGCCTAGTTCCTCAAAAATTCACCCGTATTCGACCCGGTCTAGTAGTATTAACATTTTATATTAGTGTGTTTGTTAGGTGATGTTGCTATGATTATTTGTTTGCTAAAAAAAGAAAAAGAAAAAAAATGAAATGAAAAAAAGAGAGAAAAAGCAATGAAAAAAAAAGGAGAGAAAAAGAAGTTGATGTATTGTATATAGTTGTTATGTTTAGATTGAAATAATAGACTTGGTCGAATCTTTAGCTACTACATATATTTTCATTTCCTACCCGAATGCCTATCCGCGTTACAACCTTTAAATTCGCTTTGATTCACATGCATGTTTAGCACATTCTTTAGGCGAAGGACCGACTTGAGTACAAGCATATTATTGTTCAACTACCCATTTGCTTTGAGTGTGATCTAGCTTCTTTTTGCTTGTTATTCTTGCCACCGAGAAGAGAGTTATTGTGAGGGGTGTGATATGTGCGGGTTTAGGAAAAAAATAGTAAATGAGGACATTTGTTGCTTGATTATATTTGATTGCTTGGGTAATTGAGTTTCGTTTAAATGGGTTGCTTGGGATAAGCAACGGGTAAGTGTGGGGATGTGATGGGTGGTCCATGGGACAACCCTTAAGTGTTATAAAAAGCCTAATTCTTCACACATAATTCGGTTTATTAGTGGAATGAGATAACTATGGTGTGCTTGGTCTTGCAGGTATTAACAAGCGTAAACAAGGGGTTTTATGGTGCTTGGATAGGAGCTCGGAACTTGCGGAAACGAATTGGAGCATAGAAGATCTGAGAAAGGAAACAAGAAAAGGAACCCCAGGCACCGCCGTAGCCTAAGGCGGGTGCCGTAGGTTACGGCGCCCAGAGATTCCAATGGTGGCCGTAGTCCAGTTTTCAAGTGGCGTAAGGGTTTATTCAGGGTCGTAACCTACGGCGATGACCGTAGGCTACGGCACCGTGCTGCGTGACTTTCGTAACTGCCTTGTTTTAATGCATTTTATGGAGACTTTTCACTACCAATCATCCCCATTCGGTTACCAACAGCTTTGAGACGAATTTTGGGGTGTTCTTGAGAGCTTGAAACAATTTCTAAACATTTGGTTTATGTTTTTAATTCCTATGAACATTGAAACTTATGTGATGATAATTGTTCAAGTCATGAGTGGCTAAATTATTTGTGATCATCCTGGATTGAAGGTTTGCTTGAGACATTTTGTGTTTTGATCTTTATTTCTAGAATAACAGACTTGCAATCTTTGTTTGTTTATTATGGTGTGTTGATATTTGTTTGCAAATTGTTAATTGATGCTTTGATCATAATCTAAACCATACGTTCTCGGTGCCGTTGGCAATCGAGATATCATAGGAGGGATTAGGGTTGGATATTGATTGATTGGTCATCGGGTAACAACCTCGCGTTCTAGGAATCCGAGTACTTAGTTCCCTTTTATCACAAACAAGTAACTACACATGAACCATGTCTATGTGGTTCTTTCTAGTTGGATTAAAACATGAATGTCAATTGAAACCGGATGTCACACCCCGACTTTCCACGTGTCACCGGTGGGCCCGGTGGGGAGTATCGTGACGTAGTTGATATCATCGTAGTCAAACAACACAATATTTAAATGCACAGCGGAAGCAAAAGAAAAATATATTACAATCCGATTATAAAGTAATATCAAGTATTACAACGGAAAGTAAAGGATCCACAGGCGGATCTTAAAACATAAACATTGTTCAACAGACTTTAGACGCCTAGAACTTGCAAGATTCCTTATTAGCGCCCTGAGCTTCCAGCCAATTACGTTCAGTACCTGTCACTTAACCTTTTTGGAAAATACGTTAGTTTTCACTGGTAAATACACTCAACTGACTCATTTGAAAAGAGTTTAAGAAAATTGATTTGAATGCACGTGGCACAAAATATCTTTTATAATTGGATTAAAATGCACAGAGGCAAAATTAATCTTTTATACTTGGGACAATTATATTTATAATCTTGTATACAGATTTACATGTTCGTTATACGTTTAGGGCCCGATGTAGAAATCGAGTCAGATTAACAGACACCCAACAAGTATAGGCCCACAAAAGAGTGAGATACCGTTATTACTTAAGCAACTGTCAGGTGTATGCCTACACCCCGTGATTAAGACGTGGCCATTTTATAATACAATGATGTCAGGGATATCCGGGACATGGTCATTAACCCCTAAAGGTCTTTATTTCAAACAATACAGATTAAACCGGGTTACCTCAATAATTTAATCACAATCCGATTAAATATTCAATACCCGACCAAGCGGTATTATTATACCGTATCCCAAGCCTGTATAGGGAAAATAAGTTAAGAGTACTTACCTGAGCTAGCTCCTGTCTTAAATAGCAAGAATTTAATAACTCAGCCGTATTCACTTAAGTAAGCGTAGGTACCATTTACCGGAAGGCTCTAGTCTGGAACGATGGTATAAATAACCAATTAGAATGCAAACGGGTCTTTAATTAAGCCTAAGCTTAGACCGGTTAGTCTTACCGAAAGATACGGTTCAAACGCATGATTAAGCGAAGACCGGATAGAATGTGATTTAGACCCAACAAGTTCGGAGACTTGCTTAATATGGATATTTCATACACATTCTGGATTTTGAGATAAAACCGTTAAGGTTTGACCCGTTTAGGCTAGTTTAAGTAAACTAGTTACATAAACCGAACCGAACGCGTAATAAGCTTAACGGGTATACATATGAGCCATTTACAGGTTTCCTAAGTTAATATGCTTCATATATGTTGTGACATCAGTAAGATGTCTTTTATTATGCCCGAAACGAATTTAAACACAACTATGCCCCGTAGGGGTAGTTTGGTCATTTACAAGGTTATAAAAGAGTTTAATTATTTACCTGAGTTACAGGTCTGATGTAATCAGCAAAAATACTTATTTTACCAAGTTATAACAGTAGGGTAAAGTATATATGTGAAATTTATCAATTATAACCAAACTATGCACCGTAGGGGCATTTTGGTAATTTCACATAAGCCGTAAAGCTCAAAACTAAAGTCTGAGTTAAATAACTTTTGCTTACTGTTAAAATATTATAATTTGCCTCAAATATCAGTAGGTATAAACCCTTGTATGTTTAAAATAGTTTTAGTACATACTATGCGTTAAAAACGCTTAAAAAGACGATTAAAAGCCGTTTACGGGTTCTATATACAAAGCTGATATTTTTATCATTCCAGAAGGCTTAAAATAATTTATTTACCATATGTAATCAGTAGCAACAAGTTTGGAGTCAATTAGATATGTAAAACTCATTTTATAGCCCGTAAGGGCAAAACCGACAATTACCGGATTAAGCCTACGACTATAAGTTATGCTCAGCCTAAAATTAATTAAAAATCTTCAAAAATCCCAAAATAACATATTACATCAGTGGGTAATAAGTTTGATATCAAAAAGTAGGCTTAACTAGGCTATACGCTAATTACGCCGTTTAATTAACATAAAGCTTTCAATTTACGCTAATGAGCATAACTCTTATTCTACACCTCAAACTGATGTCAAACTTTGTATACAAGTTTATATATTAGTAACTAAGGTTTCTACACTTTTACATTTCCAAAAATCACGTTTTATGTTAATAAGGGCATAATGATCAACATATAGGCAATTAACGGAATCATGCGTATTAATCGGTTAACTAATGAACCATGGTGTATAATCACAGAGGGTTATACTAGCATGTAACCTGGTCCAAATGAAGCTCTTAGGTATTTCTAAATCATACCAAAACGGGTCAGAACTGAAGTCAAAGCAATAGTCAAAGCTTTGCGACTTTCGGTTCCGAACCGGGTCTAAATAGTAAATTGTCGGGTTGAACATGTTTAGACACGTTCTTAGACTAATTACCAAGTTATATTAATGATCAAATAGGTTGTATGTGTTCTACATTGCTAATCATGCATATATTAGAAACTAAGCATCCTGTTGACTTTTTAATGACAAGTTTGACCCGACATTTGACCTAGTTAGAGTGGGAATCAGGGGGAACCCTTTTAAGGGTTTATTACCCTCACAATTACCAACTTATAACTACTTTCAATTTGACTAATCACTGGACCATTAGTGATTAATCGTTAAGTCAACCGTTAATTACGACGGTTTGACTTTTAAGCTTAACTAAGTAAAAACTTAACTAAGGAAGGTTAAGCAAACTTACTGAAGTCCTATGCTTGATTAGGAAGGTCTTGTGTCTGCTCTTAAGCTCCCAAAAGATTCAGAATTGCACAAGAAGTGAATGATCAAATGGTTGCAACTTCATGGCCTTTTATAGTGTTTAAGTCACCATAGATTATTGACAAATAAGTCTACAACTGACCACAACTCATCCACAAGTGTCCCTAGATGTTTAGGGGTTGTTTAGGGGTCAAGCAAGATGAGAAAAAATCGTTTAAAGGTCGAGTATAGCGTTTAAATAGCAAACAGGCAATAATCTGTCGCTGGGCAACTCCTTGCGCACCGTAAGCATAAGCCTTGCGGTGCGCAAGGCTTCTGATCAGCTTTCATAATTTCCATTTTTTGCGTAAGTGACTCTTGGCCCTTCCGAAAGGTCAACTAACCTTTATATATTGCAATTTGAGCCCTCCATATATACCTACAAGGGCTTTAGGATATTTACCCACTTTGTTAAGTCCTCGGTTAACTTTATTGTTACCCGAAAGGTCCTAACTTTCAACGTTGACGCTTTAACCCCTCGCATACGAATTTGATCATAACTTTCTCATACGATAACGAAACTTTACGAAATTTATATCACGCATTCTAGTGAGCATAGTTAACCGTTACAAAGCTTCGGGTTTGTTAAAAGGTCACTCAGAGGTATAACTTAAACATGTTGACACATTTAACCCCTGTAGTTTGTAATCTCTCACTTTTTGCTTCGTATGATCCTTGATTTATTCGTTTTAAGGTATGAGCATCATGTAGGGTTAATGTACAATATATTTATTCACTATCGACATTTAGAACATGTATTTTCACATTCTTTTCATGATTGTCAACTTTAGTCCTTCCAGAGTATTCTTTTACACATTCAAGCTTATGACACGTGTCAATACATTATAGGACGTGAATTTTCGAGGTGTTACATCCTCACCCCCTTAAAAGAAATCTCGACCTCGAGATTTGTTAAAGTAAAGGAAGTATTTTCTGCCTTATATTGGGCTTAATCTTCCTCAGTACCTTTGAGCCTCTAAGGCACTCTAATTGACCTTTATAATAGGTACATATATCTCTTTTGAAGCTTCTAATCCTGTCAATTCTCAATCGATACAGGATGCTCATCACATCATAAATCTGCATATCATTATGTGATAGTGCTTCTTGACTTATTGGCGAAACACGTCCTTAAATCATTAGTGTGGGGTACATTGCGCGTTCCACCCAGCTCCTTAATTAGGTCTTAGCTCGTAAGCTATTTAATCTTGATACATTCGATTTCCTTCGAATGGTTCTATATATTCCGAGCTTAACTAGCCTGAAAATTTAACAATTTGGCACACCCTTCCTGGGTGATATCCCTTGTTGAACCCTATTCCTTAACAAGAATTTAGGAAGGTTGCTACTTTCCATTAATCCTTGATTTTTTGCCAAATACTGGCAACTTACCGATAATTAGGGATTTGTATGATCTTATTCGTTGTTTCCAATGCAACTTTCAGATCCTGTTAAGTGGACTTCCCAAAGTCTCGTCCATCTAACGGATGTTTTGACATTTCATCGCTTCAAGGTCTCCAAAGGAGCCACCTTGATACTTATATAACAGCTATTATATAAAAGCTTATCTAAAGGTGAGATGGTTATTCCAACCACTCCTTAACAAATTTTAAGGAATAGTTAATCCTTGCCGTTAGTCGAACAAATCGACGTTCCTGGGCAGCTGATGGCAATTCTTAATCGTTGCCTAAGTAGGGTTGCGGTAACAATGCATAAGCAAAATGAACCGTCTTTCATACTTAACTATACCGAATTCTCCGGATATTGAGTCAGGCTATATGAATCTATATCTTAAAATTTACTTAATCAGGGTTTCGGTTATTCCATAATCAACATGAGTTCTTACAACACTTCAACCCAAAGCGGGATGTTAGTCTTAACTCTACTTGCCTCTTGGGAGGTAAACAAGGCAGTCTTAGGAGAAGATAATCAAGATACAAGGAGGTTACAGAGATTTTCATATCTCAGGCTCCAGTTCACCCATCATTGCTTGTGTCAAATAGGTGAAACATTTATGTTACTAGTCCACGAATTCTTTAATCGGGAACATTTACTTGGACAATTCCATTCTGGATATCTCCTTTGAATACCATTAGTTGACTTTAGTACAATATGACCATTGGAATATCTCAGGGGTTCCATGCATTAAACCTCTATACTGATCAGGCATGGAAGCAATCTATGGGACACACTAGGATACGCCAACCCTCATATGGCACTTTTATCAAACATAGTTTGGCATTCGCAGGCTATAGAAAACGATGAGGAAAATAATAAAATAAAGTAATATATATTGTCGTACTCTTTTTGGGGAAGAGTACTCCAGATTCTTATGAAAGGATTTTCTCCGAGGATGGGAGAGAGGGTCATTAAAGATTCCTTTGGTAAATTATACCTTATTTTTAATATCTGAAGTTCTTATGTATGCAATCAAAAGTTTGCTAAGCTTAAGGTTTACTAAAGGTCTATTAATGGCATTCAAGGTTTGGAGCGAGACCAATACCTGCTTGACAGGGGACCATAATGTCACAACTGTCTTTGTCACAATGACGATTATAAATAGCTCAAAGGCTAGCCTTACATGACTTTGGTTATATATATATACATATATGGCATAGAAGCCTGTCGCGAGGGACGTAGAAAGATATGGCATAAAGCCCAGTCATGAAGGACATAAGTAATCATATGGCGCGAAGGCCTTGTCGTAATGACATTTAGATACGGCACAAATGGCCTTGTCTCTAGGACGTTATAGGATATGGTACTAAGGCCTGTCACCAGGGATGTTAACATTTAGTATGTTAACTTGGCACGAACGACGAATTATAGCACGGAGGCTTTTTATGGGTGACTTGAAATATAATTTGTGGATTTGTCACAAGGACATCAATTTATAGGCTGCAATCTTATTAGATCAGGAGTTTTAAGGCTTGAACATAGTTCTTCACCTTTGGACAGGGAGTCATAGACTACAACTGTCATCGTCTTGAAAGGCGATTCTCTTGACAGAAAGGTAAACCGATTAACATCACTAATGGATGTCTATCTATAATTTTCGTATCTAATGATATTAGTCATGATCACATCGATCATATTGACTATTAGGTTTGGGTATAATCCCACCATTTTGAATAGGGGATCATAAAGATCACCACTATTTTGTCTTATCGACAGTAGAATAAAGTATAGCCCGTAGGCAATTCATCACTAGGGATGTTAATATTATGAATTTATGATCATCATACTGATGATACTAGTCAGGATCGCAATGATCATATAGACTATTAGGCTAGAGCGCAGCTCACTACCTTAAACAGGGGATCATAGAGATCGTAATGTTTGTGTCACAAATGGACAATATAATATGGCCCGTAGGCGAAACATCACTAATGGATGTTTACAATGGATTCATCATTTTAGATGATATAAGTCAGGATTGCATTAATCATATTGACTATTTGGCTTGAGTATAGCTCACCACCTTAGACAAGGAATCATAAAGATCACAATGTCAATGTCTCAGATGGACAATTTATTATAGCCCGTAGGCAAAACATCTTTTCTTGACAGGGAGTTGTAAGCTACCACTGTCATTAGTCTCGGAGGACGTTAATTATAGCCCGTAGGCATTTCCCTCCTAAGGGATATTTATGGTATGATCATCTTTTCAGATGATATTAGTCGAGATCGTATGGACCCTACCGACTACTATGCTTGGACGTATTCCAACATCTTTAGACTGGGTCAAAGACCACCACTGTCGTTGTCTTATCGGACAACAAATTTAGCCCGTAGGCACTTCATCACTCACGGATGTTTATAATATGATCATCTTATAAGATGATATAAGCCATGATTTCTAGATCATAAGGCAAATTAGGAATTTAAAAATTTCCAATATAGGGATGGCTGTTGTGATTTTATCGAATCACATTTGTCAGGAGTGCTAACACGTTCTTAGGTGTTAACAAGGATCTGAATCCCTTGAGTAGGTTTCACCATCTTGGCCGTGTAGGCTAGGTTTCACCTTTAAGATTCTTTTTAAAATGCGTACTGGCAGGGAAGGAAGGATATTTATTTTATTTAGGATTTTTATCATAAATCCTAATTTACAAGTTAATAATAGCACAAATGGCCAAGTCGCGTAGACAAGTTTAATTTATAAGCCATGATTTCGGAGAATCGAGGCATTAAGGTTTGAATCAAAGTTCATTACCTTTTCCTGACAGGGAGCTGTAGGCTACCACTGTCTTTAGTCTCAGAGGACACTAACTATAGCCCGTAGGCACTTCCATTCTAAGGGATGTTTATTACGGAACTGCCCCTTAGGGAAATTCATTAAGCATGGTAAACAGAGACCATATTTGGTTAATTTATTAATCATATATATTTAGGATTTCTATTATAATTTATCCTAATTATAAACAATAACAATATATATTAGCACGTAAGGCCTAATCACAAGGACAATTTTTAAATCATAAGCCAGGATTTCAGAGAATCGAGGCATGAAGGTTTGAACATAGTCCATTACCTTTTTCTGACAGGGAGTCATAGCTACCACTGTCTTTTGGCTCATATGGAAATGAGCAAGGCCCGTAGGCACCATATTACCACGTATGGTCTAAATATGATCATCTAAATTGATGATTTAAACCCATGATTCAGAGATCATTCAGTTGGGTTAGGAATCTTTTGGATAGGTTTTACCGTCTTGGCCGTGTCTGCAATGACATTTAGGCTAGGTTTTACCATCTTGGCCATGTCTGCATTGACATTTAGGCTAGGTTTTACCATCTTGGCCATGTCAGCATTGACCTTTAGGCTAGGTTTTACCTTTAAGATGCTTTTTAATAATTAATGCAGAACAATTTCTAAATTGAAATGTTAATAAGGATCTGAATCTAAATTGAGGAACTGCCATCTTGGCCGGGTCTTAATATGACACGAGGCTAGGTCTTGTCCTTTTAGATTTTGCCATTTTATTATAATGGTAGATCTTGCAAAAGGAATGTTAATAAGGATCTGAATCTAAATTAAGGAACTGCAATCTTGGCCGGGTCTTAATATGACAATAGGCTAGGTCTTGTCCTTTTAGATTTTGCCATTTTATTATAATGGTAGATCTTATAAAAGGAATGTTATTTTCCATTTATTTAATATTTCCTGATTAGGATAAATATTTAGTCAATCCACTATAAAATTAAAAAGTTCAAGGTTGCCCTAAACGGGACTTGAAAGGAATAATGTTGTCCTCGAAGGGACTAAAAGATAAATATGTCCTTATAAGGACTTATTAAGGAAACGATCTTTAGCAAGATGAGTTTCTTCTTCATTTTATTTCTGAACGTACTCTCCTTGGATGCTCGTTTCATTCTAGCCGTGGTACGAAGCTCAGCATTTCAAGGCTCCGGATGTGGAGGATTTCTAATACGGCTTCTTCGCTTGGCGACATATCCAATATATAAAAATTGGAAGCAAAATTTACAGATTAGGATTGAGAGTATTCCTATGTTAAGTCTAGACTCAAAAGGTCAAAGAATGTGCTACTGTGTCATTGAGATTAAACACTAAGGGTTAGTGTTTAATTCACTCAATGTTGGCTCTGATACCAACCTGTCACACCCCGACTTTCCACGTGTCACCGGTGGGCCCGGTGGGGAGTATCGTGACGTAGTTGATATCATCGTAGTCAAACAACACAATATTTAAATGCACAGCGGAAGCAAAAGATAAATATATTACAATCCGATTATAAAGTAATATCAAGTATTACAACGGAAAGTAAAGGATCCACAGGCGGATCTTAAAACATAAACATCGTTCAATAGACTTTAGACGCCTAGAACTTGCAAGATTCCTTATTAGCGCCCTGAGCTTTCAGCCAATTACGTTCAGTACCTGTCACTTAACCTTTTTGGAAAATACATCAGTTTTCACTGGTAAATACACTCAACTGACTCATTTGAAAAGAGTTTAAGAAAATTGATTTGAATGCACGTGGCACAAAATATCTTTTATAATTTGATTAAAATGCACAGAGGCAAAATTAACTTTTATACTTGGGACAATTATATTTATAATCTTGTATACAGATTTACATGTTCGTTATACGTTCAGGGCCCGATGTAGAAATCGAGTCAGATTAACAGACACGCAACAAGTATAGGCCCACAAAAGAGTGAGATACCGTTATTACTTAAGCAACTGTCAGGTGTATGCCTACACCCCGTGATTAAGACGTGGTCATTTTATAATACAATGATGTCAGGGATATCCGGGACATGGTCATTAACCCCTAAAGGTCTTTATTTCAAACAATACAGATTAAACCGGGTTACCTCAATAATTAATCACAATCCGACTAAATATTCAATACCCGACCAAGCGGTATTATTATACCGTATCCCAAGCCCGTATAGGGAAAATAAGTTAAGAGTATTTACCTGAGCTAGCTCCTGTCTTAAATAGCAAGAATTTAATAACTCAGCCGTATTCACTTAAGTAAGCGTAGGTACCATTTACCGGAAGGCTCTAGTCTAGAACGATGGTATAAATAACCAATTAGAATGCTAACGGGTCTTTAATTAAGCCTAAGCTTAGACCGGTTAGTCTTACCGAAAGTTACGGTTCAAACGCATAATTAAGCAAAGACCGGATAGAATGTGATTTAGACCCGACAAGTTCGGAGACTTGCTTAATATGGGTATTTCATACACATTCTGGATTTTGAGATAAAACCGTTAAGGTTTGACCCGTTTAGGCTAGTTTATGTAAACTAGTTACATAAACCGAACCGAACGCGTAATAAGCGTAACGGGTATACATATGAGCCATTTACAGGTTTCCTAAGTTAATATGCTTCATATATGTTGTGACATCAGTAAAATGTCTTTTATTATGCCCGAAACGAATTTAAACACAACTATGCCCCGTAGGGGTAGTTTGGTCATTTACAAGGTTATAAAAGAGTTTAATTATTTACCTGAGTTACAGGTCTGATGTAATCAGCAAAAATACTTATTTTACCAAGTTATAACAGTAGGGTAAAGTATATATGTGAAATTTATCAATTATAACCAAACTATGCACCGTAGGGGCATTTTGGTAATTTCACATAAGCCGTAAAGCTCAAAACTAAAGTCCGAGTTAAATAACTTTTGCTTACTGTTAAAATATTATAATTTGCCTCAAATATCAGTAGGTATAAACCCTTGTATGTTTAAAATAGTTTAGTACATACTATGCGTTAAAAACGCTTAAAAAGGCGATTAAAAGCCGTTTACGGGTTCTATATACAAAGCTGATATTTTTATCATTCCAGAAGGCTTAAAATAATTTATTTACCATATGTAATCAGTAGAAAAAGGTTTGGAGTCAATTAGATATGTAAAACTCATTTTATAGCCCGTAAGGGCAAAACTGACAATTACCGGATTAAGCCTACGACTATAAGTTATGCTCAGCCTAAAATTAATTAAAAATCTTCAAAAATCCCAAAATAATATATTACATCAGTGGGTAATAAGTTTGATATCAAAAAGTAGGCTTAACTAGGCTATACGCTAATTACGCCGTTTAATTAACACAATGCTTTCAATTTACGCTAATGAGCATAACTCTTATTCTACACCTCAAACTGATGTCAAACTTTGTATACAAGTTTATATATCAGTAAATAAGGTTTCTACACTTTTACATTTCCAAAAATCACGTTTTATGGTAATAAGGGCATAATGGTCAACATATAGGCAATTAACGGAATCATGCGTATTAATCGGTTAACTAATGAACCATGGTGTATAATCACATAGGGTTATACTAGCATGTAACCTGGTCCAAATGAAGCTCTTAGGTATTTCTAAATCATACGAAAACGGGTTAGAACTGAAGTCAAAGCAATAGTCAAAGCTTTGCGACTTTCGGTTCCGAACCGGGTCTAAATAGTAAATTGTCGGTTTGAACATGTTTAGACACGTTCTTACACTAATTACCAAGTTATATTAATGATCAAACAGGTTGTATGTATTCTACATTGCTAATCATGCATATATTAGAAACTAAGTATCTTGTTGACTTTTTAATGACAAGTTTCACCCGACATTTGACCTAGTTAGAGTGGGAATCAGGGGGAACCCTTTTAAGGGTTTATTACCCTCACAATTACCAACTTATAACTACTTTCAATTTGACTAATCACTGGACCATTAGTGATTAATCGTTAAGTCAACCGTTAATTACGACGGTTTGACTTTTAAGCTTAACTAAGTAAAAACTTAACTAAGGAAGGTTAAGCAAACTTACTGAAGTCCTATGCTTGATTAGGAAGGTCTTGTGTCTGCTCTTAAGCTCCCAAAAGCTCCAGCATTGCACAAGAAGTGAATGATCAAATGGTTGCAACTTCATGGCCTTTTATAGTGTTTAAGTCACCATAGATTGTTGACAAATAAGTCTACCACTGACCACAACTCATCCACAAGTGTCCCTAGATGTTTAGGGGTTGTTTAGGGGTCAAGCAAGATGAGGAAAATCGTTTAAAGGTCGAGTATAGTGTTTAAACAGCAAATAGGCAATAATCTGTCGCTGGGCAACTCCTTGCGCACCGTAAGCATAAGCCTTGCGGTGCGCAAGGCTTCTGATCAGCTTTCATAATTTCCATTTTTTGCATAAGTGACTCTTGGCCCTTCCGAAAGGTCAACTAACCTTTATATATTGCAATTTGAGCCCTCCATATTTACCTACAAGGGCTTTAGGATATTTACCCACTTTGTTAAGTCCTCGGTTAACTTTATTGTTACCCGAAAGGTCCTAACTTTCAACGTTGACGCTTTAACCCCTCGCATACGAATTTGATCATAACTTTCTCATACGATAACGAAACTTTACGAAATTTATATCGCGCATTCTAGTGAGCATACTTAACCGTTTCAAAGCTTCGGGTTTGTTAAAAGGTCACTCAGAGGTATAACTTAAACATGTTGACACATTTAACCCCTGTAGTTTGTAATCTCACTTTTAGCTTCGTATGATCCATGATTTATTCGTTTTAAGGTATGAGCATCATGTAGGGTTAATGTACAATATATTTATTCACTGTCGACATTTAGAACACGTATTTTCACATTCTTTCCATGATTGTCAACTTTAGTCCTTCCAGAATATTCTTTTACACGTTCAAGCTTATGACACGTGTCAATACATTATAGGACGTGAATTTTCGAGGTGTTACACCGGAAGTCTAGGATGGTCATTTGTCTCTAAACTGTTTACAAAACCAATCTTTAATTTGCAATTCAATTAGTTAATCGTAGTTCTTAAAATCAAACAATCCAAATCCTTGAGTTTATATTTCTGCAATTTAGTTTAACTTAGCTAATTTAGACATACATTTAGATAACACATATTCCACAAACTCCCTGTGTTCGATACCCACTTACCGCTATCTAATAGTTGTATTTGGTTTAACTTTGATTGAGACTTCGACCTCACGTCAGGCTTCGGCTAAGAAATTTTGTTTTCTTCATAACTTTCTCATTTCAACTTCGTTTTCTTCGCCATTTTCGCTGACGTTCTCGTAATTTCATCCTCTATCATGTTATCTTCTTAATTCATCAAGTCCAATAAATTATTTTCTTCATTTATGATCCGTATTCCTTCCATTTTAAGTTCTCGTTTGTTCCATGCTTCTTCTTTACACCTCCTTAGCTCCTTTAACCTGCAATCATCATGTTCGTTGTAGTCATCTAGATTCACCAATTTGAACATCAAATATATCGATTTCTTTCTTATTTAATCAATTTAAAGATCCTCCTACGGTTCACCTGTCACATCCCCACACTTAACCATTGCTTGCCCCCAAGCAACTCATTCAAAACAATCCACCACAAAATCAACTTCAATAACAAAACGATACAAACCACATAAGTGTCCGTCATCTTTTATAAACTTTTCATTATTACCCATGCAAAACCCCTCGCAAAACACTCCTCTCGGTGATATATGGTAGCTAGCAACAATGTACTAGAATGCACTCAAAGCATATGTGTGATCTTACAATAATAAGCTTGTGCAAAAATCGAACCTCCGCCAAGATAAACGCTTAAGCATGCATGTGAATCTAAAGGACTTATAAGGTTGTAACAAGGCTAAGTGTTAAGACAGGAAATAAAGGGATATAAGTAAAGTAACGCAATGATCCGACCCGGCCTTTTTATTACATCTAAACAACACAACAAACTAATTATGATGTCTTACAACTTTTTTTTCTTTTCTTCTTTTTTTTCTTTCAACCACTACAAACATTTATTCTCATTCTTTTTGTATTTTCTCATTTTTTACTAACATACAATCAAAGAAACACTAAACAACACGAACTATTAAGCCAGATCTTCTCAAACGGGTAAAAAGTTTGGGCAGTAGGTATGAGTTATCAAATGATAGGCAATAGGCTCAAATATGGCCACTATTAAACCAAACCCCCGCCATTCTCGCTACCATGCTCATATGCGTAATGTATGAGACCCAACCCTCAAGTTCCCACACTCGCACACATGGAGATGAGGCTACCTAAACGCCTTAATCACTTTCACAAACATGCTAAACTATGGCCTCAGAACGCATCTAAGGCACAAGTTCTAATGCAATACCACACATTTCCAGTCTTAATCAAAAGAAGAATTATCATTAAAGCAAATATGTGGCCTAAATGCTCCCCATGTAAGGATAAAGGGTTTCCGGTATGTTGTGTGGATACAATGAAAAACGTTCAATTCAAACAGCACTTTTTTTTAATTTTTTTTAGAAAAATTCCCCCATCCCCACACTTGGGATACATTGTCCCCAATGTATGGTTTTGGAAGAAAAGCACACCGACAAACATGATTTTTTTATGAAGAAAAATCACACAAATTTACTACCAACATTTCAAGGCTAAAGAACAAAACAAAACTAAGGAGAGAGTGCATGGACCTAGTGAAGTCTGACACAACAGATGTTGTAGATGATCTGACTCCTTACCACCATCTTCACACAAATATCTGCACATCTTCCCCACATTGAATGTTGCCATGGCCTTGAAACGAAAGAAAATAGAGGAACAGAAAAGATCAGTGTAAAATCCTGGGTTGCCTCCCGAACAGCACTAAGTTTTCGGGTTTTCAGCCAGACCATGCCACCCCCGTTTATGGTGGCTCAAAGAAACGATTCCTGCCACCTCCATTATTGCAATGTGCCTTTGTGTAAAATGCATACATCGCATGTCTATTCGGTGGGTAATCAAATACACTCCTGCTTAATCTCTCATGCTTTCCTTTATAACCTGGTGGGTTATTTATTTTCACTCTTTGATATACTCTTTTCATACAATCACTAGACTCACCACCCTTTTACTCAACAGACTCATAACTAATCACCCTAGTCTGAACATCAAAGGATAATTTACAGTTCTTTTCGGTCAGGGTAATGATCTCGTCTCTATAATTGATTTGAGCATTTGATGTGTATAGAAATGGTCGACCTAAGATTACCCTCTGTTGTGCTGCCATTTTGGTAGAAGCATAGTGTAGGACCAGAAAATCTACCGGATATTCAAATTCTCCCAACTGAATCATGACATTCCTAACCACTCCCCGTGGATGCCTCCAACTTTCATCCGCCAAGCTCACCATGGTGCCTATATCTTGCAACGGACCAAAGTCACACATGTCATATAAATCGCCTGGTAGCATACTCATGCCTGCCCCATAGTCTAACAATGCTTGAGGAATTTTTAACTTTCCTACTCGGATAGGCACGATTGGTGCTCCATGCTCTTTGTCATTTTCAACCCAGCATTTTTTCCTATACCCGCATTCACTTGACACAAAGAGGTTAGAAATATTCATCAAATTCACTATTAGGGCGGTGCTTACTGATACGTGGTCGAAAACCGGTGTTCGTAATTGTTTGAATCGATGTTTTTGCGTGGTTTTTAGTCTCGTATAGCCTACTTTTGATTAGAGTTGTGTTTTGCAGGTCTAACCGAGTTTAAGGAGCTATTCGAGAGCTTTACGGACCACCGGGACGAAAAACGGACCACCGGGATGCAAAATGGGTCATCCGGGATGAAATGGAAAAAATGGAAACCCAAGGTTAGGGGGACCTTCGCCGACACCCATTTGAGCCATAAGCGACACCCCTTGGAAAGCCCGTCGGCCAAATTGCGCGTAACTAGCAAGATAAGATGTTGGAGAAAACCCGGAGCCAGAAAGGGCGTCGATGACGGCTCTCCGTTTCTCGTGTCGTGAATTATTTATTTCTTTTTTGTTTTGACGAGTTATAACATATCTTTTGACCTATTTCAGGAGTTACACCTTATTCTTGAATTTTGAATCATCTTGGGAGCCAATACCATTACAATCCATCCTTAATCATCCCATCACTTCGAATCATCATCCATTCGATCCTAAAGCCTAACCCATCATCACAATCATCATCAATTCCTTCAACCCTTCATCACCACAAACCCTAACCATTACTTCCATCTCTTCCAAAGCTTCAAGATGTTCAAGTTCAAGCTCTCATCCATTGTTGATCGTGTTACGTTCACCATGAACGACTAATTCTCGGAGGTTTCACCCCGGTGTAGTTGATTGTAAGTCTAGGGTTTGAACAATGTTCTGAGTTTGATTTCGTGACAAATTGAGTTGTATTTGAATTGATTGATAATTGCCTTGCATTTGAACTATATTTGTGAATTGTCGAATGAGTTATGAAGTTTGACTTTGCGAAATAAGTTTGTGTACTTATGCTTTATCATTCAAAAGGTTTTACTTGTCCAAAGTAACGAAGTGCATTGCGGTCCGTTATACACGTTGACAGCAATTGGCACCTAAGCTTCGTGATAGAAATCCGCTAATAACATATTCAATTGAATCAAATTTAAAACGTGTAGAAACCCTTGGATTGAAATTACCGAACCGGGTGTGAACCTTTTTTACATATCTTGTTTTAAACAATCAATTACATTTTCGTGCAATTGTTTATGTTCTCGTTAGTTAATAATCAAAAATCAAATTGGCGGTTCATTCTGACCCTCTTTTCAACAACCAACTTCACACAATTTCAATAGCAAGCTTCATAATAAGTAACAACCTTTAAGAATCAATCGAATCCATACACAAACCACAGACTCTTCGTGGTTCGACCCCTTACTACCGCTAACTATTTGTTTGAGGTAATTTGGGTATTATAAATGTATCTTTGACTGGAGCGCGACACATCCGATCAAATTTTGGCACCGTTGCCAGGGAGTTCGTGCGCTTTGTGTTTGGATTTTGTTGATTTAGTGATTAACTGGTTAAGGTGTTTTTTTTGTTACTTTCTCTATTTCCTTGTCACACGGGTGTGTTATTTGTGCAGATTACAAGTATTGCATGCATACAAGGAATTCCAGGAGGACTTCACCGTTGATATTCGAACCGAAAATCGAGAGAGTAGTCCGAAGAAATTTAGCCAATCGGTCGGAAGCAATACTTGCTTCCAACCCACCCAACACCCATCCATCATCTTCACCATCCATTGAACATACTTCAATGGAACACCAAAACTCAAACTAACACCCCAACCAAAACCAATTTCACTATCGAGGCAATTTTCGATCCAAGTTAAACATTCAACAAGATCAACCAGGTGGTGGTAACAACTCGACACCACCTACACCACCATTTCAAAACCGAGGCCATAACAACCACCAAAGAACACCCACACCTCCACATCCAAATTCCAACCGACAAAACCCTTTACCCACCAACATCGATGACCGGAATGTCAACTCCGACCGTAGAGGTAACTATAATCGTGGCAATCCTGCAAATGAAGACCCGTTCTTCAATCTTGATAACTTGAGGAATGCAATCCCTGATGATGAACCATATAGTGTTCCCGGTTATCAATCGCCGAAACTCGTGAGTATTCACTCGTATTACTCGGATGACGGGGGAAACTACGATGAACGGGTTGAAGACGATATATGGGGGGGATGTAAATGCGGATAACATTTACAATGCGAGGGGGTTTGAGAATGAAGAGTTTGGATATCAAAATGCCAACTACGTGGGTAACTAGAGTTATGGTTATGGGTATGGCCAGAACGACGGATACGGAAACAACCGCCAACCACGAAACAATAATCAAAGGAACCGGGATGATGGTTATTACAACAACAACAATGCTAACCGTAACTGGATTCCCCAATTCGTGGGAGGTGGTAATTAAGGTGGAGATAGAGGTAGTGATAAAAGGGGAAACTGAAGACCGGTGGATCAAGAGGTTAATAGTCCACGTCGTCGTCCGCAACAAGTTCCTAGGGGTGTAAATGATCGTTTTAGACCAGTGGTCACCGAAAATGAATCACCAATTGTTCCTCCACCCCGGGTATTTAGGTCATTTGAATGTAAGCCTAACTATTTCAACATCCTACCTCACTTCAAAGTAGGACACATGACAAACCGAATACTCATTTGGCGGAATTCTCCGCTATTTGTAGTACGATAGGGGGACTTTGAGATTGAGGAAGTGAAATTGAGGCTATTTCAATTTTTACTAGAGGATAAGGCAAAGTAATGGTTCCTAACGCTTCCAGCGAATAGCATCCGTACATGGGCCGAGATGCAACAAGTTTTTCTTGATGAGTAGTACTCAATAGCAAAGATCGATGATGCAGGAGATGAAATTCTGTCGTTTCGACAACTCTCGGGGGAATTGTTACATGAGGATTTAACTCAGTTTAAAGAATTGGTTCGGAAATGTCCTCACCATCAAATTCCAAGGTGGGAGTTATTGAAGTGTTTTGTAAGGGGATTGGATGCCGATGAACGTAAGTATTTACTATCGCCAACAATGGCACTTTGTTAAACAACCATGAGGAAGATGATTGGGATTTTCTAGAGAGGATGAGTAAAAATTCAAAGGTGGTTGCATTGGCGGACCGAGCAAAAAAGCATTCAACCTCAAGGTCTTGGCCCGATCGCGATGCTAATACTAAAGATCAGATTGAAATGGTGGTGCGGGAGTTGTCCCGCATGAAGAAGAATGAAGTGGGTACGGTGCAATATACCGTTTGTGAAGAATGTGGTGACATCGGTCACCGGACCGAGAATTGCCAAGCCACCACGGATGTGAATCAAGTGTATGGAGACCGGAGGCATATACGATATGAACTCCAACACTTACCCCCCCCCCCCCCCCGGGTTGAGGAACCATCCTAACTTTAGGTATGGTAATGCCTCCAACCAAATGAACCCGAATTTTCAATCGGGAAATCAAGGTGGGTCTTCACACCAAAATCACCAAAGTGGTAACCAAGGGTATCAAAGTCGAGACAATTACTAAAGTGGTTACAATCAAGATGGTAACGGGTCGGCAAATAATCATGGTGGCGGTGATGATTTGAGTGCGAAGATGGACGTCATGTTGAACATGATGAAGGAGACACGAAAGGAGAATGAAGTGCGAGACAAGTCGCACGAAGCGTTGGCAAAAAAAGTGGGCCAACTAGCGGAGGAGATGGCTCAACTACAAGGAAGTGGAGGAAGACTTCCAAGTGACACTATAGTGAACTCGAAGCATCAAGGTTCTAGCACAAGCAATGTGAGGAATGCACGCGTTAGAGCGGTAAGTCTTCTTCCAAATGATGAAATTTGTAGTGTTGAAAGCATTCCACCACCACAACTCATTGATGGTGTAGTGGAAAATATAAGTGATAAGCCGGGAAGTGAAAATGAACAAGAAACGATTTCACAAAGTAAAATTGAAAACGTAACTAAAAATTCTTTTTGTGAAAATTGTTTAAATCAACTTAACCCGATTAATACATCAACTTTGAAGAATGGTGCCCACCAATGGACAGGAGGTGGGAAAATTTTAAACAAGCAAAAATTAGTTTACCGTTACTCGATGACATTAAAAAGGTTCCGACTCATGTGGAATGCTTAAAAGAGTTGAGCATTGAAAAACGGCACAATAAATTACCCAAACCGTTTGATTTGGTATCACATGTTAGTGCCGTTTTATCAAGTGCCTTCCCCCAAAAATCACAAGATTCGGGAGATCCTCTTATTCCAATTCAAAGTGGTACATTCAAAATTGAGAGGGCGCTCCTAGATCTTGAAGCTTGTGTGAGCATTTTGCTCGGGAGTCTATATGACCAATATGATTTTGGTCCATTGAAAAAGTTTGATTAACGCTTCGCATTTTTGTACCTTTCTTATTTAAGCAAGTCTTGTTGTACCTTATACTTTTGGACACTTGTACTCTCGTTGTACTCTATTTCATTTCAAATTGTATTCCGAGACTATTGATCATAATGAAAACGCAGTTATTTTTATGATATTATTCATGTGAGACTTATGTATAAACTTATAAATCGCATTTTGAACGATATAATATTCATGATTCTTGATTCTTTATTGATGCTATACTCATTACACTGATTAAAACACGTAAAATAATCAAAATTTGGAAAGTAAAATATTGAATCAAGCCCCTTCGTATGAAGGGAGTCGCTTCGTACGAAGGGGATGGCTTCGTACGAAGGGGGATGTGCGAAATCTTAGGAAACCCTAATGTACCCTCCAATCTATAAATAGGGGGCCTTAACCCCTCATTCCATCTCGTCCCTCTTGCTAGCACTCTCGAATTGTTGTTGACGATCAGAGGGTTTGTAAGAATTCCTCCCTTCTTCTCCTACTCATTTCAATTTCATTTCTTGTAATTCTAACCACAAACTCTTGGATTTTTCTCAAAACCTTTGATCCTAACTATCTAGAAGATGGTTTCGACTCGTTTTGCCTAGGCAAACTGTTGTGGAGAATCACTCATATGAGATTGGATCAAAGTTCATAAAATTTTACAACTTAATTAAATCCTCGTTTCGATTATTACACGATCTTGATGGAATCAGGAACCCATCAGACCCTAACTCAATTCATAGTTAAGGGCCTAAATAGGGTTAATTTCCATCAAGAAATGATCTGTTTTCCCCCGGTTTCAGATTTTTCTATGAAGTTAATTCCAAAGTTTAATTTGGAAGAACTACATAGATATAGTTCATGAAAGTGTGTTTGATTGTGATAAAAGGGGACCAAGTGCTTGGATTACAAGAACGCAAGAATGTCACCCGATGATCAGTTACATATAGCCAATCCCAAATCCCTCCCAATAAATCCTGATTGCCTATGGCACCAAGAAGTGATGGTTTAGAATAAGAAATTTAACAATACGAACATTTACTAAACAAACACCATCTTCAAGTCGCTAAACGAATACCTCATCGTTTTTATATTTTGTTTCTTCCGTGCTACACCTATTGGTTTTTCTGCCGAAAAATGTGGGCTAATCCTTTTTTATTCTTCTTCCTGGGCTACAAATAATATCCGATAAATGAAACAACATGATCAAACCTAAGGTTGAACCTCTCACGTCAACATCCTTCTTCCAAAGAGCAAGAAAACAGTGCCACCTTCTTTTGTCGAATCCTTTATTCCCGTCTTTTGTAGGTACCATTGCCATTTTCTTAATTAAAGCTTCAATCGATTTTTATCAATCTTTATATCCCTCTTCTCAGGTCCAAGAACTACACCACTCTTAACCACCGATCAAAGAAAAAAAAAATTTTGCTACTCCGGTGGTTCTACCTTTACGCAAGACTGGATTCAAAGTCTCTTTCTTTGACGAATCAGTTATCGTCTTCCTACCCACAAATTCGATTAGATATCTTGTGCCAAAAAAAAAACAACCTACCTCTTACTCTGTTTTTATCCTTGGTGGGAAAGACCGGGTCTGACTAATCACACATATTGAAGCGGTGGTAGTTCAATCTCTTAACTCATCATTGCAACCCCACAAGTAAAAGGGGGTTGCTTTCCTTTGTCGAAGAACGACTATCAAAACAACTTTCTTACTCTGATAACAATTAATGGAAATCAGGCACCAAACGAACACAAAAAACACAAGATAGAATGAACTCATTCAACCCTTTTTATTATAAACCAAAGGACATAAATTACAATAGCCTTAGAGCATTCACAATAAATTCTTTATCCGTATCCATATATTTACACTAAAAACTATCTATCTTTCTCTCTCATTTTCAATTAAATAATATTTTTATAACTTTATTATTATATTTTCTCTCTCTTCCACTCACAATTATTTCTAAAAATATTAAAAATTTTATAGGATTTTCTCTCTCCAGATTTTTTTTTTCTATATATTTATTTACAGATAAACAGTAACATTCTCATATATTTTCTCTCTACTTCAGTCACAACCACTTAAAAAAACTAACAACCATTCCTTATAATATAACCAAATCCTCTCATATATTTTTAAGATCTTTATTGTGAATGTTGTTATAGCGATGACTCTCTAGTCTAGGGTGCTATCTCTCTCTATCATTCTTTTTTTTTTCTTCTTTGAATTCTTTGAAATTTTCATTTTTTTTCCTTATTCGCTAATGTGTGATTTAATGTGAGATGACAATTTATGGATCTATTAGACGAAAATGACTAGGAATTCTTATGAAATTCATCCCTTTTGCAGATAAAAAATGGTTTAAAGCGTATATTATGTGTACCGACATAAGTATAAACAAATAAATACACGCGTGGATGTTATTTGTACCGAAACAAGTAAAAACTATATGAACTATAATGTATTACATGGTTAACTAAGCTAATGATTTAATCGTAAATTTTGTTTTACTATAAGAAAAACGTTGATTATTATAATCATTGGTTTCTACATACTTAGCAGACCCGTAGAGTCGTAGAGAAGTCATGTGGAATCTTATATAGAAAAGAACATAATATCTCATTAAATATGATAGTTTTCATTTTCAAGTTTTGTGTAATACCCCATTATGATCGTTGGGTATTTTTAACAATTGTGTCAGTTAATTTATTTATATTATATTTAATAGTTATGCGTTTTCTTGAAAGGCAAATTAACTTTCTCCTAATTACTCTGGTTAAAGTGTTAAACACCAATACATGTATATTGCAAAATCTAAACCTGACACTTTTAAGATAAAATGAATACATCTTACCATCATACCATGTGAGTTGGGACAATAATAGTTATATAGTTTGATAAGTTTAACACTGCCTTTATTTGTTTCGATATATATCCTTTTGATGTTATTAAACTCATTATTATAACCATCATGCATGTACACTAAATATGAAAGCAACATTATTTTTTGTCTGAAGTAATACAATGTTTGAGACGAATAAAGATGAGTTTTTAGAATTATCTATAAGTAACTGGTATTATTTTGTCTGAAGTAATACAATGTTTGAGACGAATAATGATCATTTTTTTAGAATTACATATAACTAACTAATATTATTAAAATGTTAGTGTTGTTTGGTTAGTCTGATGTTATTAAGAAGAAAATAAATACGGTGTATGTTTTCTTTAAAGGCTAATTTTACTAAAACTCAAACAGAATATACAAACCCAAACAGGTCACTAAGCGGCACTAGTGGTGTACAAATCGGGTTTTTTTAAAAACCGGTTCCGGGTATGGAACCGGGTTCGGGTAGGATCGGGTTTTACAAAATCGGGTTTTTTTAAAAACCGGGTCGGGTCCGGGTTTTCTACCAAAAATGTATACCCTATATACCCGGGTTCGGGTCAGGTTTTATAAAACCCGGGTATTATAATACCCTATTTTCGGGTTCGGGTCCGGTTCGGGCATTCATCGTGTAGGGTTCGGGTATGCATCGGGTTAGGAAAAAACCCGCACCGGGTATTAAAAAAACCCATCGGGTATTAATACTTCTTCATATGTTTTAGTGGATGGTGCCTATTGAAATTTTAATGACATTTCTAAATTTAAATTCGATGGTGCTAGATCGAAGGAATAGTCCTGATTTGAATGCTTTTGGATTACATAAACAACAATATATTTTATTTGCTATGTTATGTTTTAACCAAGTTCCATCAATTTTTCATTTTTTTGTATTAGACAAACACCAATGGATCTTGTCAGCAAATAGAGGGGAATAATGACCAAATACTTCAAATATTATTAGAAACCTAATAATTAAATAAGATTACATCAAAATGCATACATAATTTTATTAAATCATAAGAACTAGAAGTCTTAATGCTTGAAAACATAGATAAAATAACATAAATAAAAAAACATAGATAGGACTAGAAGTCAAAGTGCTATATAACCGGGTATAAAAAAACCCAGTTCCGGGTATTTATAAAACCCGGTTTCGGGTATTTATAAAAACCGGTTCCGGGTTCGGGTTTTAGATCAATATGAATACCCGGTGCCTACTCTATGGGTAGGGTCGGGTTCGGGTTTGGGTATAGAAAACCCGGTTTTTATAATACCCGGTTCCGGGTTTTTTTTCCGGGTCTGGGTCCGGGTTCGGGTTTTTTGTGCACCACTAAGCGGCACAACCAAAATTTACAATATGACATTTAGAAGCTAAAACTATACCAGCACTCCCAATCCATTAGCTCGATCTTGGATCTGTGCTTAACCAAAGATATCTCAACGTTTTTATGTCCGACGGTATACTCCCCACATCCAGATTTTTAGATTGGAAAATAACTTCACTTTTCTTCCTCCATATCAACTGCATGCCAAAAGTGTTATTGATCGAACAAGTTTATGTTTTACTACTGAAACATCTGCGCCAAGGTTCAAACCGAATAGATCCTGCAGCGAGAAAGCATATATCAGAGGGATGTTGCACCAAGACGAAACGTTCTGCCATACCACTGTTGCGACGTAGCACGAGATCAATAGGTGGTCTAGTGTTTCATCTGATTCACCGCAAAATGGACACGTAGATGAGTTAACATATATACCCCTCCTATGAAGTTCCACCTTTGTTGGAAGACGATTTTTTTCCATCCGCCAACAAAAAATATTAACCTTTTTTGGTAGCCACTTGTTCCAAGGTAGCCATGGTCTCACTATCGGTAAAGCTAGTTCTAATAGAATTTGTCTAAGACGTTTAACCGAAAACGTACCATCCTTGCTTCTAGACCATTGCCATTTGTCTTCCCAATTTTTACTCTAGATAGTGTTGATAATTTTTATGCAATCCTCAAGCGCCCTGATCTCTACCGCATTCGCAGGATCCCTACTCCAACACTAATTGAAAGAATGTATTTAACTAATCTTTTGAAAATTCAATTTCTAACCCATATTGTAAGGGAGGTTTCGGTGACAAATAATTTGATTCCATCATAAATACATCTCAAATTACATACGGGATCCCAACAGCGTAATGACGGGCACATTGATAGAGTTTTAAAGAGATTTTATGAGGCAAAATATCCGTCTGAAAAAAAATTAATGATATGTAAAAACTCTATAAATTAAAATATATATATATATATATATAGAGAGAGAGAGAGAGAGAAAGTGTTTTGCACAATGGGGAAGGATCCACTAAAAAGTGGATTTTACCTAAGTAGCCTAAGAAGGATTGTGATGATGACATGTGGCACTCCTAATAAGTAGGAATAAAGGGCATTTTGGTCCATATAAATAGGAGTGAAAATGACATGTGGCACCCCTTTTGTTTTTTAAAAATATAAACAAAAAAAATCTAGCACAAAAAAATCTAGCACAAAAAATCTAGTACAAAAAAATATAGCACAAAAAATCTATCACAAAAAATGTAGTACAAAAAATATAGCACAAAAAAATCTAGTACAAAGAAATATAGCACGAAAAAATTTAGCAAAAAATGTAGTACAAAAAAATTGAGGAAAAAAATTTAAGACAAAAAAATTAAGCACAAAAATATAGTACAAAAATTCAGCACAAAAAATGTTATATAACATAGAAATACAACACATTTAAGTGGGTTTTTTTAGTCTTCATATTTTGTATAGCAATATGGTACTCAAATTAAAGATAAAAAGACGCTCGATTTTACGGTGAAATTTTTATGAAAAAATAATGTCGTATAAAAAAGTTATGAACGTTTAAAAAATGAGGGTGGAATATGCATGTGACTTGCATGTGGAGAGAGAAAGTCCATAAATAGGATTTTCCCAAGATACCCTTGCACTCCTCCTTTCTCCTACCATTTCATCTTAACCATTGATTTGAAAAATGAATGGTTAAGATTCCTTCTTAGGCTACTTAGGCAAAATCCACTTTTTAGTGGATCCTTCCCCTTGCACAATTGGGCTTAACGTACATTACGTACGCAGTGAATGTATAACATGCGAATTTTGTACTTACGACATGCGATTTTTTTGGATAGAAGGTAAAATCGCGTATCAAAAAAACAATCGCATGTTTTGAAAAAATAACAAATCGCATGTTGAAAACAAATAACAAAATCGCATGGTGGTTAGGAAAACAAAATCGCATTTTATATATTCACAGCGTACGCAATTTAAGTTAAGCTCAATTGTACGTTAACCAACCCCTATATATATATATGGTGGAGTTATTGTAAAAAAAAAAAAGGATTTTTTTAGAAGTATAAGAAGTGTTTTTATCTCTTAGATCTTGTAGTTAATAGTTCATATTAAAAATGGTTTAAAATATAAATTATTGTTTTTTTTACTAATTTGGCTAGATTAGGGGTAATAGTGTCTTTTTGTTTAAATAAAAAAATTACCATTAACCTCCATGTACATGCAAGTTCCCTCGTCTTTTTAAACGTCAATTACTTTTTTTATACATAACCTTTTAAAAAAATAATTGTACCATAGTAACGAGCGTTTTTTATCTTAACATGAGTATCATATTGCTATATATAGAGAAAAAAATTACGTTTCAATCGGATTTTTAGTCTATGTATTTTGTCTATGCTCATACAACGGTGTTTTAATTGTATTGTGATTTAAGGCGTGGTGTTTTAAACATCTAGAAACATTGTATTGTGATTCAAGTAGGGTGTTTTAATATCTGAAATCTGAAACATTATATTGTGATTCAACTCATAGTGTTTTAACATCTGTAATAGCAATATAATCTTCCCCAAATGGTGTTAAAACATCATGACTTAAATAACAATACAATCATTCCAGATGTTAAAGTCGTTGTGTTTTATACCTGTAAAATAACAAAAAGAAAAATTCAAATGTTAAAACACCATGATCAGCTATTGATACGTAAAAAAAAAAGAATTATCTTCTAAAATAACTTCTAAAGCGGTTACAATCTATTTCATAATTAAATTAGTTTTTAAAGTTAATTACCTTATTACCCTTAATCCATAACACTAAATAATGTCGTGTGTCGTCTCGATAATATTTTTGACATTTTTCACAAACTTCACCCTTTTTACAGGAACCTATATATATATATATATAGGGTAAGGTTCATGCGAGAACCACCCTTATTGCGAGAACCGCGAGAACCAATGTGAACACAACCTAAAATAGCTAAAAAAACCTAACCCCCCCCCCAAAAAAAAAAAAACCTAAACCCCCCCCCCCCCCACCCCCCAAATCTAAATGCTAAAAACTAAACCCCCAAAAAACCTAAAAAATCTAAAAAAAAATCTAAAAAAATCTAAAAAATTTTTTTAATATTTTTTATGTTAAAATCGCTACTTTTAGAAGCAAAAAAAAAAATTTTTTTAAATTTTTTTTTATGCTTCGAAAAGTAGCGATTTTTTTATAAAAAATATTAAAAAAAAATTTGTGTGTTTTTTAGCTATTTTTAGGCATTTTTGGTTGTGTTCACATTGGTTCTCGCGGATCTTTGTCCTATATATAAGATCCGTTAGGAACCACCCTTTATTGCGAGAACCGCGAGAACCAATGTGAACACAACCAAAAATGCCTAAAAATAGCTAAAAAACACACAAAAAGTTTTTTTTAATATTTTTTTTATAAAAAACGCTACTTTTAGTAGCAAAAAAAATTTTAAATTTTTTAATTTTTTTTTGCTACTAAAAGTAGCGATTTTAACATACAAAATATTAAAAAAAATTTAGATTTTTTTTTAGATTTTTTTAGGTTTTTTGGGGGTTTAGTTTTTAGCATTTTAGCTGGGGGGGGGGGGGGGGGTTTAGGTTTTTTTTGGGGGAGGGGGGGTGGGGGTTAGGTTTTTTTAGCTATTTTAGGTTGTGTTCACATTGGTTCTCACGGTTCTCGCAATAAAGGTGGTTCTCGCATATATATATATATATATATATAGAGGCTTTAGTTCAATTAAGAACCACCACGAGTTGTGAGAACAAAGAGAACTCCTACTTCCGCGCGAGTTGGGCCACAATTTTTTGCACAAACGTAAGTGAAAATACTATAAACACATCAGTAAAAAAAAAGCAAAAAAAAAAATTACCGAGTCGGTAGTTTTGCCTGATGTAAGTTTTGTTTACGCACTTATTTAAATTTTTTGACCGCGATGATTTTTTTTACCCCTCATGTAAATTTGTGCATGCGGCATTTTTTAAAGAAAACATTGTTTGCTGAAACAAGTGACTTTTTTTAAGATTTTTGAGAAAAAAAATTGGAAATACCTTTTGGAAGGCCTAGTTCTCATGGTTCTCACAACTCAATGTGGTTCTCATTTTATCCTAACCCTCATTGTTATTATGAAAATAATATATCTAATTTGTGTATTGAGAAAACGTGCGTTAATAAATGTAAGTAAATATGTTGTATATCATATGTCAAACCTCATAACACAACCTCAAACAATAAATAAATCGATTGTAATGATTCAAATGAATGTATGCATGTTGCACGGGATTATAGTGTGCTGCAAGGTCTAAACTCAATCAGACGGAGCTAACCTCGTATGGTTAGCAGCGTCAAGTTCTGCCCATATGTAATGTGGAACAAACGAGCCTATGATGATGAAATGTCTGAAATTAATGAAACGCACCAAGTAAACAACAAACATATAACACATAACACATATACTTCACCAGATGGTAATTGCATGATGGATGTGAAGTGTCGTATATTTTTAATGTATATTTTAATCCCTTTAACACTTTTTAGCCAAGTTTTAAATTTATAAACAGGATATTTACTAACACTAAACACACATATGGGCAAGTGCACCCATCGTGAGCGTGGTATAGTGTTGGTAAGATACCGAGGTCGTCCAAGGACACAAGAGCTTTTAGTACCGGTTTATCCTCAACACCTAATCAAATCAAAAGTTTAGAAAAAGGTTTTAAATTAATAAAAATAAAACTAACTAAAATGCTGAAAAATAAAATAAAAATAAAAACAGATAGACAAGATGAATCACTTGGATCCGACTCGTGTTTAGTGTAACCTTTGATTATTTCCGCACTTTTGCACTTTCTAAGATATTATCTTAGTTATTGTAGTAGGCCCCTCTTCTGAAGGTGACGTTACCCTCAACCCAGTAGTTTGAGTTAGCAAGGATACAATCCTAAAGGGTTGGATTATAGTATTAATAGTAGTTTACATATGAGGGGATCAAGGAGTTCGGACCCCCGCCATCCAATACCAGTGGGTATTGAAGGAAGTCCTACTAAAGTTGACCCAGGTCCTTGCAGGATCTATACACTAAACAAGGCAACACTCTTACCAAACCGTTCCCTTAACCCCCGACCAGGTAGCCAACATACCTCCATATAGACCGTGGAGATATGAATGGTGAAAATCTTTTATTTTATATAGACAGTAAAATAATGCCAAGACACCACGGACAAACGATAAGGAAGACTCGTCTTCAACATAAGAAACTAGTTATTAAAGTCATTAATACAGAACCAAATAAAAAGTGCGAAAAGATTAAAAATAAAAAGTATTACACTAGACACTTGTCTTCACCAAGTGATGTAAGAGACTTATGCAAACATGGCCTTTGATTGTCAAGAACTCTTACTATCAATCTTGGATCCCGAGACTACTCACACACTCTATGATGGATGATGGATGTGGGTTGTGATGGTGGTGGTGGTGGGTGGGTTAAGTGTGAGAGAGGTGGTTTGCCAAGGAATGGTTTGCAAATGAGCCAAGCACCCCTATTTATAGCCTGCACAGAAGCCCGGACACTGCCTCGTGTCCACCTGTCTTCTCTTCCTTCATTTAATGCAGTTTGTCTGCATTAGTTGACCACGCCCACGTGTCCGCTGGGCACGGCCCCGTGTGCAGAAGCGTATCTGTATTATCAAGATTTCCTCAGATTATGCGAATCTTAGAGTTGACCACGACCCCGTGTCCGCTGGGCACGCCCCCGTGGTGGGTGATAGAAGCTTCTACAACTTTATCTTTCCTGCAGACACTTGGGCACGCCCCCGTGCTCATTGAGCACGGGGCGTGTTCAGCCTTCTGTTCTCTTGTTTTGCTTGGGAAGATGCTGTCGAGGGGTCGGGCATGCCACGTTTATCCCTTTTCTTGTATTTTTGTTAGATTTAGCTGCCTTTTTGCTTCTTTTGTTCATTTGAGCTCATTTAATCCTGAAAATACAAAAGGAAGATAAAAACACACTTTTTCCAACATTAGTACTAAAAAAAGGGTTAGTTTAATGCCACAATTGATGTAATTTATATGTTGTGTTTTGCGCACATCAAATACCCCCACACTTGAATCTTTGCTTGTCCTCAAGCAAAACTCTTTATTTTGTGGCTAACACTCCCAAATGGAATGGGTAGAAAAGAAGGTTTTTGGGCTTGTCATAGAGTGTCGGGATTTCCAAGATTCTTAATTAAGTTTTATTTTTATTTATTTACAATCATGTTCGTCATGATTTATTTAAGACGTTACATAAGATAAATTACTTATTAGGGCATAACATGCCTCTTTAAAATTCCATTTATATACAAGTTCACATACCTCACGGGGAATCACTCAACACTCGGCCGAAGGTGTATTTTTGTGAAAACTCTCGAGAGCGGCATGGAACTTATTCCTACCATAAGCTTGCCAAGTAATCAATCCCCCTCCTTTTTAACTAAAAACCTTTGTAAATATCAAGAGGACTTTTTGGGGAAGGGCTAGGCTTGGGTTAAAGGTAGGTGGTTGGGTTAGTGGTTAGTAGAAAAAAGGGCGAAAATCGTAAAAAGTTTCGGTTTTCGTAAGACTTTTTATTTTTATGACCTTTTATTTTGATGAAGTAATTCTTCAAACAAAGTTCTTTTTGATAAACTTATTTGTTTATTTCTTTTGGGTTCATCATCATCATTTTTTTTTCAAGAAAGTCATAAGAGGAACCGAGCTTTGTTACTAAAATAAAGGATTTAAAATGAAAAAGGGTTTTGGTGGGTAAAAGGGTGTTTGTTTTGGGTTGAGAAATGAAAAGGTTTAGGCTCAAAAGGGCTAACTAGGGGGATTTTGGGTAGGTGGTAAAAAAAAATAATGGTGTAGAAATAAAAAGGGTTAGTCCTAATGCCTCCGTCATTTACTTACTCGGGTTTAAGTTGGTAAGGACCAGGAATGTATTGTCATGGCAAGTTCTAGAGTCGTAAGAATCAAGCGGCTATTCACACAAGAAACGAAAAATGGGCATTTAGTTTATAGATGTGTATTTGTATGCTCAATAAAGGCTCAAAACTCACTTTTTGTGGGAATGAGTTTTTATGTGATCAAGTATATATAATCAAATTTTAACTAGATTTGTCATGCCGTTTCATAATTTTCTTATGTTGGTTCTTTTTTTCACGACACTATCAGTTGTAAATTTATAAAAATATAACATTTTCAGAATTTAAATTTCCAAAATTAAACCTAGACAAGTAAAAAAAATTAAAAAAATTTGAAAAAATTTGGGGTGTTTAGCGGTTCCAATAGAGTTTTGTGTAAGGCTTGTAATTAAGAGTTGCAAAATTCAAGGTTTTAGCATCCCCCCCCCCCCCCCCCACACTTAAATTACACATTGTCCTCAATGTGTCCCAAAAATAAGTTTTTATGTTGATTGAATGTGTAAAAAGATGTGAAAAAGCAAAACTGTATATTACTGACCATCTAGACACGACCCCGTGTCGGATGAACACGACCCCGTGGTCAGAGTGCCAGTAACAAGAACTTACAGAAGGTGGACACGGGGGCGTGTCAGCTAAGCACGACCCTGTGTCTGGGAAAAATCTACAGAATTTTGACAAACAGCAGGTCTGGGGCAATGGGCACGGGGGCGTGTCCGTTGGACACGACCCCGTGTAGACAATATGCAATGGTGAAAAACAGGTTTCTGGCTTCGGTTTTCCTGTCCCGGCTTTAGTAGCACTAATGTTAAGTGCTCTAAGCCTCGTATGTACCTGTTTTATCAATAAACACTACACCAAACCACGACAAGCATCCTAAATTACCATCGTTCAAACATCCATGTCACAAAGTTAAAATAAAGAAAATGCAGAAAAGTGTTGGTGCACAAATGTCTGTTAACTTTGTCTTTATCGAGTCTTATGGCTAGATAGGATAAACTAGCACACAACAGGTTGGAAATTAGGGTTTTATGTGTGTTTGTGTGTAATTTCGTTTGAAAGTGTCAATGACCAGTTCAAGCGAAATTAGCACTACTATATATAGGTGTGTTGCTAGTTCATTTGTAACGTTCGAGATTTCAGAGCCGAGGTGCTGCCAATTTGTCAAACGATCAGGATTGCTTTGAAATCAATAATAAAGAGATAATTAAGAGGAATTAAGCTGTTTTCACGTCTATATCATTGATTCCGCCTCTGATATAGATCTTAGACTCTTCTGATTGACTCGTTAGGGTCATACATTGATCCAACAAGAGGTATCAGAGCTCAGGACGAAGAGTTTATACCAATTCAGCTTGTTTTCATCACTTCTACACCTTCTTTTCTGAATTGAACAAGTTTTAACGGACAAAATGGACTAAATTTCTCATATATCACGTAAAACACTGTTTTAAAGAATCCTTGAAATAATTGGACCAAAATTCGATCAAAATCCGAGTCAATTTGACAAAATGGTGGCCGACAGGATGATGTCATCCTAATTCCGCTCGAAAGTGTCAATGCTGTTTCAAACAAAATCACTAATTTCGTTTGAAAATACTTGTGATTTCACACGGAATTAACCTTTTTGGTTAATTTCGCTTGAAACTGCCTTTCATTTCACACGGAATCACTAATTCCGTTTGAAATTTCACACGGAATCACTTATTCCGTTTGAAAGTGCTGCGTAATTCACACGAAATCACTAATTCCGTTTGAACCTGTCTGTGATTTCATACGGAATTACTAATTTCGCTCCAAATTGGGTGATTTCGTTTGAAAACCCTATTTCGTGTGAAAAACCTTATTTCGTTTGAGCAGCTATTCCGTGTGAAAAGCTTATTCCGCTTGAAAAGCTTATTCCGTTTGAAAAGCTTATTCCGCTTGAAATGCTGATTTCGCTCGAACTGATTTCGCTTGAAATTGTTTTTGTTAAAACCAAAAACTTTTCTAAGTGTTTGTTGATTGTTTCAGATACTTGAAGATTGATGAGTTCATGAATCCGTTCTGCGATGTTTTTGCTTTTGCGGGAAACAATGGAGATGATACTTCAAACAACACAAATGAGAATGCTCCGAGTGCGAGGAAGACTCTTTCTGATGCATTAAGTGTGGAGAGTGCTTATGGGACGTACAACAAACCTCCCAAGCTGATGGCGATTGAAGATTACAATAAATGGGCTAAAAAGTTTGAAGAATGGCTAAAAGCATTTGCATATCCAAGTTGGAAGATGTTGAAGAATGGTTTCGTTATGGGAAGATCGGATTTTGAAAATTTGACAGAAAATGAGGAGATAGATAGATATGTTGCTGAACAAAAGTGCATTGCATTGATTCATCAGTCTGTGAGAGACGACATAATAGCGTTGATTGAGTACACAAATTCGAAAGATCTATGGGAGAAATTGAGAATAAAATGTGAGGGTAGTGCTGAGATAGTCAAAAACAAAAAGAAGTTGAAGAATTTGATCTATTTGGATGTTTGAAAAATGAATCTGTATCTAAGATGATTGAAAGATTTGGACATCTGAAGATGGAGGTGGCAAGACATGGAATCATTTATTCTCGAGAAGAATTGGTTGACAAACTGTTTGACTCGTTATCGGATGAGAAAGACTGGCAATACTTTGCTTTGATGTTGAAGAATACAATCAAGTCGGAGGATCCGACAGTTGATTTGTTAATTGAAAGACTGGAAAGCCATGAGCTGGAGATCAAGAAATCATTCAAAGTCAATCATTCCTCATATCAGCAGAATGTTGAGTTGTATTATCGAGGAAATATGATCCCGAAGAATGTGTCTCCTAAGACAGCTTTCTCAGCTGAAAGTTCTAACACGTCAAATCAAGAAAGTTCAAGCAGTGGTTTTCATAGTGGTTCATCATCAACAACTCCAAGTCAATCTGTTCCAAAGAGTCTGTTCCAATGTAATATTGCTGTGAATCTGAAGAATGCACAAAATTTCAGTGAGGAATCAGCAAAACAGCAAATGGTGTTTTTGGCGTCTGTTCTAGAGTCATACGAAAGCCTTGTTGCGGGAAAGATTGGAAACACAAAGCTCACCAAGGAGGATTATGATCAGATCGACCCAGAAGAGATGGAGTTGATAGATATCAGGTGGTGTATGGCTAGTGCGGTCAGGCGTGCACAAAGGTTCATGGAGATTATAGGCAGACATTCTATTGGCGGACCGTCCACAAAATTTGGTTTTGATACATCAAAGGTCACGTGCTTCAGATGTAAACAAAAGGGACATTTTAAACATGAATGTCGAAACGCACCTGCTGATGATACTGCAAATCCATCCAGAGAGGATTACTACAAAAGAGCAATCTATCATCAGAACAAATCTGAACCTCCCAGAATGAAACAGCTTGAAGATACCCCAAAGAAAAATCAAGAGCTCTTGCTGTTATTCATGATGATGAGGGATACGATTGGAGTGATGTGTTACCGGAGGAGGATGCGGTAGGCTATGCGTTTGTAACAAAAGTTGTTCCTTTCAAAGATAGCAGAAACGAAGAAGAAAAATATATCAACAGGAAGGCAAAAGCCATAGACAGGATGATTAGAATGTCTCGTATATACAATGAAGCAAAGATGGCAAAAAGATGGGATGCTGATAGAGAATGTTACCTAGATCCCAATGGTAACATAGCTATTGATACAAAGACCGTTGTTGTAGAAACTCTCACCAAACAAGTTGCTGAAGAAGAAGAAGCCTTACAGAGAGAATGGTGGGGAGGAGGAGAAGCTGAAGAAAAAGAAAAAGAAAAGGAAAAAGAGCTGCAGTCAAAGAAAATTGATGACTGGATTATTGACAAGTCACAAGAGTATACTGCTGAGAATTTGAAGAAGATGGCTGACAAAGTGTTTGCTGTGAAAGAACTAGAGGTAGTTTCTGGTTCTGGCACTAAGTCCAAAAACAAGGTCAGTCAGAATGATGCTATCAATGGGTCAGCTAAGAAAGCTAAAACTGAGAGCGACTGCAAAAATTGCATGAAAGACTGCAAGGTTTGTAGTACAATTGCTTACCACAGTGGTAAAAAGATCGAAGATCTGACACAGAGAGTCAGAGATGTTGAAGATCAGATCTTAAACCGTGACAAAATGTTAAAAGCTTCAAATGATCGAGTAAAAGAATTAATTGAGAAAATTGAAAATGATAAAATTGAAGTAGAAAGAATTAGGAAAGAAAACGAAAAGCAAATTCTTGAAAATCATCAACTTTCAGAAAATTTTGAAAAGCTAAAACGCACGGTAAAAGATTCTGATGAAAGAAATGGTAAGACATACAAAGAAAATGTTCAGTTGACAGGTGTTCTGAGAGTAAAAGAAGAGCTAATCAACCAACAATTGGATGAAATTGCTAAGTTGAAGCTTGAGTTTCAAGAAGCTAAAATTGAAAATGAACGCATCCAGTTGAAACTGAACAGTTACAGCTCCGCAAGTTTTGTTCTTCAACATATAGTTCCTAAACCAATTGGGAAGAACAAAGCCGGCGAAGATGTATACTTTGATGGAACTGGGGTTGGGTTTCATCAGGTTCCACCACCAGTTTTAAATATTTTTTCAAAGAAAAAATCAGGGTTGGTTAATGATGAAGAAGAAAATGAAGTTAAGCTTCCAGACAACATAGATGTCACATTTACTTCATCATCTGATGAAGATAGTGTCCAGTCTGAAATTGTTAAAAGTGTGGCTGAAAATGTTTTGAAATCTGAAAGTGACACTACTGAGGATGATGAATGCTTTTTGGACAAATATATTCCAAAATCAAAATCCAAAAACAACTTAAATGAAGAACCTAGTCTTGTGATGTACAAGATGGCGGGATCTGATAAGTTGTATTCGGATCATGATTTTCTTTTGGAGAATGTGAATGTTGGTTAATTGAGAAATGTATTCAAGTTGATTGAGATTGATGTGTCTGAGATCGAAGTTTTGAAATGTTCCAAAAGTCAATTGAATTTTGAAAAAGATAAAGCTTATTACAAAAAACCTGTTGTACCACCGCGTTTTTCTAACAACAACCAAAACAGATGGTCGGGTGGATATCAGGGTGGTAAGAATTATCAACGAAGGAATGTTAAAAAAAAAGATTTGTTGAGAAAAGATGTTTGTAAAAAGCTCGAGTTCTCATTCCGAGCAAGAATCTGAGATTTTTTCAAAATCAAACGAAGAGTTTTTTGAGGAAAAGGCCTCACAACCTCAGACCGAAGGCACAAGTCGGGTAACTGATACTCGTACATGCTTTAACTGCAACAAAGTTGGACACATTGCACGAAAGTGCACCAACTTAAACCCTAAGTCTGAAGTTGTTGTGATTCAGAAAAGGAAAGCTGATGCTAAAGGCAAAGCTCCAATGGTTGTTGAGAAGAAAGTTTTGAAAAATGAAAACATCAAAGTCAAAACTGAATCTGTTAAGAATGTGGTAACTAAAAATGAAAAATTTTACCAAAGGGTTGCTACACCTCAACAAGCATGGAAGCCAAAATCAGTTGAAAAGAAATCAAGTTCTCCAAAACCAAAGGTTTCTGAGAAAGAAAAACAATCGTCTTCTACCACTCCGGTAAAGATGGATGTTCCTTTGGATTACTATGAGAAACTTGAAAAACATGAGTCTATCACTTCTGAGAAGAAAGATGTTTCAAAGAAAGACCAATCATCTGGTCAACCTTCTAAAAATGATTTCTTTTTATACAAAAAGGTTGAGATTGGGTCTGAAGAGAGCTTAAAAATGAATGAAAAAAATTTTCCGCCACTTTACATTGCAAAAACTCACATTAATGTCAAGTTACATGAGTCAAAAGAGGCTTGGGTGGCATCAAAATCTCACTAATTGATTTTGAAATGTGCAGGAGCTTCCAAGATCCGTTTCACGATGGATTATGGATAGTGGAGCTTCTCGGCACATGACAGGGAAGAAGACCCTATTGTATGATGTTAGAGGGTTTAATGGAGGTTACGTGGGATTCGCAGGAAATCAAGGTGGTCGAATAGTTGGTGAAGGAACTCTATCTAATGGCATTGTCACATTTGAAAGAGTAAACTACATCGCCGAGCTTGAAAACAATCTTCTGAGCATCTCTCAGATCTGTGATCGTATGTATACAACGCACTTTACAGACAAAGAATGTTTGATCTTGAAACCAGGATTTGTTGTTCCTGAAGAGTGGGTTATCATGAGAGCACCCAGAGTCAATGATCTGTACGTGTTGGATATGAGCGTAGCTACTACTACCGCGGGTCAGGCTCACTGTTTTATGTCAAGAGCAACGGAAAAAGAGTCAAAGTTATGGCATCGAAAGATGGGCCATACTCACTTGCGAAAAATGAATCACCTGGTGCATAACGACTTAGTTACTGGTGTTCATGTGAAAGGTTTTCATCTGGAAGGGGAGTGCATTAGCTGCATCAAAGGCAAGCAAAAGAAGAAATCACACCCTCAAAAGAAAGTCAACTCAGTTTCGAGACCATTAGAGAGACTTCATATGGATCTTTTTGGTCCAGTAAACATCAAAAGCATAACTGGGGATCTCTATTGTCTTGTAGTAACTGATGACTATTCCAGATTTTCATGGGTATCATTCTTAAAGTCTAAAGATGAGACGTTTGAAAGTTTGATGGCGTTGTTCAGAAAAATTGAAAACTTGTACCAAACTCGAATCAGAAGAATCAGGAGTGACAACGGTACTGAGTTTAAGAATAACAAGATGGAAGAGTATTGTGATGAGAGAGGTATATTGCAAGAATTTAGTGCTCCTTATACTCCGCAACAGAATGGGGTAGCTGAACGAAAGAACAGGACGCTAATTGAAACGGCCAGGACGATGCTTGCTGATTCGAAATTACCAGTCAATTTTTGGGCAGAAGCAGTGTCAGCCGCTTGCTATACACTCAACCGGGTTCTCACAGTAAAGAAATTCAAAAAAACGTGTTTTGAGTTGATCAATAACCGCAAACCGAACCTGAAGTATTTAGAACGGTTTGGGTCTCCGTGCACTGTTCTAGAGCCTTTTGGAAAGTTTGGTGCAAAGAGCAATGAAGGAATATTTGTGGGTTACTCAAGTTCATTGAAACGAGTCTTTGTTCCAAGCTTGAAGCGGATTATTGAAGCACACAATGTTGAATGTCAAGGTTACACAATGACACCGCAGAACCCAGGCGACTCATGGCGTTTTAACTACGATACTCTGTGGGATTCGTTTGACATGGAAGAAGAAGAATCAGAGTTCTTTGATGAGTTAGATATTCTAAGAGAGTATGAGTCATCACAAGAAAGGTTTCCAGCTGAGTATATTACAATTCGACGGCAAACTTCGAACGATGATGAAGTCGGTCCAAGTAATGCTGGAGAACATGATGATGTTCAACAATCTTCAGAACAGGAACATGCTCCTGAAAATCAGACGGCAGTCAATGATAATCTAGAATCTGATAATATGCCTGTATTTGATCATGGTGATTCAGATTCTGAGGGGGAGCAGATCCAGAGTTCAAGTCAAACAATTCCAGTCAATGAACAAGGTGCAAATCAGAATGTCACAAATTTGGAAGGCGAGGTAGATGTTCCAGGCGAGGTGATGCCAAGAACTCTTTCATACCATCCAGAGGAGTTGATTATTGGAGAATTATAATCAGGCGTTCGCACTAGACGACAAATTGACCAAGGGCTTACTTGTTTTTATTCTACAGTTGCTCCTTTACAAACATAGTTTTCACTTAGTTGTTTTATTTCACAGATCGAACCGCGAACATACAAAGAGGCGCTAACTGAAGATTCTTGGGTCAATGCTATGCAAGAAGAGTTGAGTCAGTTTGAGAAGTTAGGAGTGTGGAAATTGGTAGATTTACCAGATGGTCAGAGGAAGATAAACACCAAGTGGGTGTTCAAGTGTAAGAGAGACGATCGAGGGGTTATTATTCGTAACAAAGCTCGACTCGTAGTCAAGGGTTTCAGTCAGCAGGAGGGTATAGATTTCACCGAAGTGTATGCTCCGGTTGCTAGACTAGAAGCGATCAGAATCTTCCTAGCATTTGCATCTTGGAAAAATTTTAAAGTTTATCAGCTAGATGTTAAATCGGCGTTTCTCTATGGGAAGGTAAAAGAGGAGGTATATGTCGGACAGCCACCGGGCTTTACCGATCCAATCCACAAAGACAAGGTTTATTTGCTGGATAAAGCGCTGTATGGTTTACACCAGGCCCCGAGAGCTTGGTACGAGACTTTGTCTCAACACCTACTAGCCAACAGCTTCATCCGTGGAAAAGTGGATGCCACTTTCTTCACCAAAGAGGTCAATGGACATCTTCTAATAATTCAAATATACGTGGACGACATCATATTTGGGTCAACAAATGAAAATCTGTGCAAAGATTTTGAACGAGTTATGAAGCAGAAATTTGAAATGTCATTGATGGGTGAGATGAAATTCTTCTTGGGACTTCAGGTTGATCAACTGCCTAAGGGAATTTTCATACATCAGACGAAGTACGTTCATGATATCTTAGAGAAATTTGGGATGTCAGGATCTACTCCAGCTTCCACCCCATTAGCAACGAACCATGGGATAAATCCTGATCTCACCGGAGAGAAGGTAGATGAAACGTTGTATCGTTCCATGATCGGATCGCTGATGTATTTGACAGCTTCAAGGCCCGATATTATGTATCCAACCTGCCTCACAGTGCGGTTTCAGTCAAATCCTAGAGCTTCGCATATGGTGATTGTGAAACGGATATTACGTTACCTGAAAGGAACTCCATCATTGGGGTTGTGGTATCCAAGAGAAGGCGATTTCATGCTCGAAGGGTATTCTGATTTTGGATGTTGCAAAGTTAACGCTAAGTCAACAACAGCGGGGTGCCAGTTTTTCGGACCACGATTGGTCACCTGGCAATGCAAGAAGCAGACCTCTGTAGCTTTATCCACATGTGAAGCTGAGTATGTATCTGCTAGCAGTTGCTGCTCTCAGATCTTGTGGATCCAGCAACAGATGCGCGACTACGGTTTGCAATTTCTTAACACCCCTATCTTTGTTGATAATGAGGCAGCGATAAACATTACTAAAAATCCAGTACATCACGCTTAAACTAAACACATTGAAATTCGTCATCACTTCATTCGCGACTGTTTTGAGAAGAAGTTGATACGAATTGAGAAAATCCACACTGAAGAGCAAAAAGCTGATTTACATACCAAAGCATTTGATAAAACTCGTTTTCAATACTTGTTAAAATTGAACGGTATGAAGCTTTTATCGGTGTTGGAGGAGATCCTTGGCGTTGATGAAGGAGACATTGTAGATGATGTTGAGAAGCAATTTGCAATGGTTTGTCGATTTTTTACCTGTTTTGGTATTTAGGGGGAGTATAATATTTTCAAAAAATACAAAAACAGTAAAAAATTTCAAAAATCCAAAAACATGAGATATTTTCATAAATACAAAAACAATAGAAAACCAGAAAAGAGCTTGTGTAAAAAGGGAAAATGATAGTACATCGGCTTGTCAGTTACGGTATGCTAAAGAAATGTAAAGTTTAAAAGAGTTAAACAGTCTCGCTGATGATGTGCCGATAGGTTTTTACACTTTTAGTAGGTTTGTTCGGGATATAAACCTAAATTCAAACTTGCTTATTTCATGGGGAACACTACTTGGATATATAGGTAACCCCTGAAATCTTGTTTGAAAGATCCCTCTTTCTGAGATACTAGGTCTTTATACTCAGTGATATCTAGGGTATTACCCCGGGACTTCTGATTTTGCAGAAGCAATGGCCTAGTCCCCGGAGAATACTTTACGCTTGCTTGAAATATGATGAAACATTGAAAAATGCTAATCATGTGATGTTGTAAAAAAAGATCCTCTAAAGGGACCCACTTAAAGTCGAAGCCGTCATCTCTCTGCTGAACGGAAGTTCTGACCTGAGCTCTCACGGCCCTCACAATTTAACCCCTTTACAGATATCATCTGTGGTATACTCACCTGTAAGACTGAATATTGGGATTTGGATACGGGAGTATATTCAAGAGGTGGGACACATGAATGAGTTTAAGTTCTTAATTCACCTAATTCGTATCCTGGACAGATTGAAATTTGTGTGAGAATTTAAGTGGATCAGTATATCGACAATCTAAGTGAATTGTTTATTTCTGAGTATGTAATCAAAGCTTAACGGTACTTGTAGCTTGTCGACAGCTGATATGATTCCCTAACACGCTCACCAAAAATATGTTTGTAAATTGTTTACATTTATTGCATTTCATTTCTGTAATTCATTTCTAGTTTAGAAACTTTATTCAAAATCCAAAAAATTTTTACATTTCTTCTTTATTTTCCGACAAACCAAAGTGGAAAGTTGATCTTCAGATTCTCAAGTTGAATCAGATGCAGGAAGTTTCTGAGCTGGAAGATGAGTCGTGAGCTTAATATGTTAAACTTGAGAAAATTGAAAAGTCAAAACAAGTTCATTAATTTGAGACATGTAAATTTCAGAAAATTTGTTTGAAAAATTTGAACAAATTGTCAGTGTGTTTTATCTCAGGTCAACCAATGTCATTAAGTTGGACTTGGTAGACAAATTAAGTGCACAGGGTCATTAATTTGGACCTGGATACTTAAGTGGATTTCTAAATTCTGACAAGACTAACCAATGAAGTCAAATGGTAAGTTTGGATTGAAATTGTTATAATCATAAATCTTATATTTAGGTAGAGATTGTGCAGGTAACAGGTTTGTTATTGAGAAAACAGCAAAGCAAAATTCCAGCTAACTGATAGGGGGAGTCTGTAAACTTAAAAGTCAGATACAGTTCCTGAATCTACATTCAAGGGGGAGTTTGAAGGCTGTTAAAGATTCAGTTTCTGTAATTCATGCTAGGTGTTGATGAAAGAAGAGAAGAATTGAAGGAAGCATACATTGTTAGATAAACTGGAAAGAGAAAAGACTAAAGACTCGATGCCGAAGACTTTGTCAACATCCAAGGGGGAGTCTGTTGGTGCACAAATGTCTGTTAACTTTGTCTTTATCGAGTCTTATGTCTAGATAGGATAAACTAGCACACAACAGGTTGGAAATTAGGGTTTTATGTGTGTTTGTGTGTAATTTCGTTTGAAAGTGTCAATGACCAGTTCAAGCGAAATTAACATTGTAATTCCGCTTGAAATGGGCAGTGGCAGCTTCAAGCAAAATTAGCACTACTATATATAGGTGTGTTGCTAGTTCATTTGTAACGTTCGAGATTTTAGAGCCGAGGTGCTGCCAATTTGTCAAACGATCAGGATTGCTTTGAAATCAATAATAAAGAGATAATTAAGAGGAATTAAGCTGTTTTCACGTCTATATCATTGGTTCCGCCTCTGATATAGATCTTAGACTCTTCTGATTGACTCGTTAGGGTCATACATCGATCCAACAAAAAGTAAAAAGTGTTAGAGGAAAGTAAATTGTTCAACACATGGCACGCAGGCTGGAAATTGTTCATGAGAATAAAGGGTTAACCTGTGGACCTCCAACCAGCTGATCCTACCTCCACTCCTCCCGCCTAGTCCATATCCTCGTCTTCATCATCATCACCTCCTCCATGCCCCGCCATGTACTCCCGGATGTTCCCAATGTCATCATGTAAGTCGGATATGTTTCTCTCTATTGCTCCGACCCGGGTATACGTGTTGCTGGCCATATTGTAGGTGTTCCTGGTGCACATGAGTTTTTCCTACAATAAATCATGTAAAGTTTGAAAGTTAGGAAAACCGCCTCCTTGTGAGGAGGATTGACCCGGATCACCCTGGGGCTGGTAATGGTATTGAGGAGGAGGTTGGAAGTGTGGTGCATGTAAGACGAGTGCCCCTTGCGGGTTCCATGCATGCCCCTGGACTCTTTGGAAGCTGACCGTCCCGTCTTCTTCTTCATAAATTAGGTTCATTGAGCGGCAGATGACCATGTCCACTCTTCCCGACCATGGGCCCTTTTCGAAAGACCTGGGCATGCTCACGAAATGCTTGAAGAGACGGTATATCCACCCCCCAAAGAAGATAGGAGTCGGGGGAGTAGCAAGCTGGTTCCAATGCATGCTTCAGAGCAGGAGGTACGGAACATCAAGGTTGGTGTGGGTGTGGATGCAATGGAGGACTAGTAGATCCCTTAAACCTACAACACCGTTGCTATCGTACCTCTGACTAAGAGAGTAAGTGAGGACCCTGTGAATGTAGCGGTAAAGAGGGTCCCTCAACTTAGTGCTCTTAGTATTGATGGGATTGTAGATGCCTTCTCCTATTTGAGCCAAGCAGCTTGGCGGTTACTTTCCTTTATCTCGCGTAGACCGCCGGTGTTTTCTTCATCCCCCGCATCTTCTTCCGCATACAACCCAACTATCGACCCAAAATGTGCTATCGAAATTGGGTACCTAGTCCCTCCACACCGGAATTCTACCCCATCATTATCGAATGGATCTGCTCTTGTTTTGAAAGTGAATGTGCTGTAGAATTCCAGGTTATATTCATGGACTGAACGAAGTCGAGTGCACAGAGCGGCTCTTAGTGGGCCGGTGACTAGGTTGTTAAATCGGTCAAGCTGGTTCACTGCTCCTAGAAGATCCATGCATACTGTTCGTGGGTATTCCTCTGGCATGGTTCGAAGCACGTCGTATCTTGCCTTAGCATCCAACTCATTTGCATTGAACCGTGTGAATTTCTTGGACATCTAAAAGGAAACACCAAATAATTAGCATGAAACAGTGAAATTTTCAGAGGAAACTGAAAACAGTCGGCTGAACACGGCCCCGTGTTCAGCGGACACGCCCCATGTTGGTCTGAAATTGGCTTGACACGACCCCGTGTCCTGACGTCTGTTTGCCAAAAATCCCATTTTTCGACCCGGTCCCGAAAACTTGAAAATTTTTGGTCCAGTTGGGGCGGTTTTCCCCGAAAATGAAACCCCAAATGCCGTTTTTCCCAAAACAAACCGTTTACCCCTTCAATTTTATCTTTTTCGGTTCAAAAACAAGGGTTTGGGGTTTTTGTGAGAAATCGGGCAAATCTATGAACAATACAAGTTGATTTACTTCCTATAACACTTATCTAAACGAATGCTAACATATCTAAGCAAAAATTTGAGGTTCGATCTGGATGAAGTTCAAGAACCCTAGATTTTCCCCAAATTTTTGGTGTTTTAACTACATGCAAATGCTTAATCTAACTACTAAAGATGATAGAATCATACCTTGATGTTGTTATAAGTGGAGGAGACGTTGAAATCTTGCAGAAAATCGCTAGAACCAGAGAGTTTTCGGGGAAACGGGGCGTGTGGAATGAAGAATTAAACTGTTATGAAAAAGGGGTTTTATCCCGACAGTTGCGCGGACACGGCCCCGTGTCCAGTGGAAACGGCCCCGTGGGCGGGCAAGTTTTAAAAATATATTTTTAGGGCTCGTGTGAGTGCCCTGTTTCCTAAAAACTTGGTTAGAAGACTTACCGACTTAGATGTCACCCTGCTTACTCGTAACTTACCAGGTATGATGTTGATGCTTTCATTATTCGACCGTTTGAAACGAGATTTCTTCCTCCTCATCCTCAATGAATCCTTGATAGATTGTCAGCCGTTGGCCATTGACTTTAAATGGATTTCCATTTCGAGATTTAATTTCTACTGCACCGTGAGGGAAAATATGGGTGATGGAAAAAGGTCCTGACCACCTAGACTTTAATTTACCAGGAAACAATCGAAGTCGTGAATTAAACAATAGAACTCGATCTCCTACTCGAAATTCATTAGGTTTAATATGTTTATCATGCAAGTTCTTCATTCTTTCCTTATAAATTTCGAAGTTAGAGTATGCATAATTCCTTAATTCGTCTAATTCATTTAATTGACAAAATCGATTTTTACCGGCAAATTCTAAATCTAAGTTTACATTTTTAATTGCCTAGTAGGCTTTGTGTGCAATTTCTACTGGCATGTGACAGCTTTTTCCATAGACGAGCTTATATGGGGTTGTACCTATTGTTGTTTTATAAGCAGTTCGAAAAGCCTATAAAGCATCATCTAATTTATCGGCCCGTTCTTTTTTATTTAACCCTACGGTTTTTTCAAGTATTCATTTTAAACCTCTATTAGTCACTTCGGCTTGTCCGTTTGTTTGAGGGTGATATGCCGTTGAAACCCGGTGATAGACCCCATATCTTGTTAAGATTTTTTCAAGTTGATGATTACAAAAAATGGGTACCTCTATCACTTATTAAAGCTTTTGGTGTTCCAAAACGAGAGAATAATCTTTTCAGAAATCTTACCACGACTCTTCCATCGTTGGTTGGAAGTGCCTCGGCCTCGACCCATTTAGACAAGTAATCGACTGCCAAAAGTATATATTTGTTTCCTTTTGAAGATGGGAAAGGTCCCATAAAGTCGAGTCCCCACACATCAAAAATTTCACAAACAAGAATGCCATTTTGAGGCATTTCATTTTTGGAAGAAATATTACCTGTTCTTTGGCAAGCGTCACATGTTTTGACAAGACTTTGGGCGTCTTTGTAAATGGTTGGCCAGTAAAATCCTGAATCGAATACCTTTCGTGCGGTACTAGCGGCACCATGATGTCCTCCATATGGACCTTCATGACAATGGCGGAGAATTCTCCTTGCTTCACTACCATGCACGCATCGGCGGATGAGTTGGTCGGCACACATTTTGAAAAGATAAGGGTCTTCCCAAAAGTAATGTTTTACATCAGCAAAGAATTTTTTTCTTTGATGATGTGGCCAACCTTTTACGACTATATACCGCTAGCTGGTAGTTAGCATAGTCGGCGTACCACGGTTCTTCTCGGTATTCCACCTCCAAAGCTGGGTCTTCTAGGCGCGAAAGATGATCTGCTGCGGTGTTTTCTGCTCCTCTTTTGTCTTTGATTTCAATATCAAATTCTTGGAGGAGTAGAATCCACCGAATCAAACGTGGGTTAGCATCCTGCTTCTTGAAGAGATATCGAATGGCTGCATGATCTGTATAGACTATTGTTTTAGAAAGAACAAGATAAGAACGAAATTTATCAAAAGCAAATACCACAGCTAGCAATTCTTTTTCTGTTGTTGTGTAATTTTCTTGCGCATCGTAAAGTGTTTTACTAGCATAATAAATTGGGTGAAAATTCTTTTCTTTTCTTTGTCCCAAGACGGCTCCAACTGCAAAGTCACTTGCGTTACACATGATTTCGAAAGGTAATTTCCAATCAGGCGCTATCATGATAGGTGCATTGACTAGCATTTCCTTAAGGGATAGAAATGCTTGATTGCAATCCTTCTCAAAGATGAAAGGAGCATCTTTTTCAAGTAATTTTGTTAGAGGTCTTGAAATTTTAGAAAAGTCTTTGATAAATCGCCTATAGAATCCGGCATGCCCTAGGAAACTTCTGATTGCTCTAACGGAGGATGGGGGCGGTAATCGAGAAATAGTGTCTATTTTGGCTCGATCAACCTCCATTCCTTCGCTCGAGATCTTATGACCGAGTTCTATTCCCTCCGTTATCATGAAATGGCATTTTCCCAATTAAGGGCGAGGTTAGTTTCCTCACATCGGGATAGCATTCGCTCAAGGTTATCGAGGCATTGGTCGTATGAATCTCCAAAGATAGAAAAGTCATCCATGAAGACTTCCATTGTCTTTTCTATCATATCATGGAAGATGGCCACCATGCAACGTTGAAAAGTCGCGTGGGCATTACATAGACCAAAGGGCATGCGTTGATTAGCAAAAGTTCCATAGGGACATGTGAAAGTTGTCTTTTCTTGTTCTTCGGGTGCTATCAGGATTTGAAAGTAACTTGAAAAACCATCAAAGAAACAGTACAATTTATGACCAGATAATCTTTCTAACATTTGACCAATGAAGGGTAAGGGAAAGTGATCTTTCCTTGTTGCTTCATTTAACCGCCTATAATCTATACATACCCTCCATCCTGTGACGGTTCTCGTTGGTATTAATTCATTCTTTTCATTAGTTATTACCGTCATACGTCCTTTCTTTGGAACTACTTGGACGGGACTTACCCACGGACTATCGGAGATAGGGTAAATAAGTCCGGCGTCAAGCAATTTGATGACTTCGTTTTTAACCACTTCCTGGACATTTGGATTTACTCTACGTTGTGGTTGTATTACCGATTTGTAGTCGTCATTCATTAAAATTGTGTGCGTGCACATGGAAGGACTTATACTTTTAATATCTACAAGCTTCCAAGCGATCGTATTTTTGTGTTTTTTCAAAAGTTTAATTAGTTTTTCTTTTTCTAAGCTAGTTAATTTAGACGAAATAATTACAGGTGATTTACCATCTTTGTCGAGAAAAGCATATTCCAAACCTTTTGGGAGTTCTTTGAGCTCAATAGGTGGGTCTTTAGGAGACTCCTTATTTGGTTGCTCATTTCGATCAAGAACTACAAAAGTTTGTTCTATGGCGACCTCTTCTTCAACAAAGTGGTCAGTTTCTTCTTTTGTATCGGGTGGTTCATCTTCATCTTCAATTAGGGGGTCACTATTGTCGAATGGATATTTCATTGAACGCTCAAGATCGACACTCCTTTTTAATGCCCCTAATTGAATAGATAGATTGTTGTGCTTCCGGTTTTTCAAAGCTTCGTGGGTTTTTAGAAAAGGTCGTCCCAACACTAGAGGAGTGTCATCAAGGATGGCAAAGTCGGTTGGGATTACCATTTGATTTGTTTGAACCAAGACATCCTCAACTACACCGATTGACTTTATTACTTTCTGATTGGATAGAAAAATAGGTATTTGAAGTGGAGAAAAATCACCAATACTTAATTTTTCGAAAATGTAGTTTGGCATTATGTTAACACAAAGATCCTTGTCAATCGTGATATTACTAATAAATGAATTTTGAAAAAAAAAACATGGAACCGGTGTAATGTTAATTTCAAATGGATCTTCTTTTATTAGCGAAGCTTGATCATTAGTTAACTTAATGCTTACCATTTCGTCAATTTTAGTGTTAGTGTTTAACTCTTTTAAAAACTTAGCATGAGTGGGAACTAAACAATGATTTTCGAAAGAAGGTGACAAGAGATTAATTTCTTCAAAATTAGACTCTTCTTGAATTTTAACGTTAACGGACTCACCTTTTTCGTTGTTTAACTCATGTGTCGGTTTTTCACTTATTTGTTCTTCCATTTTTACATTTTCAACTATCTCTTCTTTATTTAATTCTTCTCTTACGCGGGACTCCTCTTCCCTTGCGCGAGATTCTAGTATGCAACGTTCGATAGTTTTAATGTGTTCTATTATCCTATCGGCTATGTCGGTGATAGAATAAGGATCGGGATCCTCAAAGCTTAAATTCGGAAGTTCGATCCTTGGTTGCTCATAGTACTCATGTGAGGTAGATGGTTCATACCATTGTTCCTCATTGTAAGTATATGATGGATAAGGATCGTAACTTGGTTCTTCTTAATACTCATATGAGGTGGGTTGTTCATGATATGGTTCCTCATAGTAATTATATGAAGGTGAAGGCTCATAACTTGGCTCCTCAAAGTATGAGTAAGAAGGCTCATACCTTGGTTCATCAAGATATGAGTATGAGGGAGAAGGTTCATACCTTGGTTCTTCGTAGTACGTATATGAAGGAGAAGGTTCATACCTCGGCTCTTCATAGTATGTATATGAAGTGGTTGGCTCGTACCTAAGTTCCTCATAGTATGTGTATGAAGGGGATGGTTCAAAGAGGTCACAATATTGTACCAAATGAGGATTACCACAAATGGTACAATACTCTTCTTTATAATCATCCTCCTTATAGTGGTAGTTGTAATCTCCTGAGTATTGATCCATAAGAATCACTCAGCAGACCACAACAGAGTCTCGGGACTAGAAAACAAAAATAAAAACAGAAACAGAGGCTGAGCACTGCCCCGTGTTCAGGTTCTGTATCTGGGAGTTTGTAAAAAAATATGCAACACGGCCTCGTGTTCAGTCTACTGTAATGCAAAAACTACTAAAAAAATGTAAAAATGCGCGCGATTTTAAAAAGGTTTTGAAAAACTGATTAGGCCGTCGGTTTTAAACTTTCTTAAAATCCTTGTGTCCCCGGCAACGGCTCCAAAAACTTGATGGGTGTGACGTGTCGTATATTTTTAATGTATATTTTAAGCCCTTTAACACTTTTTAGCCAAATTTTAAATTTATAAAATACGATATTTACTAACACTAAACACACATATGGGCAAGTGCACCCATCGTGAGCGTAGTATAGTGTTGGTAAGATACCGAGGTCGTCCAAGGACACAAGAGCTTTTAGTACTGGTTTATCCTCAACGTCTAATCAAATCAAAAGTTTAGAAAAATGTTTTAAATTAATAAAAATAATGTTGGTGCATACATCTGTTGATTTCGTCTTGTATCGAGTCTTCGAATAGGTCGTATAGATCAGAGCGCGTAGAACGAGAAAATGTTAAAGTTTAGGTTGTTTAGAAGCTGATTTCGCTCCTAATGCTAATTCCGCCCGAAATGTCATGTGGACACTTTCGAGCGGAATCACTACTTAGCTATTCCGCTCCAAATGTATGTGGGTACTCTCGAGCGGAATCATGTTACTATAAATAGCTTATGAGCGAAATCATTTGGAATGATTCTTTTCTAGAGAAACCGAGGTGCTGCCAGTTTTCCATTTGGTTGTACAAGCTATTGTATCAATCAAAAGTGTAATTTAAGTGAATTGCTAGCTGTTTCTATATCAGTTACTTGTTTTCCGCACCTGTAACTGACAAAAACTCCTCTGATAGACTCGTTCGGGTCACATACACGATCCTACAAGTGGTATCAGAGCACAGGAGGAGGAGTTCTGCAGATTACAGCCGTTTTTGATTGCATTTTCTATCTTCTACACCTTCTTTCATCAGTTCAACAAGATTTTATGGTCAAAATCTGTCCAATTTTTCACAGATTGTGTAACATTACCTATTAACAAATCCTTGAAAGTTTGAGACCAAAATTCGCAGAAAAAAGGACAAAAATAGACTCCCGAACTGATTCCGCTCGAACTGGACAATTTCTGATTTCGCTCGAGAAAGTCTGATTTCGCTTCAGAGTTCCTAGTAATTCCGCTCCAGTTCATCAAATCCGAGATTTCACTCCTACATACTTCTGATCCGCTCTTACATTCTTGTGATTTCGCTCCAGATTTCCAAAAGTGTGATTTAGCTCCAATTTATTTTGTGATTTCGCTCCAGATTATCTTGTGATAGATTCCGCTCCAAACTCTATTTGGTAATTCCGCTCCACAGTGGTTGTTTGCATTCAAAAAGTAAATACGTCAGCCCATGTGATCCATATATTGCGGCCCAATCACCATCAATTATTAACAAAGTCAATTGGTCACATTTCGAGGCCCAATCAAGTTGTCGGCCCAAGATACAAAGCAACAAATTAGATTTAGCGGTCCACTCACAAAGTTAATTCAAAAGACTTACAAGTTCACAAGAGTTGACTACTATTCCACTTAAATTGGTTCAGAGTTATTCCGCTTTGGTATTCAGCTTGAGACAGGAGTTTGCTTATTTCAATTGAAAAGATTGTTCTTGTATTCCACGTGAACTGTATTGGGTTATTTCGCTTGAACTTGAAACATGGATAAAGATTTCTACAATGCATTTGCTACTCCGACTACTCCGGCGGACATTCCTAAGAATATGAACATGGAAAACGAAACCGGAACAATGCAAAAACCCCCCCGAAACTTATGGGAATGGAAGAGTATCATGTATGGAAGAATCATTTTGAGAATTGGGTCCAGGCAAACCATCTAAGAGCTTGGGAAAGCATTGAAACGGCATACATCAGACCACAGACTGCTATGAATGTTGATAAAATTATCTCAGAGTTTTCAGACCAAGAGAGAGAGAGAGTTATAAAGGAGAGAAAATGGTGATAAGTCTGTTGCAGCAAGCTATCGACGAGGATATATTTGTTTTGCTTCAGCATGATGGAAATGCATTTTCGATCTGGAAAGCTCTTGAGAAGAAATTTGAAGGAAGTACAGAGATGTTACAAAGTAAAGCAGCATTACTCAAAAAGGAGTTTGAGTTGTTTACGAGCATGCCTGGCCAGACTACAAAGACTCTCATTGAGAGATACTGCCATCTTGTGCGCACTATGTCTCAATTGAAGATTACTTAAACTCCAGCAGAATGGGTGGAAAAGCTAGCTGACGCTTTACCGTAAAAAGAATGGCATATCTCATGATTCTGAAGAATTCTGGACAGTTTAGAAGATAATTGGTCAGTTTATTGAAAAACTGGAGGCACAGGATCTTGAACAGCAGAAAATTGCAAGAATGAACAGTTCAAGCCATCAACAAGACATCAAACTGTATTACAAGGGAAATGTTCAAACTGTTGAAGCAAGTCCAAAGATCCAAACCGCGTTTAGTGCAGGAAATCAATCTGGAACAGGCATTCAAAGTTCAGTTAACACTAGTGGGTTTTCAAGTGTTAATCCTCCAAGTGTTCCAAGTGCGAGTGTTGGTAATGGGCATATGATTCAGTGCAATGTGGCATTACATCTTCAAAATGGTCAAAACTTTTCTGAAGAAGTTGTGAAAAATCATATGGGCCTATTGGTTATTGCTTAGGAATCTTATGAAGGTTTGATAGCCGGAAAGATTGGTAACCCGATGCTAACAAAGGAAGATTATGACCAAATAGATGCAGAAGAGTTGGAACTTATGGATATAAAATGGGCTTTGGCGAGTGTTCTGAGAAGAGCTGAAAAGTTTAAAATGATTACAGGACGAAATGACTTTCAGGATGCTCATCTTTCGGCTTTAGGTTTTGATAAATCTAAAGTTACTTGTTTTAAATGCAGGGAGAAAGGTCATTTCAAGAGAGAGTGCAAGAACCAAGAAGCAAGTGGAGCAAAGAATCCTTTTGGAAAAGATGATTATTATAAGAAGTCCATATATCAACAAATCACTTATCAACCGCATCAACAAAAGGATTCTCATACAGCACATGAAAAAATGATCGAAGATGCAAACATGAAAGCTTACTATGGCATCATTGATCAAGATGATGAGAAAGTGGCTGAAGCTTTTAGCTGGGATAAGTATATTCCAGCTGATCCCAATGTTAAAGCTTTTATTGCTCCGATTGTTCAAAAGCCATAGTTAATGAAGAAGTGGATGGATGTGTTATCTGCTGATGAGGAGAGTCAAGATGGAAAATCTGTTTCTTCTGAAAGCAGTGATGATGAGGAAATTGAACAGATAAATACTGCAAAAATTCATTTATCTTCTGACAGTTTTGAATTTTATTTTGCAGATAAATTGAAGAAACTCAAAGAGAGAAAAGTTGCAAAAGAATTGAAGGAAGTCAAAGTGATTGAGAAGATAGTGGAAGTGGAAAAGGTAGTTGAAGTAGAGAAGATAGTGGAGATCGAAAAGATCGTTGAAATCACGAAACCTTGTCTTACATGTTTAGAATCCTGCAAACAATGTGAAGAAAAAGACGAGAGGTTTAGTGAATCAGAAAAGATGAAAGAAAAGTTGATGTTTGATGTGAAAAATTTGAAAGAATCATACGATGTTTTGAATAGGACTGTGAATAGTTTGCAGAAAACTAACACAGAAAGAGAAAAAGCTTTGAAAATGTTGAATGCTACGATGATGTCGAAGCAGAAAGAGATAAATTTTTACATTGAAGAATGTGCGAAATGGAAGCAAGAGTTGGATGGTGAAAAAGTTGAAAACGAAAGAATCAGACATTTACTGAGAAGTTATACAAGTTCTGATTACTTAATTGACAGAATTTATCCTACTGTTGCAGGTTTTGAGGCGTTTAAAGACGAACAGCCAAAGAAGAAAACGGATACTGGTAAGAAACAGAGTGTCTGTTATAATAAGTGTCCGCCTCCAATTTGGGAAGGGTATTCACCTTGAAAACCGAATAAGGAACAAGTCCAAAAGGCAGTTAATCTAAAGTTAGAGTCCGAGTTAACCGATGTATTACCAGACAACATTGACATCACATTTACAGTGTCCGACACAGATCATGAGTCCGAATTAATTAAAAGAATGGTCGATCAGGTGTTGGATAAGGATGAGGAGTCAGAGTCAAAGTCCGAGTCCGAAAGTTCGTGTTTGTCGGTCGGGAGTTCGAGTTCGTTTGGAAAGAGTTCAAAATCGTCGGGAAAACGGGTTTATAGTAAAGAATTTTTGTTGTCAAAATCTAATTTGTATGACGAAACATTTGAAGTTGCTTATACTTTGAATGATTCTGACAAATTATATTTTGATAAAGAGTTTCCAATAAGAAGTGTTTGTTTTGACATGTTCAAAAAGGTTTTCAAAATAACAGAAATTAATATTTCTGAAATAAAAGATCTTAATCTTTCTGAAAGACCTAAAAAATACACTTCAAGAGTTCAACAGCGTTTAAACAAGAAAAAGAATTACGGTTCCGGTTCTGGTTTTCAAAAGAAATCAAACCGTAACGGTAATTTCAAAAGGAAAGGTTTAGGTTTTATTCCACCTGAAAACTATAAAAATGAAAAAGTTTCTAAAACATATACAAAATTTGTTTCAGGTCCGTCTGCTGAAGAGGAGAAGAAAAGCTCATTTTGGAGACAATCAAATCAAGATTTTCTTGCTGAGAAGGAAAAGAATGGAGCTTATCAGAAGAAAGAAACCAGGACCTATTTTAGATGCAATGAAGTTGGTCACATTGCATGGAACTGTCCTAAAGCAACTGACACAAAACAGGGAGTTTCTGGAAAACTGAAAGCAGTTGTTGTTGATAAAACCGAACTACCAACTGAGAAATTTAAAGTGTTTAAAAATTCTACATATGAAGTTGATGAATGTTCAAAAAGGTTTTACAGGAGAAGTGTAAAGCTTGACAACCAAAAATGGGTTGTTAAGAAATCTGAGGAGAAAAATGGTGATGAATCTGATTCCACAAAATCAGAGGAGTCACAATTTGATGAGAGTGTTGAAAACTCAGTTCCTTCAATGGATGATGAGAACTTTCCACCATTAAGGATTAAGAATTTTAAACAAAAGATTGGGAAGGTTGAAATCTCAAATCAGTTTTATTCTGAGAAGGATAATTTTGATGTTGAGAAAGCGTTTAATGGAAATGTGAAGAAAATTTTCAGAAAGATGGTTGATGGGAAGGTTAAAGGGGTTAAAGATTTTTATGCTACAAAGAAAGCAACTTACACCCCAACTAAATCTGAATTGAAAACACCCAAGGCTGGTCAGGCTTGGGTGGACAATTTCTTTGCTTGAAAAACCTGACTTGCCAGAGATCCCAAGTTTGTAATCGTGGATCAGGAATCGGCATCTTTCTTAAAATCTGTTTGAGTAAAAGAATCTTAAAAGTGTTAAATTTTTACAGGTTGTGAATTGCCGGAGCTTCCAGGTTAGTAAGTGTGAGGCAGGAATCAGCATCTTGATTGGTAAAATGGTTTGTCTAGATGGTTTATTCCTACATGTGGTTATATGTTTTAGTCATACTTACAAGTGGTAAGAGGTTGGATATTTCATAGTGATTCGTCAAGGTCATTAGTTTGAACTTGATGTAATCCTGATACATATGATTGAATGAACAATATGATGAACCAATCCCTACAAGTTTTTTTTTAAAAAACCTACAAGTGGTAAAAAAAAATAAACTTATTTTCCAGAAAAATCATTTTGATTAAAACAAACTTAAGTGTTTTGAAATCATAATGAGAAAATAGTTTGTTGAAAGGGAGAGTTCTGATTGTTTATGCCAAGTGGATGGCGAATTGAAGTGATTCGATATCGGTTGTCAAAATTTTCTGTATAGTTTGTTTTCAATTTTCTTTAATGTGTTTGCATTTTAGGGGGAGTAGAAATTTTCAGAAAATCCAAAAACATTAGAAAATTTAAAAAAATACAAAAACATGATAAAATCAAAAATGAGTTTTGTTGTGAAATAGAGGAAATGATAGTACATCAGTGGACTGTCACAACATGCTAAAGAATTGTAAAGTTAAAATGTGATAAACAATCTCACTGCAGATATGTCAGTAGGTTTTTACACATTTAGTAGATTGTGACGAGATATAAACCTAAATTCAAACTTGCTTATCTCATGGGGAACAACTTCTTGGATATATGGGTAACCCCCGAAATCTTGTTTGAAAGATCCCTCTTTCTGAGATACTAAGTCTTTATGCTCAGTGATATCTGGGGTATTATCCCGGGACTTTTGATTTTACGGAAGCAATGGCCTAGTCCCCGGAGAATACTTTCCGCTTGCTTGAAACATAGCGCAGCCTTCAGCAAATTGATGAAACAATAAAATTGATAGTCATTGTTATTGAAGAAAAGATCCTCTAAAGGGGACACACCAAAAGTCGAAGCCGTCATCTCTCTGCGTATACGGAAGTATCGACCTGAGCTCTCACGGCCCTCGCAATTTAACCCCTTTACAGATATCATCTGTGGTATACTCACCTGTAAGACTGAATATTGGGATCTGGATATGAGAGTATATTCAAGTAGTGGGACACACGAATAAGTTTAAGTTCCTAAGACATTAATATCGTTTCTCGGAACAGTTGAACTTTGTGTGAGAATTTAAGTGGACCAATATACTGACAATCTAGGTGAATTGTTTAGAATTTAAAATGAAATGAAGCTTAATGGTGTTGGTGATATGTCTTAGAAACTGATATGATCCTCTTACACAAACTCACAAAAATATTGTATGTAAATATTTCTTTACTGCATTTCTTAATATCTCAAAATTCAAAAAGATTCTTAGTGTGTTTTAGCATAAATTTTGAAAAATTCAAAAAGATTTTCGACAACTGGTGTTGGAGAGCTGATTTTCAAAATTCCAAGTGCTAGACATGATGACCATGTTGTGAGAGGGAGTCTATGTTTTTAATCAAATGTGTTTTAATCTAATTTACAAGTGGTTCATCAGGATTATTATTGATAAAATTTTCTGTTTGATTTGAGGGAGAGTTTGAGTTGATGTATACATGTTAATGTTTATAATTGTAAAATTTACTTTGAGGTAGAGATGGTGCAGGTTTGAGAAAAGGCTTGATGTGAGCTGGGTTGATCGATTCTGAGAAGCTTATGTTTGACAAGCCAGGTTCCGATACATGAGAATTCTGAAGGCAAAAGTTTGAGTCAGGATAACGATCTTGAATCTGTGGAAGTCAGACTACGATCCTGAAGCAGATGATGCTGAAGAACTAGAAGGAATGCCAGCACATTGTTAGGGGGAGTCTGTTGTTGATGATAGAAAAAGTGAAGCCCAGAGACTGATCAAGACTAAAGATGCAAAGACTCGACACAGTCAGACTCGTCAACATCTGAGGGGGAGTCTGTTGGTGCATACATCTGTTGATTTCGTCTTGTATCGAGTCTTCGAATAGGTCGTATAGATCAGGTCGCGTAGAACGAGAAAATGTTAAAGTTTAGGTTGTTTAGAAGCTGATTTCGCTCCTAATGCTAATTCCGCCCGAAATGTCATGTGGACACTTTCGAGCGGAATCACTACTTAGCTATTCCGCTCCAAATGTATGTGGGTACTCTCGAGCGGAATCATGTTACTATAAATAGCTTATGAGCGAAATCATTTGGAATGATTCTTTTCTAGAGAGACCGAGGTGCTGCCGGTTTTCCATTTGGTTGTACAAGCTGTTATATCAATCAAAAGTGTAATTTAAGTGAATTGCTAGCTGTTTCTATATCAGTTACTTGTTTTCCGCACCTGTAACTGACAAAAACTCCTCTGATAGACTCGTTCGGGTCACATACACGATCCTACAAATAAAACTAACTAAAATGCTGAAAAATAAAATAAAAATAAAAACAGATAGACAAGATGAATCACTTGGATCTGACTCGTGTTTAGTGTAACCTTTGATTATTTCCGCACTTTTGCACTTTTTAATAGATTATCTTAGTTATTGTAGTAGGCCCCTCTTCTGAAGGTGACGTTACCCTCAACCCAGTAGTTTGAGTCAGCAATGATATAATCCTAAAGGGTTGGATTATAGTATTAATAGTAGTTTACATATGAGGGGATCAAGGAGTTCGGACCCCCGCCATCTAATACTAGTGGGTATTGAAGGAAGTCCTACTAAAGTTGACCCAGGTCCTTGCAGGATCTATACACTAAACAAGGCAAGAATCTTACCAAACCGTTCCCTTAACCCCCAACCAGGTAGTCAACATACCTCCATATAGACCGTGGAGATATGAATGGTGAAAATCTTTTATTTTATATAGACAGTAAAATAATGCCAAGACACCACGGACAAAAGATAAGGAAGACTCACCTTCAACATAAGAAACTAGTTATTAAAGTCAATAATACAGAACCAAATAAAAAGTGCGAAAAGATTAAAAATAAAAAGTATTACACTAGACACTTGTCTTCACCAAGTGATGTAAGAGACTTAGGCAAACATGGCCTTTGATTGTCAAGAACTCTTACTATCAATCATGGATCCCGAGACTACTCACACACTCTATGATGGATGATGGATGATGGTGGTGGAGGATGTGGGTTGTGATGGTGGTGGTGGGTGGGTGAAGTGTGAGAGAGGTGGTTTGCCAAGGGATGGTTTGCAAATGAGCCAAGCACCCCTATTTATAGCCTGCACAGAAGCCCGGACACGGCCCCGTGTCCATTGGGCACAGCCCCGTGTCCACCCGTCTTCTCTTCCTTCATTAAATGCAGTTTGTCTGCATTAGTTGACCACGCCCCCGTGTCCGCTGGGCACGGCCCTGTGTGTAGAAGCGTATCTTTACTATCAAGATTTCCTCAGATTCTGCGAATCTTAAAGTTGACCACGGCCCCGTGTCCGCTGGGCACACTCCCGTGGTGGGTGATAGAAGCTTCTACAGCTTTGTCTTTTCTGCAGACACTTGGGCACGCCCCCGTGCTCATTGAGCACCGGGCGTGTTCAGCCTTCTGTTCTCTTGTTTTGCTTGGGAAGATGCTGTCGAGGGGTCTGGCATGCCACGTTTATCTCTTTTCTTGTATTTATGTTAGATTTAGCTGCCTTTTTGCTTCTTTTGTTCATTTGAGCTCATTTAATCCTGAAAATACAAAATGAAGATAAAAACACACTTTTTCCAACATTAGTACTAAAAAAAGGGTTAGTTTAATGCCACAATTGATATAATTTATATGTTGCGTTTTGCGCACATCATTGCACATAATTGAATTTTGTAAAAAAAAATAATAATAATGCACTGCGACACTTGATACACCCCAAAAATGAGTAAATAATATAAAAAGGGGGGTTGTAAGATTCACTCACCATTTTGCGTATAAGGATTCCTTGAATATAACGCACGAGAAAAGTTGGAGAAATTCCGAAAGAACGAAAGCAATTACCCTAAATGTTAAAATACCACGTCACGATCTAGTTATTATTTATAAGTTAAATAAAATTCTAAATTTTAAATTATCTCACAAATTAATTATATCTTTACTTAATTAGAATTATAAACTAATGTCTTCACAGACTATATAAAACGCGTTAACTACCTGAAACGGGGTTAAGAGGGTGGTTTGGTAAAGTTCTTGTCTTGTTCAGTGTAGATCCTGCGAGGACTTGGTTCAAGCTTACTAGGAACTCCTTCAATGCCCAACGGTATTGGATGGTGGGGGTGCGAATAGCTTGAACCCCTCATATGTAAACTACTATTAATACTTTAAACCGGCTTCTTGGGATTGTATCCTTGCAGACTCAAACCACTTAGCCGAGGATAACGTCACCTTCAAAAGAGGGGCCTACCACTTTTCGCATTAATAACTAACTTAATTGTCTTTCAATATTCCGAACCTTTGGGATTGTATCCCTTCTGACTCAAACCACTGGGTTGAGGGTAACATCACCTTCAAAAGAGAAGCCTACTACTATAACTAAAATAATCTCTTAATAAGTCTGAAAGTGCGAAAATCCTCAAAGGATACATTAAAGATAAGTTGGATCCAAGTGATTCTATCTTGTCTATTTGTTTTTCATTTTATTTATCTTTTCATTTTTAGTTTTGTTTTCTTATTTCAAAACTTTTCTCAAAAAAATTAGATCGATTAGACGTTGACGCTAAACCGGTATTAAAAGCTCTTGTGTCCTTGGATGACCTCGGTATCTTACCAACACTATACTACGTTCGCAATGGGTGCACTTGCCCAAGTTTGTGTTTAGTGTTAGTACGATATCGTGTTTTATAAATTTAAAACTTGACTAATGCGGAAAATGGGCTTAAAATATTAATAAAATAATATTGCACTTCAGGCACACCAGTTTACCCTAAGATATAATGTCTATATATGTATGTATGTATGTATGTATGTATGTATGTATGTATGTATGTATGTATGTATGTATGTATGTATGATGCAGATTATACTATCTTTTGTTTCATATTTAGCACATTTGATGGGTAAAACCAGGAGTGGAAGTTACACATCAGCTTCGAGTCGTTCCACTTCAGAATCAGGCTCCTGTGGCAGGACAACTTCTAGTGAGATAGGGTCTAACACCGGGATATCATGCAGCATTCCTACACAGCTCCTCAACCAGCAAGTTTTCAAACTTGAGGCAGTCACGCATAAGATGTTGATCAAACTAGCTCGAAGTTATGGAGGAGCTATGACAAGACATTGGGTTCTAATACTTTTCCTGATGATCCATCCATTTAAGTATTTATGATCTTTTTTTATTTGTAAAAACAAATATTGTGTTTACTTTTGTTATAAATATTTTTTGGATTTAAATTTTGTTTGTTTATTTATGTTTTTAAGGAATTTGAACAACTTATAATTTGCAGAAAAATAAAAAAAATATATGCCAAATTATGTTCTCTATTAAATAAGACACGTCGGTGATCACTCGCTAAAAGTGTCTGTCAGTGATCCATCGTAAACTTTTGTGAATAATCCATCCAAAATAGCATTACTCACAACCTTTATACCGACTGAGATTCACCAACGGATTCTCTTTGGTGATGACTTTCATTGATTGATTAGTCTATCAGTAAAAGCCCAATTTTTTTCTTGTAGGGAAATCCTTTCAAGTGAAAGGCTATGTGATATTTAGGTGTAAAAATAAATAGATGTAAATTATGCAAACCTTGACAGGTTCTTAACAAAGGCTATTCACAATGGTTTGGTTTTGGTCATACGCTATATAAAAATATAGAACGCGGGCCAGCAAAAACAAAAACAGAAAAACCCACGAAACAATTACAAATCAAGATCTCAAAAATTGAAATCACACCACCTCTCCCAATCCAAATTACAAATATTGAACGGTTTCTGATCCAAAGAAAAGAAGTTTCTTATCGTGCCCACCATTCAAATAAAAGGAAAAAGGAATGTAATGATTGTTGAGTTCTTTCGCGTTCTGAGCTTTCCAAATATCCCATATTATGGTCATATCACTACTCCAATTATATTTGTCCAAGCCTTTGACATGTTAATTCAAGGCCCAATGGCCCAACTCCATCAGAGATGCGTCCGACACCAGTGTTGAAAGCTTCAACCACACCAAAACTTGCACCATATAGCCTTGGCAGCAGTACACTTGAGATGAAGACGATTCAATGACTCGCTCAAATACCGACACCTACAGCAAAGAGGGTTAGCAATTTGCACGCCACAGTTAATCAAAGCTAGTTTGGATGGAATTCTTCCCAGTAAGACTTACCACCCAAACAAGCATACTTAAAGAGGAATCCAATTATTCCAAAAATACCGCTGTTGATTTCCATTCGGGTAGCTATTCTCAGCCATTTTGAGTACAGATAGTGGCAAATGACAAACCATCCACTCATGCCCTTCCTAAACCCACTTGTCAGCCTTCCTAGAGAAGATTACCTAGTTCAGAATTTGCATAAGCTTCCGGAGCAACTGCCTTTCGATAGGATGGCACCAAACCTTGTAACATATTGATTCTGAAAGTTTCGGATCTGTTGGGTTTAGACGGAAGTTTGGATAAGATAGAGCTATTTCGGTAGAAATCTCGTATGAATAGTCAAAAGTAGAAGGATTCCATTAATACCGAAAGAGCATACACCATTGACAGGCTAGAGAGAGCATTAGGCAATCTCTCTAGCCAAAGTAGAAGGATTTCATTAATACCGAAAGAGCATACATGAGGGTTTGGGACGGACTAGGCTTGTCCGTGCGGATGAGCTTCATCCGTACGAACCACTCTCGTCCTCTCCAAAGTCATGTGTTCATATCTCAACTATACAATATTCAACACACACTTTCTCTAGCGTATTCGTACAATGGCGGACATACATAATATGCAATAATAGATTCACCATGGCTTGTTTATCTCTAGCAATAAAGAATAGTGATGGAAATGCATCATTTAGTGGCTCACACTCTAACCAATTATCAACCCAGGTCAATATTGAGTCCCCATTCCCAACATTACCACAAATATTCTTTTTTATAAATAAGGTCATAACCACCATCTTTTTTTCTATTGAACCATATCTTTCCAAACCCATGTATGAGTGTTTTTGAATCGGAATGAGTTCATCACCTTTGAGTTACCGTGGATAGCTTTAATCACCTACACCCACAATGCCGGTGAGTTGTCTTTGTAATTGAACCACCATTTCGAGAGAAGAGCTAAATTAGATGATCGAATATCCCCAAACCTCGTTCCTCCAAGCCGTTAAGGGGCACCATTAATTCCTTAGTAATCCATCTGTTTTTTCCTTTCCCGCCTTTGTCTCCCCACATGATCTCCTTCTAATCATTTACAACATGTTAATAACTTTCATTAGGATTTTTATCACTTATGTGTGTGTATTAGGTGTGTTAGTTTTAGTAACTTTAGCACTATTAAGTGAGTTAATGTAATAACTTTGAAACGTGATTATCTAGTTTGAAATTTATAAAAATGATTTTTATTAGTGTAAGTGTAGTTCCTGTCGGGTAATTGTCACTTTATCAGTTCTGGTCAACAAAGTCAAAGGCCCAAGTCAAAAAAGTCAAAGGTCCAAATGAGCATTTCGAATTTTTGAAAGGATGTAACATTCCGAGTTTGAGAGTTCAATCAAAACTTGGAATAATATGTTGGTCAGTCCGTGTTTGTTTAGTCCGAATTTATTAGTGATAAACTCGGATAGGATTATTTGTTGTATCCCTGACAATAAGTTTTGTCCGGGTTTAGTCCCTAGCCTATATATATAGATGTGTAGGTTAGAATAGGGCAAGCCGTTAGAGAGAGACATTAGAGAGTTCTGGGTGAGCCTAGTGAGAGAGACTATGTGTTAGAGAGAGAAAGCTAGGGTTCAGAAAGACTATGCGTTAGAGAGAGAAAGCTAGGGTTTAGTTCTTTGTGATCTAAACCAGCTTATAGAAGATGATGTATACTATTTTGGTATATAAATCTGTGTTGATTGAAATGAAATGGTTGAGTTTCTTCTACATCTTTCTACTCTACTTCTACGTTTTATTGTTTCGTGTCTTGTTCAAGTGCAATGGATGTTGTTTGTTATCTGTCACAGCCCCCGTCCCCTAACATCCTGGGAACGGGCACCAGCGACCAGTTTTGGTGGTATCGGTGTTTATCATTTTGGCAGCGGAAATTACATCATGACCGTAGTTAGGAAATATTTTATCAGAGTAAAATACCACGCATTTATAATATTAAACACATGGGAAATTCCCAAGTTTCAAGTACACACATTTTTATAAGGATAAACCCTATTTTATTTAAATAAAAACATCTCTTTATTTAGGTAACTTTTATTGCCACTTTTTCAAGCCTTCAGTGCTGTCCAGCTGGCTTCTATTTGGCTTTTCACATTTTGTTACCTGAAACGCATTTAAAAACATTTTGTCAGTGGGAAATACTGGTGAGTGAATCCCAGTTTAATCAAAATAGGTTTTATCAGTCTACAGCATTGAGGGCGGTCCCGCAATTACATTTTTTTCCATCTACTTTAATTACCACCCACGGTACTGTCAACCCGACTTGTGGTCATGTTACTACTCACAATGTAGTAACCAATTTTGTATACAAAACACCAACATATCGACGATAATTGTAGAATACAAATACTCAATCACTGTTTAATATAATCTTAATCATATGAGGTTTTGTAAAAACAGTTTGCAAAAAGGAGGATTACTCACAAAAAGGTTTACATAAAAAGAGGATTACTCACAAAAAGGTTTACATAAAAAGAGGATTACTCACATTGCTGTCTTAGGGTTTTCCTTTAGGATTTCCTGGTGATTATCTATTAATTACACAAATGCACATGCGTTAGTATAATAACCCAATATTTACATTAGTAATACCCTCCCCGAGATGACATTCCAACGACTACGTTGGGCAGAACCACGACAGCCGTTACAGAACCCTAGATCAATCGGGCAGTGTATCTAATACGTAACCGGGGGTTATGATACTTACAACGAGGCAGAACTTCGTTAATTAGGGGGGTATTATGCCCAGGTATAATGCCTACTATAAAGAAATTTGAGAGAGAAAGAAAGTTATGAGTGATTTCGAATGAACGGCCGATTGCATCCATTTATAGGGCTGATCAGCCATGGCGTCGCGCCCCGCGACAGAAATAGGAGGGGGTCGTCGCGCCCCACGACGAAGGGTCCGTAGGGCCTATCTTTGAGGTATCACCGATCTAGCTTCGCCACGTGTTGACACGTGGCGGCTTCCGAAGGAGGGCGGGTGGCCAGGCTCGTCGCGCCCCGCGACGGAGGTGGCTAGGGGGCGTCGCGCACCGCGACAGCCATTTAAATTTTGTTTTTAATTAATTTTATTAAAAATAAAGGTATTTGGGGCCTACGGGTGTGTTTTAAGACATATAGGGATATTTTAAACATATTTTTAGGGTGTCATATATTTTGGAAGGGTGTTGTATCCTCCCCACCTTGTTTTAGAACTCGTCCTCGAGATCTACTGGAATAAGTGTGGGAATTTTCTTTGCATCTCCGATTCAAGCTCCCATGTATATTCTGGTCCTCTCTTGGAGTCCCATTTCACTTTGACCAGAACTAATCTTTTGTGCTTGAGGTTCTTGACCTTCCTGTCTTCAATTTGTAGAGGTCTTTCAACAAATTTTAACTGCTCATTTACCTCTATATCCTTAAGAGGTACTACCAGTGATTCATCAGCTAAGCATTTCTTGAGATTAGATACATGAAATACATCATGTATTCCTGCCATTTCCTCTGGCAGTGGTAGCTGATAAGCTATTGGTTCTATTCTTCTAATAATCTCTAAAGGTCCAACATACCTGGGGCTTAGTTTTCCTCTTTTGATAAATCTTACCACTCCTTTCCAAGGAGAGACTTTCAATAACACTTTGTCTCCTACCTGAAATTCCAATGGCTTTCGTCTGTTATCTGCATAACTCTTCTGTCGATCGCATGCTGCTATCAATCGTTCCTTAACTTGAATGATATTGTCAGTTGTTTCTTCCACTATCTCAGGTCCTGATAGTTGCTTTTCTCCAATTTCTGCCCAACAGACTGGAGTTCGGCACTTTCGTCCATAAAGTGCTTCGAATGGTGCAGCATTGATACTTGTGTGATAACTGTTATTATAAGAAAATTCTATTAATGGTAAGTGATCGTCCCAATTACCTCCGAAATCAATTACACAAGCTCTAAGCATATCTTCCATGGTTTGAATTGTCCTTTCACTTTGTCCGTCCGTTCGAGGATGATAAGCGGTGCTTAGATTTAACTTGGTTCCCATTGCTTTTTGGAAACTTGTCCAAAAATGAGAGGTAAAACGGCTATCTCTATCAGAAACAATTGATAAAGGAATTCCACGTAATGAAAGTATTTTATTTTCATACAATTTAGCTAATTGTTCCATACTGAAAGTTTCTTTCATTGGTAGGAAATGAGCTGACTTAGTTAACCTGTCTACAATTACCCACATTGTATCATTACCTTTTCTTGTTTTGGGTAATTTGGTAACAAAATCCATTGTTATCATTTCCCATTTCCAAACTGGCATTTCTAATTGTTGTAATAAACCTGAGGGTTTCTGATGTTCAACTTTAACTTGTGAACAGGTTAGACATTTTGCAACATATGCTGCTATATCCTTTTTCATTCTAATCCACCAGAAATTCTTTCTTAACTCTTGATACATCTTATCACTTCCAGGATGCATCGTATACTTAGAGTTATGGGCTTCTTCTAATATACGGTGGCATAGGTTTCCTAATTTAGGTATCCACATTCTTTTCTTATGTAATCTCCAAATTCCATCTGTTCCTTGTTCTAGTTCCTTAATCATTCCTTTCAATTTATCAGTATTATCCTTGATCACTAATGTGCGTGTCGTGTTATATAGTTTTTAATGTATATTTTAAGCCCTTTTAACACTTTAGTCAAGTTTTAAATTTATAAAACACGATATTTTACTAACACTAAACACACATATGGGCAAGTGCACCCATCGTGAGCGTAGTATAGCGTTGGTAAGATACCGAGGTCGTCCAAGGATACAAGAGCTTTTAGTACCGATTTATCCTCAATGTCTAATCAAATCAAAAATTTTAAAAAAAAGGTTTTTAAACAAAAAAATAAAACTAACTAAAAATGCTGAAAATAAAAATAAAACAGATAGACAAGATGAATCACTTGGATCCGACTCGCCTTTAGTGTAACCTTTGATTATTTCCGCACTTTTGCACTTTTTAAGAGATTATCTTAGTTATAGTAGTAGGCCCCTCTTTTGAAGGTGACGTTACCCTCAACCCAGTAGTTTGAGTCAGCAAGGATACAATCCTAAAGGGTTGAATTATTGAAATATAATTAATTAAGTTATCAATGCGTAATGTGGTAGGCCCCTCTTTTGAAGGTGACGTTACCCTCGGCTAAGTAGTTTGAGTCAGCAGGGATACAATCCTAAGTAGCCGGGTTAATGTTTTAATAGTAGTTTACATATGAGGGGATCAAGAAATTCGAACCCCCACCATCCAATACCAGTGGGTATTGAAGGAGGTCCTACTAAGCTTGACCCAGGTCCTTGCAGGATCTATACACTGAACAAGGCAAGACGCTTACCAAACCATTCCCTTAACCCCCGACCAGGTAGCAACATATCTCCATATAAACTGTGGAAATATGAATGGTGTAAATCTTTTATTTTATATAGACAATAAAATAACGCCAAGACACCACAGACAAATGATAAGGAAGTTTCACCTTCAACATAAGTGTTGATGTCAGAAACTGTGTAGCTGACGCTATCCAAAGACCAAAAGACTGCAAGATGTTTGAAGACAAAGTTACACTATGAAGCTATTGTCAAGGGGGAGTTTGTTGGTGCATGTTTTGTGACAACAGCTTAATAGTTTGTTTATTTAGTCTTTGGATATTTTGTATTGGGCTTAGCATTATTGGTTAGGAAGTTATTAAGTGTAATGGGCTTGGAGAATGGCCTGGCCCAGACCAAAGCCCATGTGCAAACCCTTGTCCTATATAAACAAGGCTTGGCATAAGGGTTTGGGTTGGACATTCTAGAGTTGGAGAGAGTGTTAGAGAAATCTATAGAGAGTGGCTAGGAGATTTCTTGTGGGTCTTGAATTGATTGTAAACTTCGTGTTGGATAATCAATAGAAGACCGGATTGAAAGTGTATCGTGTTCTTGATTCTGTTTCTACACATTTTCTATGAAATCTGATCTAGAGGATTCCGCACTCTAGGTTGGATAGACGATTCTGTTACGATCCATACGGCTGAAGGGACCTACAATAAGAAACTAGATATTAAAGTCATTAATACATAACCAAATAAAAAGTGCAAAAAAGATTAAAAATTAAAAGTATTACACTAAATGCTTATCTTCACCAAGTGATGTAAGAGACTTAGGCAAACATGGCCTTTGATTGTCAAGAACTCTTACTATCAATCATGGATCCCGAGACTACTACACACACTCTATGATGGATGATGGATGATGGATGATGGTGGTGGATGTGGGTTGTGATGGTGGTGGTGGGTGGGTGAAGTGTGAGAGGGGTGGTTTGCCAAGGGATGCCTTTGAAGTGAACTAAGCACCTCTATTTATAGCCTGCACAGAAGCCCGGACATAGCCCCGTGTCCACCCATCTTCTCTTTCTTCATTAATTGTAGTTTGTCTGCATTTGTTGACCACGCCCCCGTGTCCGCTGGGCACGGCCCCGTGTGCAGAAGCGTATCTGTACTATCAAGATTTGCCTAGATTCGAGAATGTGGAGTTGTATGATAGATGGATACGCTGCTCCCACACGTCGTGTTGAAGGAAGGGTAAAAGTAATTTCTTATGAGAAGATGGATGAATCTGAGAAACAGTTGGTTAATGCTGAGAAGAAAGCTTTAGCAGCAATAAAGATGTCCTTGCCTGAGAGTGTTAAACATACTTTCAAGACGTATGGGACTTCTAAAGAACTGTGGGAAGCTTTAGGAAAACGTTATCAGATTCCATCAAAAGTGAATACTTGTGATCAAGCATTGGTAGCTGAGTTTGCAGCTGTGAAGATTGGAGAGGGAGCTGCTGAGATAGAAGAAAAGATGAAAGCTGATGAAGGGAATGCTGAGAAAAAGGAAGCAAATAAGGAAACTGCTGAAAAGATAGATGCAGAAGTTTCAAAGGGCTTGAAGGATGTGAACGGACTTACAGCAGAGGTGAAGGTATCATCAGAATCTGTAAGTCATACATGTCTTAATTGCACTGAACTACAGGTTAAAGTTGACAGACTATCGGAGCAAAACAAAATTCTGTTAGCCGATTTGGAAAACCGAAAAGAGTTAAATGTTCTTTTGATTAAAAAGGAGTCAAATTCTTTAGAAAAACTAAAATCAAATGAACAAGAAATTAGCAGTTTAACAAGCAAAGTCAATGAACTGTTACAGGTCATTGATTTGGCTCGTGAAACTGTGAAAGAAAAGACTGACGAGCTTTCAGAAAAGTGCACAGAATTGGCTGATGCACAAGCCAAGATTGTTGAACTTCAGGGGAAGTTAAACAATTTTGGGAATTCTTCGTTAGTCAGGACTCAAATTCAAAAAGGTTTAAAAAGGAGTAATGATAGAACAAGGGTGGGGTTTACTAAAGCTTCATCTTCTAGAAATCAAGACTACTCTTTTCTACCAAAAGAAGAAGAGCTAATTGATTTTGTAACCACTGCACAAGAGGTAGTGGATCCGATAGCTGTGGACTTGCCAAATAGTCCAGTTTCTTTGAAAGAATCTGTTGGGTCTAACGGTACACCTCATAAAGCGGATGAGGATACCAAAGACAAAAAGGCCAACACTTTTAAAAAGGGATCAAACAAAAAGAAAACCTATAAGAAAAGATCATGTTTTAAATGTCACAACAAAGGACATGTGGCGAGTTGTTGTCCTTTGAAGAAAGGTAAACTAAAAGTTGATGAGGTTAAGGATGAGAATCAGGTTGGGTCAAGCAATAGTGTAAAACCAAGTTGTCAGCCAAAGAAACCTGAATCTCAATCAAAACCCTCAACTTCTAAAAGATTTGATAGACCAAAAAGTGTTTCTCCACAGTTTAGTCATTATAATGGTAAATCAAATCAGTTTCAAAGTCAACATAGAAATTTTGGATTTCAAAATCGATACCAGACATCTGGAAATCTAGATTTTCAAAGAAGAAATGGGCATAGGGGTTTTAGTAACTCAAATGCTCAACAACATCCAAAATTTTTTCAAAATTCATGGTATAAAAATGGGAGAAGCAGGTATCCAGATAATCCACTGAAGTGTGATGGATATTGGATGGATGTTCCTGTAATGGATGAATTTGGAAAACCCAAGACTATCAGGGCTTGGGTTCTAAAGTCTAACTGAGTTGTTGAGTGAATGCAGGATGACCAAGAAGGACTGTTGATGTGTTCGACAGTGGTTATTCCTGTACAGCATCTGCGGTGAATAGTAGGTTAACATGGGTAACGAACTATTTACTTCTATGATCATTTTGATTGTTTTTAAACTTAAAACGTGAAAAACTGTAGTCAGGTTAAGGTGGGAGTTTGTTTGTGTTTTCAAATTTGTGTTTTTAAACTTACTCCATGAAAACAAAAATTTAGGGGGAGAAATTTCCCTAAGCCAAAAAGAGTTTAGTTAGGGCGTGTGTTTAGGGGGAGTAAGTTATAAAATTTCAAAAATCCAAAAACATTGAAAAATTGAAAAAATGAGTTTTCACTGTGTGAAAAAGAAGAAATGATAGTACATCAGCAAGTTAGACTGTCACACTCTAAATGAAATAAATTGCTTAAGTGTGATAGCAGCTTCATCATATGATGTACCAGTAGGCAAAAGCATGAAATAATCAACTTACCAATGTGATATAAACTAAAATGCACTGAGTATGAGTGGGGAACACATCAGTGGTGTATGGTTTAAATGACCTTAAATCTTGCGTTGATAGATTGCCAAAATCTGAAGTTTTGGGTCTTTATACTGTTATTTCATCTGGGGATATCTTGGCTGTCTTTCTGTTCAGAACTAAATTGTACATGACCCCAGGAAAGAAAGTCACTTGGAATTAGCTCATTTCTATTTGAATGTCTGTATGTTGTCCCGATACACACAATTTTGATCTGATTCTGAAATCTTCTCTGAAAAAAGTCGTGTACCTCCTCTGCTGCATCCAGATATATGCTGACCTGGAGGTGCTAGGCAACGACAGCTTCTGCTGCATCCAGATACATGCTGACCTAGTTGTACGTTGTCGCGCTATAGATCTAATACACCCGAAAGAGGCCCTCAAGTGCCCAAAAGAAACCCAAGAAACCTATATCAAACTGAGAAAATCTCATTTGATCTGTATATTATACCATCTCTGCTAAAGATCTATTCTGTTCTCTTCTCAACCTATTCTCAGTTAAGATTTCAGAACTCAGGATTGGACTTGTGAAATATGTGGTAGGGAAGATACTTGCATGATAGAGTGTGTTATTTATATTTCCAGGATTTGATTAGTATTTATTTGGGTGTTCATTGTTAAGCAATCAAAACATGATAAAACAGATTATATGCAGACCTAGACACTGTCAGGATATCTTAAAGGATGACATCAGTATACTCACCTACTACGATGAATCTTTGTGCATACCTTGATCGTGGGGGTATATCCTGAAGTGGGACACACTAGTATATCAGAATTAATATTACCTTAACGTATCATACGGTAATGGTACTTGAAATGTTCATGCATTTGTTTAAGTGGACAAACATACTGGTAATCGTCTTGAACTGCTTTTCACGAAAAATTAAATAAAGAATTATCTAATAGTGTGAAAACAGTTTGATTTTGCTGATATGATCTTCTTGCACATGAAACTCACAAAAAGAAGTGTTGTAAATATTTTTGAGTTTAGTTTAGTTAGTTTAGTCTGTGTTGAAAAATATCAAAAATACCAAAAATATTTCCTTTTAAAAGATCTCCCATTTTGAACTGACAGGTAGTTGTTTTTTTTTGCAAACTAAGATAAAATATTGGTTTATCTTTAAATGTGAAAAAGGCTAATGGTTTTTCGAGATACTTGCTTGTGTTGCTAAACAGATTGATGCAGATATCAAAATGAAGTGCGGAATACAAGTAAAGTGCAGATTGAGAGTGATGTGAAGAACGTGTGAAGATGCATGGTAGGATCCTTCTACTACATTGCAGAAAGAAAAGAGAGATATGGAAGAAATTGGAGATACTTGCTTAACCAAAGACTGCTAGTTCGCTGATCTACAATGATGAAAGTTTTGGAGATTGGAAGCATCAGCTACGGGGGAGTTTGTTGATGTCAGAAACTGTGTAGCTGACGCTATCCAAAGACCAAAAGACTGCAAGATGTTTGAAGACAAAGTTACACTATGAAGCTATTGTCAAGGGGGAGTTTGTTGGTGCATGTTTTGTGACAACAGCTTAATAGTTTGTTTATTTAGTCTTTGGATATTTTGTATTGGGCTTAGCATTATTGGTTAGGAAGTTATTAAGTGTAATGGGCTTGGAGAATGGCCTGGCCCAGACCAAAGCCCATGTGCAAACCCTTGTCCTATATAAACAAGGCTTGGCATAAGGGTTTGGGTTGGACATTCTAGAGTTGGAGAGAGTGTTAGAGAAATCTATAGAGAGTGGCTAGGAGATTTCTTGTGGGTCTTGAATTGATTGTAAACTTCGTGTTGGATAATCAATAGAAGACCGGATTGAAAGTGTATCGTGTTCTTGATTCTGTTTCTACACATTTTCTGTGAAATCTGATCTAGAGGATTCCGCACTCTAGGTTGGATAGACGATTCTGTTACGATCCATACGGCTCACGGGACCTACAATAAGAAACTAGATATTAAAGTCATTAATACATAACCAAATAAAAAGTGCAAAAAAGATTAAAAATTAAAAGTATTACACTAAATGCTTATCTTCACCAAGTGATGTAAGAGACTTAGGAAAACATGGCCTTTGATTGTCAAGAACTCTTACGATCAATCATGGATCCCGAGACTACTACACACACTCTATGATGGATGATGGATGATGGTGGTGGATGTGGGTTGTGATGGTGGTGGTGGGTGGGTGAAGTGTGAGAGAGGTTGTTTGCCAAGGGATGCCTTTGAAGTGAACTAAGCACCTCTATTTATAGCCTGCACAGAAGCCCGGACACAGCCCCGTGTCCACCCATCTTCTCTTTCTTCATTAATTGCAGTTTGTCTGCATTTGTTGACCACACCCCCGTGTCCGCTGGGCACGGCCCCGTGTGCAGAAGCGTATCTGTACTATCAAGATTTGCCTAGATTCTGTGAGTCTTAGCGTTGACCACGGCCCAGTGTCCGCTAGCCACGCCCCCGTGTTGGGAAATAGAAGCTTCTACATCTTTGTCTTTTCTGCAGACACTTTGGCACGCCCCCGTGTTCAATGAGCACGGGGCGTGTTCAGCCTTCTGATGTCTTGTTTTTGCTTGGGAAGATGCTGTCGAGGGGTCGGGCATGCCACGTTTATTCCTTTTCTTGTATTATTGTTAGACTTGGCTGCATTTTTGCTTCTTTTGTTCATTTAAGCTCATTTAACCCTGAAAATACAAATGGAAGTCAAAAGCACACTTTTTCCAACATTAGTACTAAAAAAGGGTTAGTTTTATGCCTCATTTGATGTAATTTATATGTTGCCTTTTACACACATCAAATACCACTTGAATCTTTGCTTGTCCTCAAGCAAAACTCTTTATTTTGTGGCTTACACACCCAAATGGAATGGGTATAAGAGAAGGTTTTGGGCTTGTCCTCGGCAAAGAATTTCTTTCTTTGATTATGTGGCCATCCTTTCGCGACTATACCGCTAGCTAGGTAGTTAGCATAGTCGGCGTACCATGGCTCTTCTTGGTATTCCACCATTTCCAGGGACTCCGTTGGAAATTTTTTGTTGATTTGCTCGTCCCTGGTTGCCTCCAAAGCTAGGTATTCTAAGCGTGAAAGATGATCTGCTGCGGTGTTTTCTGCTCCTCTTTTGTCTTTTATTTCAATGTCAAATTCTTGGAGGAGTAGAATCCACCGAATCAAAAGTGGTTTAGCATCCTGTTTCTTGAAGAGATATCTAATGGCTGCATGATCTGTATAGACTATTGTTTTAGAAAGAACAAGATAAGAACGAAATTTATCAAAAGCAAATACCACGGCTAGTAATTCCTTTTCTGTTGTTGTATAATTTTCTTACGCATCATTAAGTGTTTTACTAGCGTAATAAATTGGGTGAAAATGCTTATCTTTTCTTTGTCCCAAGACGGCTCCAACTGCAAAGTCACTTGCATCACACATGATTTCGAAAGGTAATTTCCAATCAGGCGCTATCATGGTAGGTGCATTGACTAGCATTTCTTTTAGGGTCAGAAATGCTTGATTGCAATCCTTGTCAAAGATGAAAAGGACATCTTTTTCAAGTAATTTTGTTAGAGGCCTTGAAATTTTGGAAAAGTCTTTGATAAATCGTCTATAAAATCCGGCATGCCCTAGGAAACTTCTGATAGCTCTAACGGAGGATGGGGTGGTAATCGAGAAATAGTGTCTATTTTGGCTCGATCTACCTCCATTCCTTCGCTTGAGATTTTGTGACCGAGTCCTATTCCCTCCGTTACCATGAAATGGCATTTTTCCTAGTTAAGGGCGAGGTTAGTTTCCTCACATCGGGATAGCATTCGTTCAAGGTTATTGAGGCATTGGTCGTATGAATCTCCAAAGATAGAAAAGTCGTCCATGAAGACTTCCATTGTCTTTTCTATCATGTCATGGAACATGGCCACCATGCAACGTTGAAAGGTTGCGGGGGCATTACATAGACCAAAAAGCATGCGTCGATAAGCAAAAGTTTCATAGGGACATGTGAATGGTGTCTTTTCTTGGTCTTCGGGTGCTATCGGAATCTGAAAGTATCCTGAAAAACCATCCAAGAAACAATAAAATTTATGACCGGATAATCTTTCTAGCATTTGATCAATAAAAGGTAAAGGAAAGTGATCTTTCCTTGTTGCCTCATTTAATCGACGATAATCTATACATACCCTCCATCCTGTGACGGTTCTTGTTGGTATTAATTCATTTTTCTCATTAGTTATTTCCGTCATACCTCCTTTCTTCGGAACTACTTGGACGGGACTCACCCAAGGACTATCGGAAATTGGGTAAATGAGTCTGGCGTCAAGCAATTTGATGACTTCGTTTTTAACCACTTCTTGGACATTTGGATTTACTCTACATTGTGGTTGTATTACCGATTTATAGTCATCGTTCATTAAAATTTTCTGCGTGCACATGGAAAGACTTATGCCTTTAATATCTACAAGCTTCCAAGCGATCGCATTTTTGTGTTTTTTCAAAAGCGAAATTAATTTTTCTTTTTCTAAACTAGTTAATTTTGACGAAATAATTACAGGTGATTTACCATCTTTGTCTAGAAAAGCATATTCCAAACTTTTTGGAAGTTCTTTGAGCTCAAGAGGTGGGTCTTTAGGAGACTCCTTATTTGGTTGCTCATTTCGATCAAGAACCACAAAAGTTTGTTCTATGGCGACCTCTTCTTCAACAAAGTGGTCAGTTTCTTCTCTTGTATCGGGTGGTTCATCCTCATCTTCAATTAGGGGGTCATTATTGCCGAAAGGATATTTCATTGAATGCTCAAGATCGACACTCTTTTTAAATGCCCCTAATTGAATGGATAGATTGTTGTACTTCCGGTTTTTCAAGGCTTCGTGGGTTTTTACAAAAGGTCGTCCCAACACTAGAGGAGCGTCATCAAGGATGACAAAGTCGGTTGGGATCACCATTTGGTTGGTTTGGACCAAGACATCCTCAACTGCCCCTATTGACTTTATTACTTTCCGATTAGATAGATAAATGGGTATTTGAAGTGGAGAAAAATCACCAATACTTAATTTTTCAAAAATGTAGTTTGGCATTATATTAACACAAAGATCTTTATCAATTGTAATATTACTAATAAAGGAATTTTGAAAAAAAACATGGAACCGGTGTAATGTTAATTTCAAATGGGTATTCTTTTATTAGTGCAGTTTGATCATTTGTTAATTTAATGCTTACCGTTTCGTCAATTTTAGTGTTAGTGTATAACTCTTTTAAAAACTTAGCATGAGTGGGTACTAAACAATGATTTTCGAAAGAAGGTGACAAGAGATTAATTTCTTTAAAATTAGACTCTTCTTGAATTTTAACGTTGTCGGACTCACCTTTTTCGTTGATTAACTCATGTGTCGGCTTTTCACTTACTTGTTCTTCCATTTTTACATTTTCAACTATCTCTCCTTTATTATGAGTTAATTCTTCCCTTGCGCGGGACTCCTCTTCCCTTGCGCGAGATTCTTTTATGCAACGTTCGATAGTTTTAATGTGTTCTATTATCTAATCGGCTATGTGGGTGATAGAGTAAGGATCAGGATCCTCAAAGCTTGAATCCGGATGTTCGATCCTTGGTTCCTCATAATACTCATATGAAGTAGATGGTTCACACCATTGTTCTTCATTGTAAGTATATGATGGATAACGGTCGTAATTTTGTTCTTCATAATACTCATATGAGGTGGGTTGTTCACGCCATGGTTCCTCATAATAAGCATATGAAGGTGGTGGCTCATATCTTGGTTTCTCAAAGTATGAGTATGAAGGCTCATACCTTGGTTCATCAAAATATGAGTATGAGGGAGGAGGTTCATACCTTGGGTCTTCATAGGATGTATATGAAGTGGTTGGCTCGTACCTGGGCTCCTCATAGTAGGTGTATGAAGTGGATGGTTGAAATAAGTCACAATATTGTACCGAGTGAGGGTTACCACAAATGGTGCAATAGTCTTCCCTATAATCATCCTCCTCATAGGTGTAGTTGTAATCTCCTGAGTATTGATCCATAAGAATCACTCAGCAGCCCATAACAGAGTCCCGAGACCAGAAAAGAAAAATAAAAACGGAAACAGAGGCTGGACACAGACCCGTGTTCAGTGAGCACGGCCCGTGTTCAGGTTCTGTATCTGGGTGTTTTAATAAAAGTGACTGGTTTTGTGCAGCACGGGGGCATGTTCAGTGAGGGCGACCCCATGTTCAGACTCTGTGTCTGGGAGTTTTAAAAAAATGTGCAGCACGACCCCGTGTTCAATGAACACGGCCCCGTGTTAAGGTTACTGTAAATGCAAAAACTAACTAAAATGCAGAAAAATGCGCGCGTTTTAAAAAGGTTTTGAAAAACTTATTAGGCCGTTGATTTTAAGCTTTCTTAAAATCCTTGTGTCGTGTTATATAGTTTTAATGTATATTTTAAGCCCTTTTTAACACTTTAGTCAAGTTTTAAATTTATAAAACACGATATTTTACGAACAGTAAACACACATATGGGCAAGTGCACCCATCGTGAGCGTAGTATAGCGTTGGTAAGATACCAAGGTCGTCAAAGGACACAAGAGCTTTTAGTACCGGTTTATCCTCAACGTCTAATCAAATCAAAAATTTAGAAAACGGTTTTTAAACAAGAAAATAAAACTAACTAAAAATGCTGAAAATAAAAATAAAAATAAAACAGATAGACAAGATGAATCACTTGGATCCGACTCGCCTTTAGTGTAACCTTTGATTATTTCCCCACTTTTGCACTTTTTAAGAGATTATCTTAGTTATAGTAGTAGGTGCCTCTTTTGAAGAGGACGTTACCCTCAACCCAGTAGTTTGAGTCAGCAAGGATACAATCCTAAAGGGTTGGATTATTGAAAAATAATTAATTAAGTTATTAATGCGTAATGTGGTAGGCCCCTCTTTTAAAGGTGACGTTACCCTCGGCAAAGTAGTTTGAGTCAGCAGGGATACAATCCTAAGTAGTCGGGTTAATGTTTTAATTGTAGTTTACATATGAAGGGATCAAGAAATTCGAACCCCCGCCATCCAATACCAGTGGGTATTGAAGGAGGTCCTACTAAGCTTGACCCAGGTCCTTGCAGGATCTATACATTGAATAAGGCAAGATGCTTACCAAACCATTCCCTTAACCCCCGACCAGGTAGGCAACATATCTCCATATAGATCGTGGAGATATGAATGGTGTAAATCTTTTATTTTATATAGACCGTAAAATAACGCCAAGACACCACAGACAAATGATAAGGAAGTTTCACCTTCAACATAAGAAACTAGTTATTAAAGTCATTAATACATAACCAAATAAAAAGTGCGAAAAGATTAAAAATAAAAAGTATTACACTAAATGATGTCTTCACCAAGTGATGTAAGAGACTTAGGAAAACATGGCATTTGATTGTCAAGAAATCTTACTATCAATCTTGGATCCCGAGACTACTACACACACTCTATGATGGATGATGGATGATGGTGGTGGATGTGGGTTGTGATGGTGGTGGTGGGTGGGTGAAGTGTGAGAGAGGTGGTTTGCCAAGGGATGCCTTTGAAGTGAACCAAGCACCTCTATTTATAGCCTGCACAAAAGCCCGGACACGGCCCCGTGTCCATTGGGCGCGGCCCCGTGTCCATTGGGCGCGGCCCCGTGTCCATTGGGCGTGGCCCAGTGTCCATTGGGCACGGCCCCGTGTCCACCCATCTTCTCTTTCTTCATTAATTGCAGTTTGTCTGCATTAGTTGACCACGCCCCCGTGTCCGCTTGGCACAGCCACGTGAGCATAAGCGTATCTATACTATCAAGATTTGCCTAGATTCTGCGAATCTTAGCGTTGACCACGACCCCGTGTCCGCTGTCCACACCCCCGTGTTGGGAAATAGAAGCTTCTACAGCTTTGTCTTTTCTGAAGACACTTGGGCATGCCCACGTGTTCAATGAGCACGGGGCGTGTTCAGCCTTATGATGACTTGTTTTTGCTTGGGAAGATGCTGTCGAGGGGTCGGGCATGCCACGTTTATTCCTTTTCTTGTATTATTGTTAGATTTGGCTGCATTTTTGCTTCTTTTGTTCATTTAAGCTCATTTAACCCTGAAAATACAAAAGGAAGACAAAAGCACACTTTTTCCAACATTAGTACAAAAAAATGGTTTGTTTTATGCCTCATTTGATGTAATTTATATGTTGCATTTTACACACATCAATCACTGATTCTTTTGCTTTTCTAATCTGTTCATTTAAATCTACTTGCAGATTTAGTTTAAGTGAACGTACTCTTTTTGGTTTTTCGTGATATTTTCGACTTAAATCATCAGCTACTACATTTGCCTTTCCTGCATGGTACTGGATATTGCAATCATAATCAATACATATTTCCATGCAGCGTCTTTATCTCATATTCAATTCCTTTTGCCCGAAAACATACCTTAAACTCTTATGATCAGTGAAAATGGTAAACTTATTACCATAAAGTCCGGCATGCCCTAGGAAACTTCTGATAGCTCTAACGGAGGATGGGGTGGTAATCGAGAAATAGTGTCTATTTTGGCTCGATCTACCTCCATTCCTTCGCTTGAGATTTTGTGACCGAGTCCTATTCCCTCCGTTACCATGAAATGGCATTTTTCCTAGTTAAGGGCGAGGTTAGTTTCCTCACATCGGGATAGCATTCGTTCAAGGTTATTGAGGCATTGGTCGTATGAATCTCCAAAGATAAAAAAGTCGTCCATGAAGACTTCCATTGTCTTTTCTATCATGTCATGGAACATGGCCACCATGCAACGTTGAAAGGTTGCGGGGGCATTACATAGACCAAAAAGCATGCGTCGATAAGCAAAAGTTTCATAGGGACATGTGAATGGTGTCTTTTCTTGGTCTTCGGGTGCTATCGGAATCTGAAAGTATCCTGAAAAACCATCCAAGAAACAATAAAATTTATGACCGGATAATCTTTCTAGCATTTGATCAATAAAAGGTAAAGGAAAGTGATCTTTCCTTGTTGCCTCATTTAATCGACGATAATCTATACATACCCTCCATCCTGTGACGGTTCTTGTTGGTATTAATTCATTTTTCTCATTAGTTATTTCCGTCATACCTCCTTTCTTCGGAACTACTTGGACGGGACTCACCCAAGGACTATCGGAAATTGGGTAAATGAGTCTGGCGTCAAGCAATTTGATGACTTCGTTTTTAACCACTTCTTGGACATTTGGATTTACTCTACATTGTGGTTGTATTACCGATTTATAGTCATCGTTCATTAAAATTTTCTGCGTGCACATGGAAAGACTTATGCCTTTAATATCTACAAGCTTCCAAGCGATCGCATTTTTGTGTTTTTTCAAAAGCGAAATTAATTTTTCTTTTTCTAAACTAGTTAATTTTGACGAAATAATTACAGGTGATTTACCATCTTTGTCTAGAAAAGCATATTCCAAACTTTTTGGAAGTTCTTTGAGCTCAAGAGGTGGGTCTTTAGGAGACTCCTTATTTGGTTGCTCATTTCGATCAAGAACCACAAAAGTTTGTTCTATGGCGACCTCTTCTTCAACAAAGTGGTCAGTTTCTTCTCTTGTATCGGGTGGTTCATCCTCATCTTCAATTAGGGGGTCATTATTGCCGAAAGGATATTTCATTGAATGCTCAAGATCGACACTCTTTTTAAATGCCCCTAATTGAATGGATAGATTGTTGTACTTCCGGTTTTTCAAGGCTTCGTGGGTTTTTACAAAAGGTCGTCCCAACACTAGAGGAGCGTCATCAAGGATGACAAAGTCGGTTGGGATCACCATTTGGTTGGTTTGGACCAAGACATCCTCAACTGCCCCTATTGACTTTATTACTTTCCGATTAGATAGATAAATGGGTATTTGAAGTGGAGAAAAATCACCAATACTTAATTTTTCAAAAATGTAGTTTGGCATTATATTAACACAAAGATCTTTATCAATTGTAATATTACTAATAAAGGAATTTTGAAAAAAAACATGGAACCGGTGTAATGTTAATTTCAAATGGGTATTCTTTTATTAGTGCAGTTTGATCATTTGTTAATTTAATGCTTACCGTTTCGTCAATTTTAGTGTTAGTGTATAACTCTTTTAAAAACTTAGCATGAGTGGGTACTAAACAATGATTTTCGAAAGAAGGTGACAAGAGATTAATTTCTTTAAAATTAGACTCTTCTTGAATTTTAACGTTGTCGGACTCACCTTTTTCGTTGATTAACTCATGTGTCGGCTTTTCACTTACTTGTTCTTCCATTTTTACATTTTCAACTATCTCTCCTTTATTATGAGTTAATTCTTCCCTTGCGCGGGACTCCTCTTCCCTTGCGCGAGATTCTTTTATGCAACGTTCGATAGTTTTAATGTGTTCTATTATCTAATCGGCTATGTGGGTGATAGAGTAAGGATCAGGATCCTCAAAGCTTGAATCCGGATGTTCGATCCTTGGTTCCTCATAATACTCATATGAAGTAGATGGTTCACACCATTGTTCTTCATTGTAAGTATATGATGGATAACGGTCGTAATTTTGTTCTTCATAATACTCATATGAGGTGGGTTGTTCACGCCATGGTTCCTCATAATAAGCATATGAAGGTGGTGGCTCATATCTTGGTTTCTCAAAGTATGAGTATGAAGGCTCATACCTTGGTTCATCAAAATATGAGTATGAGGGAGGAGGTTCATACCTTGGGTCTTCATAGGATGTATATGAAGTGGTTGGCTCGTACCTGGGCTCCTCATAGTAGGTGTATGAAGTGGATGGTTGAAATAAGTCACAATATTGTACCGAGTGAGGGTTACCACAAATGGTGCAATAGTCTTCCCTATAATCATCCTCCTCATAGGTGTAGTTGTAATCTCCTGAGTATTGATCCATAAGAATCACTCAGCAGCCCATAACAGAGTCCCGAGACCAGAAAAGAAAAATAAAAACGGAAACAGAGGCTGGACACAGACCCGTGTTCAGTGAGCACGGCCCGTGTTCAGGTTCTGTATCTGGGTGTTTTAATAAAAGTGACTGGTTTTGTGCAGCACGGGGGCATGTTCAGTGAGGGCGACCCCATGTTCAGACTCTGTGTCTGGGAGTTTTAAAAAAATGTGCAGCACGACCCCGTGTTCAATGAACACGGCCCCGTGTTAAGGTTACTGTAAATGCAAAAACTAACTAAAATGCAGAAAAATGCGCGCGTTTTAAAAAGGTTTTGAAAAACTTATTAGGCCGTTGATTTTAAGCTTTCTTAAAATCCTTGTGTCGTGTTATATAGTTTTAATGTATATTTTAAGCCCTTTTTAACACTTTAGTCAAGTTTTAAATTTATAAAACACGATATTTTACGAACACTAAACACACATATGGGTAAGTGCACCCATCGTGAGCGTAGTATAGCGTTGGTAAGATACCAAGGTCGTCAAAGGACACAAGAGCTTTTAGTACCGGTTTATCCTCAACGTCTAATCAAATCAAAAATTTAGAAAACGGTTTTTAAACAAGAAAATAAAACTAACTAAAAATGCTGAAAATAAAAATAAAAATAAAACAGATAGACAAGATGAATCACTTGGATCCGACTCGCCTTTAGTGTAACCTTTGATTATTTCCCCACTTTTGCACTTTTTAAGAGATTATCTTAGTTATAGTAGTAGGTGCCTCTTTTGAAGAGGACGTTACCCTCAACCCAGTAGTTTGAGTCAGCAAGGATACAATCCTAAAGGGTTGGATTATTGAAAAATAATTAATTAAGTTATTAATGCGTAATGTGGTAGGCCCCTCTTTTAAAGGTGACGTTACCCTCGGCAAAGTAGTTTGAGTCAGCAGGGATACAATCCTAAGTAGTCGGGTTAATGTTTTAATTGTAGTTTACATATGAAGGGATCAAGAAATTCGAACCCCCGCCATCCAATACCAGTGGGTATTGAAGGAGGTCCTACTAAGCTTGACCCAGGTCCTTGCAGGATCTATACATTGAATAAGGCAAGATGCTTACCAAACCATTCCCTTAACCCCCGACCAGGTAGGCAACATATCTCCATATAGATCGTGGAGATATGAATGGTGTAAATCTTTTATTTTATATAGACCGTAAAATAACGCCAAGACACCACAGACAAATGATAAGGAAGTTTCACCTTCAACATAAGAAACTAGTTATTAAAGTCATTAATACATAACCAAATAAAAAGTGCGAAAAGATTAAAAATAAAAAGTATTACACTAAATGATGTCTTCACCAAGTGATGTAAGAGACTAGGAAAACATGGCATTTGATTGTCAAGAAATCTTACTATCAATCTTGGATCCCGAGACTACTACACACACTCTATGATGGATGATGGATGATGGTGGTGGATGTGGGTTGTGATGGTGGTGGTGGGTGGGTGAAGTGTGAGAGAGGTGGTTTGCCAAGGGATGCCTTTGAAGTGAACCAAGCACCTCTATTTATAGCCTGCACAAAAGCCCGGACACGGCCCCGTGTCCATTGGGCGCGGCCCCGTGTCCATTGGGCGCGGCCCCGTGTCCATTGGGCGTGGCCCAGTGTCCATTGGGCACGGCCCCGTGTCCACCCATCTTCTCTTTCTTCATTAATTGCAGTTTGTCTGCATTAGTTGACCACGCCCCCGTGTCCGCTTGGCACAGCCACGTGAGCATAAGCGTATCTATACTATCAAGATTTGCCTAGATTCTGCGAATCTTAGCGTTGACCACGACCCCGTGTCCGCTGTCCACACCCCCGTGTTGGGAAATAGAAGCTTCTACAGCTTTGTCTTTTCTGAAGACACTTGGGCATGCCCACGTGTTCAATGAGCACGGGGCGTGTTCAGCCTTATGATGACTTGTTTTTGCTTGGGAAGATGCTCTCGAGGGGTCGGGCATGCCACGTTTATTCCTTTTCTTGTATTATTGTTAGATTTGGCTGCATTTTTGCTTCTTTTGTTCATTTAAGCTCATTTAACCCTGAAAATACAAAAGGAAGACAAAAGCACACTTTTTCCAACATTAGTACAAAAAAATGGTTTGTTTTATGCCTCATTTGATGTAATTTATATGTTGCATTTTACACACATCAATCACTGATTCTTTTGCTTTTCTAATCTGTTCATTTAAATCTACTTGCAGATTTAGTTTAAGTGAACGTACTCTTTTTGGTTTTTCGTGATATTTTCGACTTAAATCATCAGCTACTACATTTGCCTTTCCTGCATGGTACTGGATATTGCAATCATAATCAATACATATTTCCATGCAGCGTCTTTATCTCATATTCAATTCCTTTTGCCCGAAAACATACCTTAAACTCTTATGATCAGTGAAAATGGTAAACTTATTACCATAAAGGTAATGTCTCCAAATTTTCAGGGCAAAAATTATAGCTCCAAATTCTAAATCATGGGTTGAATAATTCTCTTCATGATTCTTAAGTTGGCTAGAGGCGTAGGCTATAACCTTTTGACGTTGCATCAATACACATCCATAACCTAACTTAGAAGCATCACAATAGACTATAAAGTCTTCAGTTCCTTCAGGTAATGCTAGTATAGGTGTGTTGGTTAGTCTTTGCTTGAGAATTCTAAAAGCTTTTTCTTGTTTTGGTCACCATTCAAACTTAACAGATTTACAGGTTAGCGTAGTTAAGGGAATGGCTATTCTAGAAAAATCTCGAATAAACCTTCTATAATAACCAGCCAATCCTAAGAAACTTCTAACCTCGGTTGGTGACTCAGGGGTTTTCCATTTAGTAATCGCCTCGATTTTTGTGGGATCCACATGAATTCCTTCATGATTGACTAAATGCCCAAGAAATTGTACCTGTTCTAACCAAAATTCACATTTCGAGAATTTTGCATAAAGTTTTTCTTTTCTTAATGAACTTAGAAGTGCGTGCAAATGCTTTGCATGTTCCTCTTTGCTTTTAGAGTAAATGAGAATATCATCTATAAAGACAATTGTGAATTTATCCAAATATGGCTTTTACATATTCAGTTCATCATGTCCATAAATGCAGCTGGGGCATTGGTTAGACCAAATGGCATGACAGTAAATTCATAATGGCCATACCTTGTTCTGAAAGCGGTCTTAGGAATGTCCTCTTCCTGTACCTTTAATTGTGATATCCTGAACGTAAGTCGATTTTTTAGAAAAAGCGAGCTCCTTGCAGCTGGTCGAACAGATCATCGATTCTTGGTAATGGGTACCGATTTTTAATTGTGACTTTGTTCAATTCACAGTAATCAACGCGCATTCGCATTGACCCGTCTTTCTTTTTAACAAATAAAATCGGTGCTCCCCGTGGCGATGAGCTTGGTTGTATGAATCCTTTCTCCAACAATTCGTCTAATTGTTTCTTCAGTTCCTGCATTTCTGTGGGTGCCAAACGGTAAGGTGCTTTGGCAATTGGTGTTGTTCCTGGTAGTATGTGGATTCTGAATTTGACTTCCCTGTCTGGTGGTAGCCCTAGTAATTCTTCTGGAAATATATCTGAAAATCGGGATACTACTGAAATATCTTTCAATTCTTTTCCTTTAGTGTTAATGATTATAGAAATCATATACACTAATGATCCTTTCCTAGCATAATTGGTTGCTTTCATGACAGAGATGAACTTTGTGGATCTAGAGGGCTTATCTCCTTTAATTGTGATCTTTTCACCTCTTGGTGATTTTACTTGGATTGACTTTTGATCACATAAAATACTGGCTTTATTGGCTATTAACCAATCCATTCCTAATACAACATCAAATCCTGCCAGACTCATTGGGTAAAGGTTTGCAATAAATTTTTGATTTAAAAATTCTATTCTTGCTCCCTGCAAGATCTCTCTACTAGACATTCTTGTGGGAGTTTAGTTAATGGTCGATTAAGAAGTTTGCAAAATGAAGTATTAATAAAACTTTGGTTGGCACCAGAGTCAAATAATACTTTAGCAAAAACATCATTAACTAAAAACGTATCGGCGATCACATCCAGGATCATCTTTGCTTCTTCTGCAGTCAGAACAAATGCTCTAGCATTTTTAGTAGTCTTGTTGTTCATGGCTGGAGCTAGTTTCGGACAGTTCGGCTTGATGTGACCTTTTTCTCCATAGTGGAATGTCACACCCCAAATTTCCACGTGTCACCGGTGGGCCCGGTGGGGGAGTATCGTGACGTAATTGATATCATCATAGTCAAACAACACAATATATAAATGCACAGCGGAAGCAAAAGATAAATATATTACAATCCGAATATAAGGTAATATCAGAGTATTACAACGGAAAGTAAAAAGATCCACAGGCGGATCGAATAATCATAATCATTGTTCAGCAGACTTTAGACGCCTAGGACTTGTAAGATTCCTTATAATCGCCCTGAGCTTCCAGCCAATTACGTTCAGTACCTGTCACTTAACCTTTTGGAAAAATACGTCAGTTTTCACTGGTAAATACAATTTAACTGACTCATTTTGAAAAGAGTTTGAAAATTGATTTGAGTGCAAACGGCACAAAATATCTTGACACAGTGATTAAAATGCACAGAGGCAAAATTAATCTTTTATAACTTGGGACAATTTTATTAGTAAAAATCTTGTATCCGATTTACATGTTTGTCCAACATTTAGGGCCGGTGATTATACAATACAATACAATACAAGCCGGACAAGATTAATCGACACACCACAAATATAATCTCACAAGAAGTTATCCTCACGAGTGAGTATACGTTTTACATATGCAACAGGAGGTGTTTTGTCTACACCTTGTGCTTACGTCGTGGCCATTCACTTTTTAAAATTTGCCAAGGATATCCAGGACACGGTCATTAACCCCCAATGTTATTTGTTATCAAGCAATACGAATTAAAACGGGATTATGCAATTCAATCATCTCCGATCAAAAGGTTTCTACACCCGACCAAGCGGTATCTTTATAATACCGTACCCCAAGCCCGTATAAGGGAAAATAAGTTAAAAGTATTTACCTGAGCTAGCTCCTGTCTTAATTAATAAGAATTTAATAACTCAGCCGTGTTCGCTTAAGTAAGCGTAGGTACCATTTACCGGAAGACTCTAGTCTGGAATGATGACATAATTAATTAATTAGAATGCTAACGGGTCTTTAATTAAGCCAAAGCTTAGACCGGTTAGACTTAAGGAAATATACGGTTCAAACGCACGATTAAGCGAAGACCGGATAGAATGTGATTTAGACCCGACAAGTTTGAATACTTGTATAATATGGGTATACTAAATACATTCTGGATTTTGAGATAAAAATGATAACGTTTGACCCGTTTCGGTCAATTTACGCAAACTAGTTACGTAAACCGAACCGAACGCAAAAGGGCGTTACGGGTAACCAAAAGAGTCATATGCAAGTTCCTTGAGATAATATGCTTTAAATATGATATAATATCAGCAAGTTATGTTCTATTATGCCCCGAATAATTTTAAACTCAATTTATGCCTTAGAAGGGCATTTTGGTCATTTAAAGTGTTATAAAAGAGTTAAATTGGAAATCTGGGTTTTGGGTTTGATTTATACAGTACATATACTTAATTTGGCATATTATAACAGTAGGGTATGACCCATATACCAAACTTATCATTTAAAACCAAACTATGCACCGCAGGGGTATTTTAGTAATTTCACAAGGGCTAAAAACGTCAAAACTGGAAATCTGAGTTCAACAACTTATACTTACTGTTATTAGATGAAAATACACTAAATACATCAGTAGGTATGAGTCTTATATGTTTAATACGAGTATAACGCTTACTATGCGCTAAAAACGCTAAAAATGCGATTTAGAGCCGTTTCCGGGTTTTCAAAAGAAAGCTGAGATTTTTATATTTCCAGAGTGCTCAAAATAATTTATTTAACAAATAAAATCAGTAGAAAAAGGTTTGGGGTCAAAAGGACTTATAAAACTCATTTTATGGCTTAAACGGTCAAAACCGGCATTAACCGAATCGACTTAGCGACGTATGATCCGATCAGCCAAAAATTAAATAAAAATCTTCAAAAATCCCAGAATATTATATAACATCAGTGGGTAAAAAGTTTTATATCGAAAAGTGTCCTTAAATGGGTTATACGCTAAATGCGCCGTTTATTTAACATAAAGATATAGTTTTACGATATCGGCCATAACTCAAAATCTGGACCACCAACTGGTCTCAAATTTTCGGTGCAAGTTTATAAATTAGTAATAAGGATTTCTACTCTTTCACTTTTCCAAAAATCACGTTTTATATCAAAAAGGGCAAAATAGTCAACTTTTAAGCATAATCGGAAACATGCATATGAATCGGTTAAGCATAGACTCAAGATGTAAAAATTCCATAGAGTTAAACTAAAATAAAAATGGTCAAAAATAAACTCTAATACAGATCTCAAACATGCATGCATGGATCCGAATCGAGAGTCAACGAAAAGATCGTTTTATAGGACTTTCGGTTCCGATCCGAGTTTATACTAAAGATTGTCGAGTTGATTATGATAAAACACATTCTTATATTCATTATAAGTTATTTTTGATGATCAAACTGATTGCATGTCATCTACATTACCATTTATGCTATATTTCGCAAAAACGATTTCTGTTGACTTTTTAAGAACATCTTTGACTCGACAAATAGCATGCTTAGAGTGGGAATCAGAGAATACCCTTTTGAGGGTTTGTTTCCCACATAAATACCAACATATCAGTGGTTTCAATTGAGAAATGACAGAGCCAAACTCGTTTAATCGAAAAGTCAAACTATACGAACAACGGTTTGACTTTTAACTAATAATCAAAGCAAGAACGAATTATAAACTGATATGGAAGCTTACAAAGGTCCTAATGAAGCTTAGTTAACACTTAGAGGCTGCCTTGTCATTCAGAAATGCTCCAGAAGTTGCCTTGAGAGTTTTGCAAGTTGTGGGTGTTCTTGTTACTATCACAAGAACTCAATAAAATGGAGCTTTGATCAGAATTTATGGAGAAATCAGATGTTGTAGGAGCCTCACAAGTGTCCAAGACATGCATGCTCATCTATTGGTGAGAAATGGAGGTGATCCCAGCTGTTTTGCACTAAAAATTCGGACCAAACAGCCCCTGATCGCAAAAAGCTGCACCTGGGGTTGCCAAACTTTAATTAAAAATGGCAGCTTTGGTCCCTGTCTTTGCACGCGAGGTTTCGGCTATTTATTTTGACTCGTAAACCCCCAAACTTGGTTTTTAAGAACCTTGGGACATTTACCAACATGGTAATGTCCTCGGATAACTTTGCGCTCACCCGAAAAGCCATGAAATTCGACGTTGACGCTTTTAGCCCCTCAAGTACGGTTTTGGCCATAACTTTCTCATACGATAACGAAACTTCATGAAATTTTTACCACATATTCTAGTGGGTATATTCTAGCATTACAAAGCTTCGGGGCTGCCAAAAGTTCACCCAGAGGTATAAATTCAACATGTTGACACTTTTAGTCCCTATAGTTTGTAATTCCTCACTTTCGTGCATTTTCCGCTTCGTATGATCCATGATCCATCCGTTTAAGGTTATAAACATTATGTAGGGTTATTATAGAGCGTATTTATCAATCGTTGACCCTTTGAACCCTTGAATTTACATAGTTTCACCGTTTGTCAACTTTAGTCCCTCTAAAGTTTGTTTTCACATATCCAAAGCTTATGACACGTGTCCAGACATTATTGGACGTAAATTTTCGAGGTGTTACATCCTCACCCCCTTAAAATAAATCTCGACCTCGAGATTTGCTTAAAGTAAAGGGAGTACTTTCTGTCCTGCACTGAACTTAAACTTCCTCAGTACATTTGGGCCTTTATGGCACTCCAGCTGTCCTCTATAATAGGTCATGTATCCTTTTGGAGTTTCTTAACCTGCCAATCCTAAATCGATACGATTTGCTCAACATATAATAAATACGCATATCATTATGTGATAATGATTCTCAACTTATTGGTGAACTCATCCTTAAATCATTAGTGTGTTATTGTGTTGCGAGCTCCGCCAAGCTCCTTAAACAGGTTTTAGCTTATAAACTATTTGATCTCGATACATTCGATTCCTTCGTATGATTTTATATATTCAGAGCTTAACTAGTCTGATAATTAATAAATTGGTACACCCTTCCAGGGTGATATCTTTGTTGAACCTTATTCCAACGCAACTTTCAGATCCTGATAAGTGGACTTCCCAAAGTCTCGTCCATTAAGCGGATGTTTTGATATTTCATCTATACAAGGTCTCCGAAAGAGCCACCTTGATACTTATATAACGATTATTATAAAAAGCTTATCTTAAGGTGAAATGGTTATTCTAACCATTGCTTAAAACTAATCTTAAGGAATTAGCTATTCCTTGCCGTTAGTCGAACAAATCGACGATCCTGGGCAGCTGATAAAAATTCTTAATTGTTGCCTAATTCGGGTTGCGGTAATCAATGCATAAGCAAAATGTACCGTCTTCCTTAATTAATCATACCGAATTTTCCGGATATTGAATCAGGCTATATGAATCTATATCTTAAAATTTACTTAATCAGGGTTTCGATTATTCCATGATCAACACGGAGTTCCTACCACACTCTAATCTTAAGCGGGATGTTAATCTTAACTCTACTTGCTTCTCAGAAGGTAAACAGGATAATCTTAGGAGAAGATAATTATGACACACAGAGATGTCAGAGGTGTCTGTATTTTCAGGCTTGAGTTTATCTATCGATGTCGGTGTCAGATAAATGACACATTCTCTTTATAATGCAAGGATGTCCTAAGTGGAGATACTTATAGGACATTTTTATATTGGATATCTTCCTTGGATGCTACTAGTCGACTTTAGTACCATATGACCATCGGGATATCTCAGGGGTTCCATGTATTAAACCTCCATGCTGATCAGACATGGAAATAATCTATGGGACACACTAGGACACGCCAATCCTCATATGACACTTTTATCAAACATAGTTTGGCATTCGCAGGCGATAGAAAAACAATGAGAAAATAATTAAAATAACATGTGTTGTCGTACTCTATGCAAAGATAGAGTGCTCTTAGATTTTCGGAAGGATCTCTTGCCGATCTATAAGAATCGGTTACTATGGTTTCCTTGGTAGTTATACCTTGTGGATGATAAAAATTTCTGCTAAGTTTATGGTTCATGAAGATTTATTATTGCCTGTATTAAAACAGGACATTTAGCAGAAATTATCATTGATAAATGATAAGGAAGTTTATTGTACAAGTGCTTATATTAAATTAGAATGGAGATTTTCACAAACTAGGCACCTAGCTCAGTTGGCTAGGCCTAGACCCGGGTTCGAATCCGGGGACGGTCAGTTCCACCATTTCTTTTTATTAATTAATCGTACGGACCCGTGTAATTACGAGGGTTGTCTCATAAGGAGTCTTGATAATTAATTGCTTCTTATCACTCACAATATGGGCTTGATTTTTAAGGCAACCAATCGATTTTTATCACTATATTGAGTCCTTAAGTATGCAACCAAAAGTTTGCTATAAGGATATTAGAAAAAAATGATTTCTAATAGATATTAATATCAATATAGGATTTGTTGGAGCATTTTCGACGTAACATCGTCACTTCCTACCGGGCATTAAATGACCGGAGTCTTAATCAGGTGGAGACAACAGTTCTCAACCTTTATCATTCATAATATATTTATTCGTGCCAGTATTAAATAAGTTTCTACATAAACTGCTTGATAACGAAAGGTACATATTATACTATTATTATTCTGCCCCATCTCTTGGGCGTTCATCCTGACAACTCGTGCGTCTGTTATCTTGGCCTACTCGGGCTTCTTCTGATTCCTAGGGCAGTTGGTCTTGATATGCCCCTTCTCGTTGCAACCATAACAGGTTGCATCTTTCAACTTCTTGCAATCCATGGTTTTATGTTTCCTAGATTTGCAAATTCCACAAGCTCTGGGCTGCGATTTGGATTTTAGTTCGAACCTGCATTTCCCATAATGGCGCTTCTTGCAGGTCCCACATACTGGTTTCTGGTCGGACTTTTGTTTGTTCTTTTTCTTAGAACTCTGGAAGTTATCTACCTCCCTTTTCCTTTTTAGTCCATCCTTTGCATCAGAGGCATGAACGGGGTCCTCCTTAAGAGTAAGGAAGTGTGGTCCTAGATAAAATTTGGACCGAGCAGCATGGGGTTCCTTGAACTTTTTCACAGCCTTCTTCACAGCTTTTCCAACAGCGGCTTCTATCATAGTTTGAAGAATATCTTTGGAAATTCTAAGGTTCACAATTTCAGCATCGTTAGCATGCGTCGTGCCATCAATGGCGCGATCGACTGTTGTCTTATCCGAGTTTGCCATTACTTTCTATTGGTTCCTAACACCAATAAAAACAATTTCTTAGTTGAAATCCAACAATTACTACATTTTTATTCTGATGGCCTTAATATATACTAGCCATGGTGTCAATAACCTAAACAGGCTATTAAAGCATTAACATTCTTAATGAACATTATTTAAAATATTTTAGTATTTCTTAGCCTAGGTCGCAAAAGACCATTAATGGCATTAAAGATTTTGGACCTAGTCCATCACTTTTCTGACAGAGGATCAAAACGTCACATCTGTCTTTATTACATTAAAGAATTTAGGTAGCTTGAAAGCTTGCCATAGGAATATCAGAAAAGAGTGATTCCTATTAGATATAAAATATCCATCTAAGGTTAGTTGAAGCATTATTCTAAGGTATCATTGGTCAATTTATATCTCGTATTAAATGACCGAAGTCCTACTAAGACGGAGACAACGGTTCTCAACAGTGATCGTTCATTATTGAATCACATGTGTCAGCATCAAATGAATTTCTGCATAACTGCTTGATAAGGAAAAGTACCTGCTATATTGTTATCCTTCTGCACCATCTCCTGGCGTTCACCCGGAAGACTCATGTGTTTATTTCCCGGGCCCTTCCCGGCTTCTTTATAAGCTTTGGGCAGTTGGTTTTGATGTGTCCTTCCTCGTTACAATTGTAACATGTGGCGTTCTTTAACCCCTTGCAATCTAAGGTTTTGTGACCCTTGGTTTTGCAAATTCCACACAGTTTGGCACCTGGGTCAATTGTACACTTCCCAGTATGTTGCTTTTTGCAGTTACTGCACTTGGGTTTGTTATTAGGCTGACTCGAGTTTTTCCTAAACTCGGAATCCTTTTTGTTCCTTAAGCTTCCCTTTTTCTTCTTATCAGATCGATGAGAGTTCTCTTCCTCTCTTTCTCTCTTTCCTTTACCAGAAGCCTTAACAGACTTATTTCTGATTGCATCTAAGGTGAGAGATAAGGATAAGTCCACTGCGGACCTATATGTGATTGGCCTAGATGCTTTAACATTTCCTTTTATCTCTGGTGCTAGGCCTCCAATGAAACGCGCTATGCGTTTAGGTTCAGGGGTGACTAAATAAGGAACTAGGCGGGACATAGTGTTAAAACTTGTCACGTATGTCTGGCAATCTAAATCCTTCATGACTAGAGTCAAGAAGTTTGATTCTATCTCTTCTATCTCATGCTGAGGGCAAAAATTTTTCTTGACTAATGCAACAAATTGATCCCAAGATAAGTTGTAGAGTAGAACCTTTCCCGTGGCTTGGAGCAATGATCTCCACCATGCTAACGCTTCTCCTTTGAATGACTGTGAAACAAATTTCACAACATTCTGCTTTACACAACCGCTGATATCCACAATAGCGTCCATCTCATCGAGCCATGTCATGCAATCGATGGCCCCTTCTTCTCCTGTAAAGTCTCTGGGCTTGCAGGAGACAAAATATTTATATGTGCAAGTCTTAACTGGTGCCTCTTGGTGAAACATGACCTGAATAGGCAGAACACTCCTTCGATGTGATGAGTTATGAACATCGTCTTCCTCTAACTCATTTGATTTAGGAGAGGGCTTAATACGAGCCACAGATAGAGTCGTAGAGTGGTTATCATTTGATTCATCATACTGACTGTCAAGAGCTTGAGTAATAGCACTATTTATTAGTGCCTGCAGTTCCGCTTCAGTCATGCTAATTCTGGTAACATCATTGTTCTTCTTCGGGTGGCTGTTGGCCTCCTCTGATCCAGCCATGTAGCTTGATTGCTACATAAACAATGGTAACGATTTATTCAGAGGTTATTATGATATCCCCATTTTTGACGATTCATCAACCATGGTAATATAAACCATATTGGTTAATTTGTTAGTTATTTTTAAATTAGTATCTTCCATTATAATTTATCCTAGTTATAAACCATTAAGGATATTAAAGTGGCGCAGAAGGCCTAGTCACAAGGACAGTTTTAAATTTATAAGCCATGATCGTTTGGGATCGAGGCATTTAAGGGTTGAGCATAGTCGGTTACTTTTCTTAACAGGGAGTCGAAGACTACAACTGCCTTTTGTCCTTTAGGACAATAGATATAGCCCGTGGGCATTCCCTTCTGAGGGATGTTTATGATATGATCATCTTTCAGATGCTATTAGTCAAGATCATTTGGATCATACCGACCATTATGCTTGGACATGGTCCAACATTTTTAGACAGGAGGTCAAAGACCACCACTGTCGTTGCCTTATCGGACAACCAATTTAGCCCGTAGGTACTTCATCACTTACGGATGTTTATAATATGATCATCTTATAAGATGATATAAGCCATGATTTCTAGAATCATAAGGTAAATTAGAAATTTAAAAAAAAAAATTCAATATAGGGATGACTGTTGTGATTTTGTCGAATCACATTTGTCAGGAGTGCTAACACGTTCTCAGGTGTTAACAGGGATCTGAATCCCGAGAGTAGGTTTCACCATCTTGGCCGCGTAGGCTAGGTTTCACCTTTAAGATTCTTTTTAAATGCATACAGACAGGGAAAGGGGGATATTTATTTCCTTCAGGATTCTCCTCATAAATCCTACTTTACAAGTTAATAATAGCACAAATGGCCTAGTCGCGTAGACAAGTTTATAAGCCATGACTTCAGAGAATCGAGGCATTCAAGTTCTAATAATGGCACAAATGGCCTAGTCACGTAGACAAGTTTATAAGCCATGACTTCAGAGAGTCGAGGCATTAAAGTTTTAATAATGGCACAAGTGGCCTAGTCACGTAGACAAGTTTATATGCCATGATTTCAGAGAGTCGAGGCATTAAATTTTTAATAAGGGCACAAGTGTCCTAGTCACGTAGACAAGTTTAATTTATAAGCCATGATCGTTTGTGATCGCGGCAATTAGGTGTGAATCAACGTTCATTACCTTTTCTTGACAGGGAGTTGTAGACTACTACTGTCTTTAGTCTCAGAAGACGTTAATTATAGCCCGTAGGCACTTCCCTCCTAAGGGATGTTATTTTCCATTTATTTCATGTTTCATGTTTAGAATGAAAACTTTGTTTAATCAATCCATTACATGGAGATAAAAGTACGGAGTTGCCCTAAGCGGGTCTTCGAAAGGAATAATGTGTCCTCGAAGGGACTGAAAGAAAAATATATATATAATAAATACGTCCTTAGAAAGACTATTAAGGAAACGATCTTCAGTAAGAGGAGTTTCTTCTTCATTCTTATTTCTGAATGCTTTCTCCTTATAGGCTCGTTTCATCCTGGCCGCGGTACGAAGCTCAGCATTTCAAGGCTCCGGGTGTGGAGGATTCCTATTACAGCTTCTTCGCTTGGCGACGTATTCAATTTGAATTGGAAGCAAAAATTTCCAGATTAGGATTGAGATTATTCCTATGTTAAGTCTAGACTCAGAAGGTCAAAGAATGTGCTATTGTGTCATTGAGATTAAACACAAAAAGCTAGTGTTTAATTCACTCAATGTTGGCTCTGATACCAACCTGTCACACCCCAAATTTCCACGTGTCACCGGTGGGCCCGGTGGGGGAGTATCGTGACGTAATTGATATCATCATAGTCAAACAACACAATATATAAATGCACAGCGGAAGCAAAAGATAAATATATTACAATCCGAATATAAGGTAATATCAGAGTATTACAACGGAAAGTAAAAAGATCCACAGGCGGATCGAATAATCATAATCATTGTTCAGCAGACTTTAGACGCCTAGGACTTGTAAGATTCCTTATAATCGCCCTGAGCTTCCAGCCAATTACGTTCAGTACCTGTCACTTAACCTTTTGGAAAAATACGTCAGTTTTCACTGGTAAATACAATTTAACTGACTCATTTTGAAAAGAGTTTGAAAATTGATTTGAGTGCAAACGGCACAAAATATCTTGACACAGTGATTAAAATGCACAGAGGCAAAATTAATCTTTTATAACTTGGGACAATTTTATTAGTAAAAATCTTGTATCCGATTTACATGTTTGTCCAACATTTAGGGCCGGTGATTATACAATACAATACAATACAATACAATACAAGCCGGACAAGATTAATCGACACACCACAAATATAATCTCACAAGAAGTTATCCTCACGAGTGAGTATACGTTTTACATATGCAACAGGAGGTGTTTTGTCTACACCTTGTGCTTACGTCGTGGCCATTCACTTTTTAAAATGAGCCAAGGATATCCAGGACACGGTCATTAACCCCCAATGTTATTTGTTATCAAGCAATACGAATTAAAACGGGATTATGCAATTCAATCATCTTCGATCAAAAGGTTTCTACACCCGACCAAGCGGTATCTTTATAATACCGTACCCCAAGCCCGTATAAGGGAAAATAAGTTAAAAGTATTTACCTGAGCTAGCTCCTGTCTTAATTAATAAGAATTTAATAACTCAGCCGTGTTCGCTTAAGTAAGCGTAGGTACCATTTACCGGAAGACTCTAGTCTGGAATGATGACATAATTAATTAATTAGAATGCTAACGGGTCTTTAATTAAGCCAAAGCTTAGACCGGTTAGACTTAAGGAAATATACGGTTCAAACGCACGATTAAGCGAAGACCGGATAGAATGTGATTTAGACCCGACAAGTTTGAATACTTGTATAATATGGGTATACTAAATACATTCTGGATTTTGAGATAAAAATGATAACGTTTGACCCGTTTCGGTCAATTTACGCAAACTAGTTACGTAAACCGAACCGAACGCAAAAGGGCGTTACGGGTAACCAAAAGAGTCATATGCAAGTTCCTTGAGATAATATGCTTTAAATATGATATAATATCAGCAAGTTATGTTCTATTATGCCCCGAATAATTTTAAACTCAATTTATGCCTTAGAAGGGCATTTTGGTCATTTAAAGTGTAATAAAAGAGTTAAATTGGAAATCTGGGTTTCGGGTTTGATTTATACAGTACATATACTTAATTTGGCATATTATAACAGTAGGGTATGACCCATATACCAAACTTATCATTTAAAACCAAACCATGCACCGCAGGGGTATTTTAGTAATTTCACAAGGGCTAAAAACGTCAAAACTGGAAATCTGAGTTCAAAAACTTATACTTACTGTTATTAGATGAAAATACACTAAATACATCAGTAGGTATGAGTCTTATATGTTTAATACGAGTATAACGCTTACTATGCGCTAAAAACGCTAAAAATGCGATTTAGAGCCGTTTCCGGGTTTTCAAAAGAAAGCTGAGATTTTTATATTTCCAGAGTGCTCAAAATAATTTATTTAACAAATAAAATCAGTAGAAAAAGGTTTGGGGTCAAAAGGACTTATAAAACTCATTTTATGGCTTAAACGGTCAAAACCGGCATTAACCGAATCGACTTAGCGACGTATGATCCGATCAGCCAAAAATTAAATAAAAATCTTCAAAAATCCCAGAATATTATATAACATCAGTGGGTAAAAAGTTTTATAACGAAAAGTGGCCTTAAATAGGTTATACGCTAAATGCGCCGTTTATTTAACATAAAGATATAGTTTTACGATATCGGCCATAACTCAAAATCTGGACCACCAACTGATCTCAAATTTTCGGTGCAAGTTTATAAATTAGTAATAAGGATTTCTACTCTTTCACTTTTCCAAAAATCACGTTTTATATCAAAAAGGGCAAAATAGTCAACTTTTAAGCATAATCGGAAACATGCATATGAATCGGTTAAGCATAGACTCAAGATGTAAAAATTCCAGAGAGTTAAACTAAAATAAAAATGGTCAAAAATAAACTCTAATACAGATCTCAAACATGCATGCATGGATCCGAATCGAGAGTCAACGAAAAGATCGTTTTATAGGACTTTCGGTTCCGATCCGAGTTTATACTAAAGATTGTCGAGTTGATTATGATAAAACACATTCTTATATTCATTATAAGTTATTTTTGATGATCAAACTGATTGCATGTCATCTACATTACCATTTATGCTATATTTCGCAAAAACGATTTCTGTTGACTTTTTAAGAACATCTTTGAGTCGACAAATAGCATGGTTAGAGTGGGAATCAGAGAATACCCTTTTGAGGGTTTGTTTCCCACATAAATACCAACATATCAGTGGTTTCAATTGAGAAATGACAGAGCCAAACTCGTTTAATCGAAAAGTCAAACTATACGAACAACGGTTTGACTTTTAACTAATAATCAAAGCAAGAACGAATTATAAACTGATATGGAAGCTTACAAAGGTCCTAATGAAGCTTAGTTAACACTTAGAGGCTGCCTTGTCGTTCAGAAATGCTCCAGAAGTTGCCTTGAGAGTTTTGCAAGTTGTGGGTGTTCTTGTTACTATCACAAGAACTCAATAAAATGGAGCTTTGATCAGAATTTATGGAGAAATCAGATGTTGTAGGAGCCTCACAAGTGTCCAAGACATGCATGCTCATCTATTGGTGAGAAATGGAGGTGATCCCAGCTGTTTTGCACTAAAAATTCGGACCAAACAGCCCCTGATCGCAAAAAGCTGCACCTGGGGTTGCCAAACTTTAATTAAAAATGGCAGCTTTGGTCCCTGTCTTTGCACGCGAGGTTTCGGCTATTTATTTTGACTCGTAAACCCCCAAACTTGGTTTTTAAGAACCTTGGGACATTTACCAACATGGTAATGTCCTCGGATAACTTTGCGCTCACCCGAAAAGCCATGAAATTCGACGTTGACGCTTTTAGCCCCTCAAGTACGGTTTTGGCCATAACTTTCTCATACGATAACGAAACTTCATGAAATTTTTACCACATATTCTAGTGGGTATATTCTAGCATTACAAAGCTTCGGGGCTGCCAAAAGTTCACCCAGAGGTATAAATTCAACATGTTGACACTTTTAGTCCCTATAGTTTGTAATTCCTCACTTTCGTGCATTTTCCGCTTCGTATGATCCATGATCCATCCGTTTAAGGTTATAAACATTATGTAGGGTTATTATAGAGCCTATTTATCAATCGTTGACCCTTTGAACCCTTGAATTTACATAGTTTCACCGTTTGTCAACTTTAGTCCCTCTAAAGTTTGTTTTCACATATCCAAAGCTTATGACACGTGTCCAGACATTATTGGACGTAAATTTTCGAGGTGTTACATGGAAGCACATTCCATTATTAGGTTTCTTCCTACAATCTTCTTCCTTGTGTCCTGATATCTTGCAGAAATTGCAGTAAGTGGAGCGTCTTCCTGAATGCTTCTTCTAGCAAGCCTTGTAGTAAGGTGCAGAGGTAGAACCTACATTTTTCCCACGGTTGGAATTTCCATAACAGAATTCTTCGGTAAGCTTTTGAGCTAGGTTTCTCCTCTGATCCTCTTCTCGTGTACGCACTAATTCATCAGTCAAGGTGTTTGCCAGTTCTACGGCTTCTTCTATAGTTTGAGGTCTAGCTGCCTAGACTACATGCCTAATTTCACTGATTAATCCCCAGATGTAGCGGGAGATTAATACTGGTTTAGGTGATGCAAGGGTTGGCACTATTCTAGCATATTCAAAGAATAAAGTAGTGTAACCCTTACTATCCACTCCAGTCATCCTAAGGTTTGGGAACTTATTTGCTATCTGTTTCTTTTCATTGGGATGGCAGAATTTTCTTTCTACCATATTTTTAAATTCCTCCTATTCCATATTGTAAACCCTGTCACTTCCCCCTAGACTGGAGGATAGTGTTCCACCATTCTAAGGCTGAGTTTTTAAACAGATTGGAGGCAAACATTATCTTATCTTCTTCTGTGCACTTGCTTCTTTTTAAGACTGCCTCAGTCTTTTCTATCCGGCGTAGAGCTGCAATGGCCTCTTCATTGCCCGAGAATTCTATTGGTTTACAAGACCATAATTCTTTATAAGAACAACCATAAGACATGGTTCTTCTTCTTTTAGGAATGGGAACTTGAAGTATGGGTCCATTGTGCACGCTATGACTAGGTTCTGTATGGGTTCGTTTACTTCCATTACCACTTTTATCATTATTTTCCGCATCCCTAACATTTTGGATAATGGCTGGAATGGCATCTCTAATTCCTTGAGTTACACGGTGTCGAATTTAACTATTATTCATTTGATTTTCATTATTCTGGTTTTCTGGATTTGCTGCGTCGGCCATCTGGATTTTAAACAATTACCAAGTATTAATATCACAGGACAATATCTAATTCAAACAATCACACGGCAAGCATGTTGATCAAAATCGTCGAGCATTGCGACTTACTCTATTTTATAGTATGCATCTATAATTATTACAATACAACTGGAATAAAAATATAATACTAATATGCATCACTAACCACAAAGTGGTCTATACTATGAAAGATATATTATCATCATTTTTTTCATACACATATTATATATATTTATTATTTTATTATTATTATTACTAATGATAGGGGTTCATCCAAAAGTCCATATTACGCTCGTCATATTTCCAGACGAGTCGTTCCCCTATTTGCCTCATTCTTTCGCTCTCTTCTAAAATCTCCTCACTAAAGGTTTGGAGTTCTTGCACATTATCTGTGCTCATTGGGGGTGCAAGTGCTGGTACTAGATCTGGGTACTGTGGCATGGGTTCTTCCTGAGGATATGGATTCTCTAGGATTTCCCTAATGTATTCATCATTATCATAATAGGGATCTAGAGGGTCCAGACCTAGGTAAGCTACTAGATTTGGCATGGGTTTTTTCTAATATTGGATAGCGTTGCTGATAATCCCTATGGTCGTCAAACCACGGGTCATAGTCTGGGTCTAAGGGATTTGGTACTGGTATTCTAGGTATCTCAGTTGGGTCAAAAGCTGGTAATGGGATTTGGTTTTTAGAGTTGACTTCAATCTCCGTTGGTTGTGTGGGAAACAAGGGTAATGGTTGGGGTGCTATAAGTTGCTCCAAATTAGGGTCTGCAGCTGTAGTTGCTAGAATATGAAAGTTTGCTAGACTCCTATTGAGCATATCTTGAGTGTGAGCATCTGTTTCTCTCTTAGCGGCTGTTAAAACTCGCTGTTGTTGTAACTTTTTCATTCTCTTCCTACGTTCATGTACACCTCTGCTGAACCATCCTCTCTTTTTAGGAGGGAATGGCTCTTCAGATGGAGCCTTAAACACGAATATCCCGTCTTCATTGTCAGCTGAATACCCTGAGAGGGTAGGATGTGAAGAGGTACCTTCGTTTTGAGGTGAGCTGGACAACTGCGATAGGCGTCGGAGGGTCCTTGATCGTTCATACTGTAACTAACAAATAGTCAAATAACACACAACAATAAAATACAGATATGCACGTATTTCTGTAGAAAATTTCCTGACATTTTAAATAATATCTTGGTGTCAGCAGAACACTTATGTGGCTGAATCAGTGGCTTAGCTCTGATACCACCTTCTGTCACAGCCCCCGTCCCCTAACAACCCAGGAACGGGCGGCCGCGACTAGTTTTGGTGGTATCGGTGTTTATCATTTTGGCAGCGGAAATTACATCAGGAACGTAGTTAGGAAATATTTTATCAGAGTAAAATACCACGCTTTTATAATATTAAACACATGGGAAATTCCCAAGTTTCAAGTGCACACATTTTCATAAGGATAAACCCTATTTTATTTAAATAAAAACATCTCTTTATTTAGGTAACTTTTATTGCCACTTTTCCAAGCCTTCAGTGCTCTCCAGCTGGCTTCTATTTGGCTTTCACATTTTGTTACCTGAAATGCGTTTAAAAACATTTTGTCAGTGAGAAATACTGGTGAGTGAATCGCAGTTTAATCAAAACATGTTTTATCAGTCTACAGCATTGAGGGCGGTCGCGCAATTACATTTGTTTTCATCTACTTTAATTACCACCCACGGTACTGTCAACCCGACTTGTGGTCATGTTACTACTCACAATGTAGTAACAAATTTTGTATACAAAACCCCAACATACCGACGATAATTGTAGAATACAAATACTCAATCACTGTTTAATATAATGTTAATCATATGAGGTTTTGTAAAAACAGTTTGCAAAAAGGAGGATTACTCACAAAAAGGTTTACATAAAAAGAGGATTACTCATAAAAAGGTTTACATAAAAAAAGGATTACTCACATTGATGTCTTAGGGTTTTCCTTTAGGATTTCCTGGTGATTATCTATTGATTACACAAATGCAGATGCGTTAGTATAATAACCCAATATTTACATTAGTAATACCCTCCGCGAGACGGCATTCCAACGACTACGTCGGGCAGAACCACGACAGCCGTTACGGAACCCTAGATCAATCGGGCAGCATATCTAATACGTAACCGGGGTTATGATACTTACAACAAGGCAGAATTTCGTTAATTAGGGGGTATTATGCCCGGATATAGTGCCTACTATAAAGAAATTTGAGAGAGAAAGAAGTTATGAGCGATTTCGAATGGACGGCCGATTGCATCCATTTATAGGGCTGATCAGCCATGGCGTCGCGCCCTGCAACGGAAACAGGAGGGGGTCGTCGCGCCCCGCGACGTAGGGTCCGTAGGGCCTAGCTTTGAGGTGTCACCGATCTAGCTTCGCCACGCGTTGTCACATGGCGGCTTCCGGAGGAGGGCGGGTGGCCAGGCTCGTCGCGCCCCGCGACGGAGGTGGCTAGGGGGCGTCGCGCCCCGTGACAGCCATTTAAATTTTGTTTTTAATTAATTTTAATAAAAATAAAGGTATTTGGGGCCTACGGGTGTATTTTATGACAAATAGGGATATTTTAAACATATTTTAGGGTGTCGGATATTTTGGAAGGGTGTTATATTATCGAACCATAAAGCTTTGGTGCTTTAACATTTAGACTAAATACACATAATGAACAGGGAACCTATCGCGTATAGTATAGCTTAGATAAGAAACCAACTATCATCCCAGGATATACTTCCTTTACTCAACCGTCCAATATTATCTTGACAAATTTTATTTATAGATAGTTTGTTAGACTAAATAGTAATATATGGACTCTTGGACAAGTCTTTTTTAATTGATATAGTTTCTTTATAAATGAGGAGAACTATTAAATCTTCTATTTTATCTTTCCTAAAAATTGGAAGAGGCTCCTGATAAGGTTACCGAGGCGATTAATCATCAAAATTTGTTAAGTTATCGAATAAACAACGTAAAAACACCTTAGATCTTTTTTTAATTTGTGATCATTCTTATCATGATCCATCTTATGAGTCCACCAAGGATATGTTATGTTGCTCCGTAACAATTTCACCGGTTTCATTACTTTGTCGAATTACCAGAACCCTATTAACCAACCTTTTTAACCTTTTAAGCCCCCCCCCCCCAATGGGATCTGGTGCAATACCAAAAGCCTCTCTAATGATATTGATGTAATATTAGAAGTCTTTATTACCTAAAGAACTGGTTTGATACCGGGAGCTTGTCACCTGAATCTGGTTCAATACTAGAAAACCCCTAGTAAGTTATAGTTCAATACGAGAAGCTTACACCAGATCTGATTAAAGCTACCAAAAGTCATAAGCACACCCAGTCAAGTTCCGTTAGATTAGATTAATTTAGTTTGATTAGGTTGTTAAGTTAATTTCGTTTTAAAGGAGTCAAGTAATCATGCCACATAAGATAATAAACCAAGAATAAGTAAAAGATAAACATATTAAATAAAATAAAATACTATATTAATAACATTAACTAATCAAGACTTTGAGAAGACCTAGAGATTACAACCATATGAAAATCTTAACCCTTTACCCATAGTGACTAACAATCTTGCATGGTCTTCAAGCTCAAGCTCAAGTGTAAGTGTGTGTAACAAGTGTCTCTCAACTCTCATATATTACATTTTGTTAGTGAACTAATCTATTGATGCCTTATTCTTGATATTGAATACAATAAATAGGTTTTGATCAGCATAAATTCCTTCCCGAAGGATTAACCTCTCATCTTCCAAGCAAAGGGAGCTTAGGAAGAATCATGATCATGGCATACTTAAGCATTAATTCATCAAGTTCCATGGATCACCCACACAAGGAAGTAGCTTATGGCCCTCAAAAGGGTCCCATAAGGTACTTGAAGGCAATTTCCTTTTAAGGAGACTTGGCACTCTAAGGCTTCGAAGACAGAAGGCACCACTCCATGCACAAGGTCTAAGGCAAGAGGCATAATTTGTTTAGAAGGTAGAGGCCTCTATTTATAGTAGTCCGAGAGGCAGGTATGCACGACTGCGCCTTGTACTGTTATCCCCTAGAATCTTTTAGAAAATGTCTTTTTTGTCTCCGTTGTGGTACTACGCACGGGCGTGCCAACATATGCACGGTCGTGCATAGGACACGTATCCCGACAGGTCCCACAGCAGTTGTACTTCTAGTCTCCTAAATTTGTCCTGTCTGTTTTGTGTTTAGTGGGAGGTATGATCGTGCTCTAGGTATGCACAGACGTGTTTGTCCTTCTTTTCTTGCCCACAACGCTTATCTAATCTTTGCAAATTTTTCAAAAGGCGGGCTGAGGCGCATAGGCATGGCCGTGCACCGTAGGGTGCATGGGCGTGCATCTTGGTAACTTGTATTTTCATCTGTTTTCATCCTTTTTTGGTTCTTTTTCATTTTTTACTTTCAAATCCTACAAAAACCAAAAAGGAGTGATTTAGGTAGTGTTTTCTCATAATAATGCCTCAGAAGTACCTATAAATTGGGGTTAATGTCACACCCCAACCGATGGCCGAAACATCGGGGCGCGGCACTGAGCGAAACAGATTGTCCATGAGTATCCATAACAACTATTAATTACCAGATATTTAAAACGTCATGTCCCATACCATACCATAACATATCTAAATAAAACAGTTATTACAAATAATTGTCTCATAAACAAATACTGATCCGATAACTCAGAATTTTAAATAAGATAATTTGTTTGTTTGTTTCTAGACTCTTTCCTAGCCTCGATTTCATCACACAGCAAACAAGGCATCCTAGCATCTTAAGCACCTACCACATACATTAAAGTAAAAGTCAATACACAGTGTAAAGGCGAGCATACAAGTTTGATAATAGCATAATAGAGTTCGAAATCGTTTACGCATAACCAGCATGTACAATGTATAATGTGAAGCATGTAAGTTATCGACAAAGATCCTATCAATACCAATGACTGCGAGTTGACTGCGAGTAGCGAGTGAGCATCACATGTTCACCACTGTGAACACGTGAAGTAATTGTCCTTAACAACCCCTGAGTAAACAGGTGCTGAGTCCAAACTATAGTACTATCGTTCCTAAGGCAGGTAGACAGCAATCAATGTGTTAACATAACAAACAGGCATTCATCGAGTCACGCATAACATGCATTAAAGGTCAGCGTATAATTAGTGTTTGCGTTGTGTGTTCGATGTGATTTAGAATAAGTAACGTATGTAACACCCAAAAGTGCATAAAGCAAAAAGGGGCCGAGTATACTCACAGCGGTAGAGTTAATGGATTGAAGGGAGTGCTAGAGCGAAATTAGCCTGAACAGTTAATGATAGCATAAGCGAAAGTTGGCGCGTAAAACGGTGTAGGTGTACCAAGGATCGGATGGTAATCCGATCGGATGGCCATTCGATTGGATTGTCACCTCGTTTGGGGAGAATGTGTTTGTGTATGATGGTTTGTACTTTGAAGTTTTCATTGTAGCATTTAAAAATAGAGAAGTATCTCTACCTTTCAGGTCGGTTGATCGAACGGTCGTTCGATCGGACAGCAATCCGATTGGCGAGGCTGCTCAGTTTGAGAACAAATTCACAGCAGGACGGTCACTCGATCGGATGGCTATCCGATCGGGTGGCAATCCGTACGTACTGAACATGTTGAAAATTGTTTTAGTATCTAAGTCCCAAACGTCACACAATCGGACGGTCACTCGATCGGATGGCAATCCGATCGGGTGGTAATTCATTTTCAACGTTCAGATCCTTGAATAGTTTGAAAAATAATCTAAGTGTGAAGTCAAGTGCAACCCGATCGGATGGCCGGTCGATCGGATTCTAATCCGATCGGACGGCAATCCGTCCCAACGATCTTGATCGTCTTAACACTTGATTTCATTTGAAGTTTGTAGTTTTGAACGAGACGTCTTGATATCTTGCTTGAACAACAGAAACCTTATCTCGTACCAGTGAGCCATTCGAATCGGAATCACCCTAGTCCGACCGGTTCACAGTTCGAGTCGGTAGTTCATATTCAAACCCGAAATCGATATCTCGGATAGAATTCAGATCTGGAACTAATACATCACTAAGATTGAGTAGAAGATCAGAACAAGCTCCGATTCCATCGGGTTTGAGTGCATGAGTGTAAAAGAGTTGAAAGAAAGTTGGAAAACCACCTTTCAATCCTTTTCACCATGAATATGTTCAGATCTATGCAAGATCTTTGTTTATTCATGTGGAAATCGTCCAGATCCGAGTGGTTCTTGGTGGGTTGAAGCCAAAACATGAAGTTCGTAAGAACACCATGATGACATCATCCTAGAACACCTCAAATCCGCTGATTTCATGGTTAAAAGTTAAGATTCGAAAGATAGAAAGGTGTAGGAGTGCGTGTAGATCAAGAAAGTACAAGATTTTAGGTTGGAAACTTACAAGAATTGAGAGAAATCGAGAGAAATAGAGCTTGAGTGCGGCTGGGTCGAGTAGAGAGTTGTCACATCAAGTGAGGTGACATGTGGGTGGTATTTATAGGGTTTCCTAAAAAGGAAAGTGGGGGAAATGGATGGTCGATCGGGTGGCAGTCCGATCGGGTGGCAACCCGATCGGATGGCAATCCGATCGGATGGCCACTCGATCGGTTGGCCGCTCGATCCGTGAGTTCAACGCGATGAGTTTAGTCGTTTCGATTCGAGTGTTGAGCATGCGATGCGATTCGGGAGAGCGATGCGATAGAATTACCCATTAAATTACTTTTAATCCCAACTACTATATCTAACATACAATCACTGTAATCAACTTGCGTTTAGCGTTTCGATTCGATTGCGATGCGATAGACTGCGATTGCGATTAACACCTCAACATAAACGTAACATGCACAAGTAAAATCGGGTGGATGTTACTCAGTTCCTCTGGTAGTTCGAGTCTGTAGGCCACTTTTCCAATCCTTTCCAGGATCTTAAAGGGTCCAACATATCGAGGCACGAGCTTTCCTTTCTTGCCGAATCTGATCACCCCCTTCCAAGGTGCAACCTTTAAGAGTACGTGATTGCCAACGTCAAATTCAAGGGGCTTGCGGCGTCTATCAGCGTAACTTTTCTGTCAGCTCCGAGCTTTCAGCAGATTGTCTGGAATTTGGAGGATTTTGTCTGTCGTTTCTTGCAACAACTCGGGACCGGTAATTTGCGCGTCACCGATCTCGTGCCATACAATAGGCAATTGACATTTCCTTCCGTATAGAGCCTCGAATGGTGCCATTTGAATGCTGGAATGATAACTGTTATTGTACGAGAATTCGACTAAAGGTAAGTATGCGTCCCAATTACCACCGAAATCTATGACACACGAACGGAGCATGTCTTCAAGGGTACGAATCGTTCTTTCAGTCTGACCGTCGGTTTGGGGATGGAAAGCGGTACTTAGATTAAGAGTAGTACCGAGAGCAGATTGAAACGCTTCCCAACAACGCGAGGTAAACCGACCATCGCGGTCAGAGTTGATATCGTGAGGCGTCCCATGTCGACTAATGATCTCGTTGGTGTAGATTCGGGCTAATTTTTCTACCTTATAGTTTTCTCGTATCGGTAGGAAGTGAGCTGACTTGGTCAAATGGTCAACCACAACCCAAATGCTATCATGACCAGATTGAGTACGCGGAAGTCTTGTTATGAAGTCCATGGCTATACTCTCCCATTTCCACATCGGGATTTCGGGTTGAACAAGTAAGCCAGAGGGTCTTTGATGCTCAGCCTTAACCTTGGAACAGGTCAGGCATTTCGAAACATAGATAGCGATATCCTTCTTCATGCCCGGCCACCAGTACTTGTAGCGCATGTCCTGGTACATCTTGTCAGCACCGGGGTGAATAGAATATCGAGATTTGTGGGCTTCGTCCATCAGAAGTTGTCGCAAGTTCGTAAGCTTTGGAATCCAGATTCGATCTAAGTAATGAAAAATACCATTCGACTTGTTCTCGAGTTGGGCACCATCGTTTAGAATTCTTTCCTTCTTCAAAGTTCGCTCGGTAAAACAAGCATGCTGTGCGTCACGGATAAGAGCTTCGAGATTAAACTGGGCTTGAGAATTACGAACGCTAAGCAAGTAACTTCGTCGACTTAGGGCATCGGCAATGACGTTTGCTTTGCCTGGATGGTAACGAATCTCACAGTCGTAATCGTTGAGTAGTTCTACCCACCGGCTTTGACGTATATTCAGTTCCTTCTGGTCAAAGATATGTTGTAGGCTCATATGCTCGGTGAAGATCGTACACTTCGTACCATAAAGGTAGTGTCGCCAAATCTTTAACGCAAAAACTACTGCGCCAAGCTCGAGGTTGTGCGTGGTGTAGTTCTTCTCATGGATCTTGAGCTTTCGAGAAGCGTACGCGATAACCTTGTCTCGTTGCATAAGAACACAACCAAGACCAAGGTTTGAGGCATCGCAGTAAACTATGAAATTCTCATTTCCGTCGGGCAACGAGAGCACGGGAGCATTGCAAAGCATAGTCTTGAGGGTTTGAAAGGCTTCCTCTTGTTTAGTTCCCCAAACAAAAGGTTTATCCTTGTGCGTAAGAGAGGTTAGCGGTACAGCGATCTTGGAGAAACCTTCGATAAAACGACGATAGTAGCCTGCTAGCCCAAGGAAAGAGCAGACTTCAGACGGATTCTTGGGTGTAACCCAACTCTTAACAGCTTCGATCTTCGCAGGGTCAATGTGGATACCTAGACTATTGACAATGTGACCCAAGAATTGGACCTCCTCTAACCAGAATTCGCACTTGGAGAACTTGGCGTAGAGACGGTTTCCCTGGAGTAATTCAAGAACCAATCGTAGATGCTGCGAGTGTTCAACTCTTGATTTGGAATAGATCAGGATATCATCGATGAATACGATCATGAAGCGATCAAGGAAGGGTTTGCACACTCGATTCATCAAGTCCATGAAGACTGCAGGAGCGTTGGTCAAACCAAAAGGCATGACAACAAACTCATAGTGACCATAGCGGGTTCTAAAAGCGGTTTTGGGTATATCATCCTCTTGAATGCGTAATTGATGATAGCCTGAGCGTAGATCGATCTTGGAAAAACACGTAGCACCTTGTAGCTGATCAAATAAATCATCTATTCGAGGAAAGGGGTAGCGATTCTTGATTGTCAACTTATTCAATTCCCTATAGTCGATGCACATCCTGAACGAACCATCCTTCTTTTTTAGGAAAAGGAGACGCGCGCCCCATGGAGAGGTGCTAGGACGAATAAAGCCTTTATCAAGAAGTTCCTGGAGCTGGCTTGAGATTTCGAGTATTTCTGAAGGAGCGAGACGATAAGGCGCTTTAGCAACAGGATTGGCTCCAGGAATGAGGTCGATTTGGAAATCAATATCACGAGTGGGTGGTAACCCGGGTAGATCATCAGGGAAAACATTAGGAAATTCATGAACAACGGGGACATCATTCACTCCCTTAACTTCCTTTTTCTCCGCTACTATAATGTGTGCCAAGAAAGCTTGGTATTCCTTGCGGAGATACTTGCCAGCCTGAACACACGACATGAGTTGGAGTTTCTTCTACGCGACTTCACCATAAACACATAACTGATCACCATTAGTGGGCGAAAATCGAATCATCTTATCGTAGCAAACAACTTCAGCATGGTTTTCACGAAGAAAGTCCATGCCTATTATGACGTCAAAATTTCCGAGCTGCATCGGAATGAGGTCGATGGGAATGACATGATTGTTGAGCTCAAGAGTACAATCACGAAGAATAGAATTAACAACGATGGTTCTTCCGGTGGCAACTTCAACATCGAAGGTCGAGGGGAGATGAGCGCGCTTACGATTGAGGAGCTTTTCGAATTCAAACGATACAAAACAATTATTTGCTCCAGCATAAATACCATTCACAAGGAACGTACCATTCACCACGTTGTTATCGGCTTGAGCTTGATGGACATTGATATTGAAAGTACGTCTGCGGGGAGCTGGTGGTTGCTGCTGTTGCTGAGGCTGCTGCTGGGGCTGCTGCTGTTGTGGCTCTTGCTTGACCACTCGGTTCGGGCACATGTTGGCGAAGTGGTTGGGATCACCACATGTATAGCAAGCTCTAGCATTGACCGTGGGTGCCTGAGCTGCTTGATGGCCTTGAGGAGCAGCAAGGATAGCTTGATGAGCAGGAGCTTGACCTTGGTTTGGAGCAGGGTTTTGACGTGGACCTGTACGGCAATTGGCGTGAAATGGTCGTACATGTTGCAATGAGCGCAGTATCTGCAGGCGATTCCCACTAGGTGATGATAAGTACAAGTAGGGCATGCCGGGTGAGGACCAGTATACGCACGCTTCGCCGGCAGTGCGTTGGTAACCGAGACCGCTACTTGGCGGTGTTGGTGTTGTTGAGGAGCTGGAACAGCTTGAAATGGGGCAGCATTGGTCACAGCACAGTTCTTGTTGCTGGAACTGCGGTTGTTCTTTCTCTTGCGTCTTGAAAGCTTGGATGACTGAGGAGCGGTGGCGGTTTCAGCGGTTGAAGCAGTAGTAGCTTGATGCAGATTCTTGGGAGCTTTATCCCCGACACCAGACTTGACTCGCTTGTCATTGATCTCAGTTGCGAGCAAGTAGGTTTCTTCAATCGTTGACGTCTTTGCGGCTTGAACAAAATCAGCCACGCAATCCGGAAGAGAACGGATATACTTCTTGATGGCGATTTCGGGCGTCTTGACTTGATCCGGGCAGATTATACTCAACTGCTTGAAGCGTGCAGTCAAACCAGCGTTGTCACCTTATTTCTGCTTAATGTGCCAGAATTCGTCCTCCAACTTTTGGCGCTCATGGGGAGGGCAGAACTCATCCATCATTACGTCCTTCAACTCATCCCATGATAGCCCGTAAGCTGCATCATTTCCGCGTTTGTTCCTCTCAGCCGTCCACCAGTCTAAAGCGCAGGACTAGAAGATGCCAGTTGCGTTGAGAGTATGGAGATTGTCAGGACAGCCACTCTGACGCAGGGCGACGTTGATAGAATCAAACCATTAGAACATGGCCGTAGGACCATCTTCACCAGTAAACTCTTTCGGTCCGCAGGCTTTGAACTGCTTGAAACTAAAAGCAGCCTTTGGCGAATCAGTTCGGGACTCTTCAGACGATTTGCTCGCATTCTCGTGTAGTTCGTTGGCGATCTGAGGGATAACCATCGCTATTTGCTTGGTAATCATAGAGGCGGGCATTTATCTGCCTGCTTTCAGCGACCAGCTAAAGTAGCGCGAGATCCAGATGACGACATTGTCTGCAACAGACATCGCCACAGGACTTAACACAAATTTTTTATTATTCCTAGTATAGTCTAGCGATTCACTATAAAGCTCAGGAACCCGTATCCACAAACACACAGAATCACGTAGGCACATAAACACATAAGCACATAATCACGTAGAGCACAGAAACATATAAGCACGTAAGGCACAGAAGCACATGAGGCAGTAAGAATACAGAAACCTAACTATATGTTGCACGTATTCCCTATCCTTCACAGCGCGTTTAGTGATTTATTACAGCGATTACGAGTATCGAGCAGCGATTGCGAATAATGACCAGCGATTTGTTGGCGATTGTGTAGTGTGTTGTGTGATAAGCAGAGCAAGAAGCGTTAAATCAAAACCATTAGCATCTCAACACGCCAACAAATAAACAAAACCTACATAAATCACATAAAATCCACACAAAATCCACAAATATCAGAGTCAGCAGTTGGGGGCTCAGAATCGAAGCACATAGAAATCATGAATAGATAGTCTTCGGCTAGATAGACATCAACTATCCAAAGTGATTCGACTGCTCACAAGGACTTTAAGTGCACACTTTTGTCACACCCCGAATTTCCAAGTATTACCGGTGGGCCCGGTGGGGAATATCGTGACATAGTTGATATCAACATAGTCAAACAACACAATTTAAATGCACAGCGGAAGCAAAAGATGAATCACATTACAAACCGAATAAAAGGTAAAATCAAAGTATTACAAACAGACTGTAAAGGATCCACAGGCGGATCAAAAGATAAAAAGATCATTGTTCAACAGACTTTAACATCTAGAGCTTGCAAGACTTGATTAATGATGCCAGGAGTAGCCAGCCTATTTCGTCTAGTACCTACACTTAGCCTTTTTGGAAAATACGTCAGTTTACACTAGTAAATACAATTAACTGACTCATTTTGAAAAGAGTTTAATAAAATTAGTTTGAATGCACATGGCACAAAATATCTTTTATAACTTGGGACAATTATTTAAAAATAATCTTGTATACAGTTTTACTTATTTGCCGTCCACCAGGGCCGGTTAGAAGAGCAGGACAAGATTAACTGACACGCCACAGGTATAATGTCCACAAGGTTGATTCCTTAGAGTGGGTTACCAGTTTTTACATATGCAACTGTCAGGTGTATGCCTACACCCCGAGCTTAGGTCGTGACCATTTCAATGAATGATGCCAAGGATATCCGGGTCATGGTCATTAACCCCCCAAGGGCCATATACCAAATAAAATAGATTAAAACAGGTTATGTAAATATATTAATCACAATCCGATTTAAACAACTACATACCCGACCAAGCGGCATTATTATAATTCCGTATCCCAAGCCCGTATAAGGGAAAATAAGTTAAAAGTATTTACCTGAACAAATATTCAAATTTATCTCAGCCGTATTCAATCAGCAAGTGCAAGTAGCTTTTACCAGGCTCCTAATCTGGAACGAAGGTTTTAATAACCTATTCGATTCCTAACAGGTCTTAATTAAGCCTAAACTTAGACCGGTTAGTTTTAAAGGAAGATATACGGTTCAAAACGCACGATTATGCGATGACCGGATTAGAGTGTGGTTTAGACCTGACAAGTTTGTATACTTGTATAATATGGGTAAACTAAATACATTCTGGATTTTGAGATAAAAATGATAGGGTTTGACCCGTTTCGGCTAATTTATGCAAACTAGTTACATAAACCGCACCGAACGCGAATAATGCGTAACGGGTAACCAAATGAGTCATGAACAGGTTTCCTAAGTTAATATGCCTTAAATATGTTGTGATATCAGTAAGATACCTTCCATTATGCCCAAAATGGATTTAAACTCAAATTATGCCCCGTAGGGGTATTTTGGTCATTTTAAAGGTTGTAAAAGAGTTTAAATATAAATCTGAGTTTTAGGTCTGATATAATTAGTAAAAATATTTATATTTATAAGTCATAACAGTAGGGTGTGGTATATATGTGAAATTTACTATTTATAACCAAACTATGCACCGTATGGGCATTTTGGTAATTTCACATAGGCTTTAAAGGTCAAAACTGGGAATCTGAGTTTAAAACTTTTCTTTACTGTTAACATATAGAAATTTGCTTAAAACATCAGTAGGTATTAAGTTTTATATGAGAAAAATGGTTTTAATACATACTATGCGTTTTAAACGCGTAAAAAGACGGTTTTAAGCGATTTCCGGGTTTTTAAAGAAAAGATGATATTTTTATCATTCCAGAAGACTCAAAATATTTTATTTATTATATAAAATCAGTAGCAAAAGGTTTGGTATCAAAATAATATGTAAAACTCATTTTATAGGCCAAAAGGGCAAAACCGACATTTACCGAATCAAAGCTATAACCCTATGTTATGCTCAGCCTAAAAATAAATAAAAATCTTCAAAAATCCCAAAATATTATTTTAAATCAGTGGGTAAAAATTTTGGTATCAAAAATTGGGTTTAGATGGGATTCATGCTAATTACGCCGTTTAATTAATAAAAGGCTTTCTAATTACGCTATTGAGCATAACTCTTAATCTAGACCTCCAACTGATGTGAAAATTTAGGGACATGTTTATAAATCAGTAATAAAGATTATTGTTCTCTCACATTTTCAAAATTCTTGTTTTAAGGTCAAAAGGGCATATTGGTCAACATTTAGGCATATAACTGAAACATGCATATGAATCGGATAACTAATGAACCAAGTTGTATAATCACAGAGGGTTATACTAACATGTAACCTGGTCCTAAAAGAGCTCTAAGGCATTTCTAAAACATGCTACATTGGGTCAGAACTGAAAGTCAAAGCAAAAGTCTAATTATGCGACTTTCGGTTCCGAACCGAGCTTAAACTGAAAATTGTCGGGTTGAACATGTTTAGACATGTTCTTACATTAATTACCAAGTTATATTAGTGATAAAACAGGTTGCATGGCTTCTACATTGCTAATTATGCATTTATTTGAAAATTAGCTTTCTGTTGACTTTTTATGATTAAGTTTGACCCGACAATTGACCTAGTTAGAGTGGGAATCAGAGAGTGCCCTTTTAAGGGTTTATTACCCACATAATTACCAACTCATAGGTACTTTCAATTCGAGATTTTACTGGACAAATTTTAATTAATCACGAAGTCAAACCTTAATTATGAAGGTTTGACTTTAGGCTAATAAACTAAGTAAAACTGAATTAAGAAAGGTTAAGGACACTTACTGAAGTCCTATGCATGACTAATGACTCCTAGGAAGTGGCCTTGAGCTCCAGGAAAGAAGTTATCAAAGTTTTCAAAGTGTAGTGCTCAATGTTGTAACAAGGGTCTTCTTATATAGTGGGTTTAATTGATCAAGATGATGCCAAGCAAGTCTACAACTGATGTTAGATCACCCCCAAGTGTCCCTATGCATGTAAAACTACTGTCCACGCTCCTAGAATCCAAAAACCATGCATATAAGTCGGTTACCAGGCTGAAACAGACACCTGCAGGTGTTTTCTGTCTCTGGCAGTCCCAGGAGGCCCGCGTAAGAGTCCCCAGGGGGCTTACGCGGCCGGTATGAGTGTCCAGAACAAGTTAAACAAGTTTCATTAATTACATTTCAGCCCCTGGTCCTTTTAAAAGTGGTTTTAACTTCCATATTTTCACTTTTAACCCATCAAATTGATTTCTAAGGACCTTAAGACATAACCAAACTTTGTTAAGTCCTTGGTTAACTTTATGATCACCCGAAAAGCCTTAAATTTCAACGTTGACGCTTTTAACACCTCATATACGAATGTTATCAAAACTTTCTCATACTTTATCGAAACCTTGTGAAATTTTTATCACGTATTCCAGTGAGCATAATTAATTGTTATAAAGCTTCAGGTTCACTAAAAGGTCACTCAGAGGTATGAATTTAAACATGTTGACACTTTTAACCCTTGCGGTTTGTAAACTTTCACTTTCTTCCACAAATGGCTTCATACGCTTCATGTTTCATTCGTTTAAGGTTATAAACATTGTGTAGGGTTGTTGAAAGGCATAATTATCAAATGTTGACACTTTCTATCCTTATATACATATACTTTCTTTGTTTTCAACTTTAGTCCCTCATAAGTAATCTGTTACACGTCTAAAGCTTATGACACGTGTTGTTATTGTATTGGACATGAAATTACGAGGTGTTACATCCTCACCCCCTTAAAGAAATCTCGACCTCGAGATTTACTGAAATAAATGAGGGTACTTTTCTTTCATTGTGGATTCTACCTCCCACGTGTACTCGGGACCTCTACGGGCATCCCATTTAACTTTTACGATCGGCACATGCTTCCTTCGAAGCTTCTTAACCTGTTGATCCTCAATCGACAAAGGTTTTTCCACAAATTTCAAGCTCTCATCTATATGCACATCCGTATGTGGTATGACTAGTGATTCATCAGCTAGACATTTCTTCAGATTGCAAATGTGGAATACATTATGAATACCACTGAGCTCTTCAGGCAAATTTAACTTGTAAGCCACAGTTTCAACACATTCGATGATCTCGAATGGTCCTATATATCTTGGGCTTAACTTGCCTTTCTTGCCAAATCACATTACCCCTTTCCAGGGTGATACTTTCAGTAACACTTTGTCACCAACCTCAAACTTTAGAGGTTTACGCCTTTTATCTGCGTAGCTTTTCTGCCTATCCCTGGCAGCTTTGAGACGATCTCGTATCTGTACAATCTTATCTGTCGTCTCCAGGACTATATCAGGTCCTGTTAGTTGGACATCTCCAACTTCTGCCCAACAAACGGGCGTTCTGCACTTTCTTCCATACAGAGCTTCAAATGGTGCAGCTTGAATACTGGAATGATAGCTATTGTTGTATGAGAATTCAATCAATGGAAGATGATCATCCCAACTTCCTCCCAAGTCAATAACACAAGCTCGTAGCATATCCTCGAGTGTCTGTATAGTACGTTCACTCTGACCATCCGTCAGGGGATGATATGCAGTGCTGAAATTTAATCGAGTGCCTAGGGATTGCTGAAAGCTTTTCCAGAAATGCGACGTATATCTCGTATCCCTATCAGAAATAATAGACACTGGCACTCTGTGGAGGGATACAATCTCATCCACGTATAGCTGAGCTAACTTATCTGAGCTATGTGTTACCTTAATAGGTAGGAAGTGGGCTGACATAGTCAATCTATCCACTATAACCCAAATAGTATCATTTCCTCGCTTTGTCTTTGGTAACTTGGTAATGAAATCCATAGTTACCATTTCCCATTTCCAGGTGGGAAGTTCAGGCTGTTGTAGCAGACCTGGCGGCTTCTGGTGTTCAGTTTAACTTGCGCGCACGTCAAACATTTGGCTAAATAAGTAGCTATAGACTTCTTCAAGCCTATCCACCAATAATTTGCCTTCAAATCCTGGTACATTTTGTCACTTCCAGGATGAACGGAATACTTAGAACTATGGGCTTCTTGGAGGATAACATCCCGTAGTCCTCCATAGATTGGAGCCCATATTCGTCTATTCAATCTTAGGATTCCATCCTTGCCATATGATAACTATTCAGCAGTGACTCCCAGCTTTTCATTTGGATAGTTAGCTTCTAATACGGCTTCCTTCTGAGCGGCTAACAATCTTTCATTCAAATTGTTCTTTAATTCAATGTCTTGGCATTGATTCTAATAGGCTTAACTCTTTCCTTCCTGCTCAAAGCATCGGCGACTACGTTCGCCTTACCTGGATGGTATCGGATTTCACAATCATAATCATTCAGTGTCTCCATCCATCGTCGCTGCCTCATGTTCAGATCCTTCAGATTAAATAGATGTTGAAGGCTCTTGTGATCAGAATAGATCACACACTTGGTACCATATAAATAATGCCTCCAAAATTCAGTGCAAATACAACGGCACCCAACTACAAGTTGTGGGTGGTGTAATTCTTTTTGTGCACTTTTAATTGTCAAGAAGCATAGGCAATGACTTTGCCTTTCTGCATGAGCACACACCCCATACCAGTGTGTGACGCGTCGCAGTATACTACAAATTCTTCAATTCCTTCAGGCAATGTCAACACAGGAGCATTGCTTAACTTCTGTTTAAGAATATCGAAGGATTCTTGTTGATTAGGACCCCAATCAAACTTAATATTCTTCCTAGTTAACGAAGTTAGGGGTGCTGCAATCCTTGAGAAATTTTCAATAAAACGCCTGTAATATCCTGCCAGACCTAAGAAGCTGCGAATCTCTGTGGGCGTCTTCGGCTCTTGCCAATTCATGATAGCTTTAATCTTAGCGGGATCCACCTGGATACCACGCTCACTAACCATATGTTCGAGTAATTGGACTTCACGAAGCCAAAATTCGCATTTAGAGAACTTAGCATAAAGCTTCTCTTGCTGAAGAAGTTTAAGAATACACCGAAGGTGCTTCTCATGGTCAGCCTGATTCTTTGAATAAATAAGAATGTCATCAATGAAGACAATGACAAACTTGTCCAAGTATTGCAAACGGGATTCATGAGGTCCATGAATGCTGCTGGTGCATTAGTGAGCCCGAACGGCATCACTAGGAACTCGTAGTGACCATAACGAGTCCTAAATGCAGTCTTGTGTACATCTTCATCTCTAACCTTTAGCTGATGGTAACCTGATCTTAAATCAATCTTGGAGAAGTAACTTGCCCCTTACAATTGATCGAACAGATCGTCGATCCTGGGCAATGGATATCTGTTCTTGATAGTGACTTTGTTAAGCTCACGATAATCGATGCATAGACGCATCAATCCATCTTTCTTCTTTACAAACAGAATAGGTGCTCCCCAAGGAGATGAGCTAGGCCTAATAAATCCTTTTGCCAACAAATCATCCAACTGAGTTCTCAACTCTTTCATCTCAGTTGGGGCTAACCGGTAAGGTGCTCTTGCAACAGGTGCTGCTCCAGGCATAATTTCGATTCTGAACTCCACTTGCCTATCTGGCGATAAACCAGGTAGTTCTTCAGGGAATACTTCTGGATATTCAGAAATGACGGGGATGTCTTCAATCTTAGGTTTTGGCTCATCAATAGATACTTATGCCATATAAATGACACAACCTTTCTTCATACACCTTGATGCCTTAAGCACAGACACTTTCTTAGGCAACCCATACTGAGTATCTCCTTGTATGGTAAGTGGCTCACCATACGGAGTCTTGATCACCGCTTGTTTCTTGTTACACACTATCTGGGCTTGGTTATGAGATAACCAGTCCATGCCTATAACTATGTCAAAACCAGCTAACTTCAAAGGAAGTAAGGATAACGGAAAAGAGTGGTTCCTAATGGATATGAAACATACATCTAACACGGTTGATGCGGTTTCTAAGGTACCATCGGCTAATTCTACCTCATATTTCACGCTTACGGTTTTAACAGGTAAATTCAACAACTTACAAAACTTATCATCTACAAATGACTTATCCGCACCCGAATCAAATAATACCCTTGCATAAACATCATTGATGAGAAAGGTACCTATGATCACATTATCATCCTGAACGGCTTCTCGTGCATCCATTCGAAAGACTCTTGCATTGGTCTTCTTGACTTCTTCAGGCTTTTTGGCATATTTAGGGCAGTTGGTTTTGATGTGCCCCTTCTCGTTACAGTTATAGCACGTTGCTTCCTTTATCTTCTTGCACTCTATCGTCTTGTGCTCCTTGGATTTGCATAACCCACATGTATATGGTTTTGACTGAGACTTGGATTCAAACTTGCATTTTCCGAAGTGACGTTTCTGGCAGGTTTTGCACTTTGGCTTTTCATCTGCTTACTGACTACTCTTGCTAGACCCAAACTTCTTCTTGTGGTTTGTGGTTCCCTTAAACTTCTTCTCAGACCGTCGTGAGTTATCGTCCTCACTTTTTCTCTTACCTTCCTCCGAGTTCTTATGCGATCTTAGCCTGACCGCATCCAAGGTAAGTGTTAAAGATAGGTCAGCCACTGACCTAAAAGTAGTAGGTCGTGATGCCTTGACACTGGCCTTGATCTCTGGGGCTAAACCCCCAATGAAACGAGCTATTCGCTTGGGCTCCGGTGTTACCAAATATGGAACCAGTCGAGACATGGTATTAAAGCTAGTAAGGTAAGCCTGACAGTCTAGGTTTTTCATTACCAGAGATAAGAAGTCGGACTCAATCTTTTCAACCTCATGCTGAGGGCAGTAATTTTCTTTGATGAGTGCAACAAACTGATCCCAAGACAGATTGTACAATGGGATCTTCCCCGTAGCCTGGATTAGAGACCTCCACCAGGCTAGTGCTTCTCCTTTAAATGACTGAGACACATACTTCACAACATCCCCGTCAGCGCAACCACTGATGTCAACCACGGTATCCATTTGGTCCAACCATGTCATGCAGTCCACAACCCCTTTCTCCCCAGTGAAATCCCTGGGCTTGCAGGAGACGTAATATTTGTAGGTACAGGACTTACCACGTGCTTCTCGTTTGAGCTCAATCTTCTTCGACGGAACACTATGCTGATTTGAGGAGTGATGATCGTCATCGTCCTTCTTTGACCCCTTAGGTTTAGGAGGAGGCCTTGGTAACAACATTATCAATCAATGCTTGAAGTTCTGCACCAGTTACATTGATCCTGGTAGTATCACGATTCTCCCTTGGATGACTGTTGACTTCTTCAGACTCAGCCATGTAGCTTGATTGCTACATAAAATGATGACAATGATTTCTTAGAGGTTTATAATAGATTTGTCATCTTATTAATTTATTAACCATGGTATTAAAGAACCATCTTGGCTAATTTATTAAGTATTTCATTCAGGATTTTTCATTAATAACCCTTAGTTATAATTAAATATAATAATGGCACAAAAGGCCAAGTCACAGGGACAAATTTAATTTATAAACCATGATTTTAGAGAATCGAGGTATTAAGGTTTGAATCATAGTTCATTACCATTCTTGACAGGGAGTTATAGGCTACGACTGTCTTTTGTCTTATATGACAATGATTATGGCTCGTAGGTATTACATCACAAATGGATGTTTAAATAATAAAGAAGGAATTGGAATAATCCAATATAAGGATGACACGTGTGATTTTTACGAATCACATCAGCCAGGATTGTTAACATGTTTTCAGATGTTAACAAGGATTTGAATCTCTTTTTAAGCAGGTTTTACCATTATGGCCAGGTCTTATAATGATATGCAGGCTAGGTTATACCCTTTAAGATTCTTATTTAATATTTAAAGGAAGACCTTGTAAAAGGAATGACATATTTTGAATTTTATTTATTTATTTCATACATTTTACATTTATGCATATAATGACAAAAATAAATTTAAATGATTAACATGCCATTAATAATTAAAAAGGAGTACATTTTGCCTTAAACGGGACTCTAACTAAAATAACTTGCCCACGCAGAGGCTAAACAGAAAGAAATGCCCACGCAAGAGCTAACAGGAAATACAAGTCCTCGCAGGGACTGATTACAGGAACAGATGTCCACGCAGGGACTGATTAAACATTAAAGAAATACAAATAAACAAATAAAGGATTTAATGATCCTTTTTGGTCTTCCCCTTGATTAAGCTCGCCAGACCCTTGAAAATTCCTCGGTTTTGCCTACGCTCTTCCCGAACCTCCTGCTCCACCTGACTAAACCTTTGAAGAATCTCCTGCTGCTGCGGTGGCGATATCAATGGCGGCTGCGGGGGCTGCTGATACAGCGGAGGTTGAGGAGGTGGCGGTAGTTGATACCTATAGGGTGGGAACCAAGTCTGATACGAGACTCCGTAGGGTCCCTCGGGATCGAGAGCATTGTAGTCCCATGCTGCCTGGTATGGATCAACATTAGCATAGTTGTAGTTGGTATGTGCCGGCTGTTTAAATGGGTTGTACGCCGCTAAACCGGCGTATGTAGGAATTGGGTTGTTATAACCCACTGGTGGCGGTGCGACCGGCGCAGACTGCACCTCAGAAACAGGGTTCGAAGGCCCACCCATCTGTGGGTCTTTGTATAGTGGTGGATAATGACTGCCACTAGATGGTTGAGGGGTGCTGATGCGGACTCCCCCTCGCAGGGACATCCGTGCGGTTGATCTCCTATGCCTCGGTGGCTCCGGAGGCTGTTGTTGCACTGGTGGTGGTGGCGGAGTAACCGCTACAAAGCGCGAATCCTCCAAGGGATCCTGCTGCTGCTGCGGCGAGTTGTGGTAACTGGGAGTAAACACCCAGTCGATTTGGTTAAACCTCGCCTCGTAGCTTTCGGGACCACTATAAGGTGATCCAAGAAAGGGTGACCCATCTGAAATCTCGATGGGGTGAGTAGGCGTTCTGGATGGCGGTTGGGCAGGTTCCGGATCTTCGTCCATATCCATGGAGAAATGATCCTCCGGTCCCAACGGGTTATAACCCATTGGTTCATTAATTAACTTTGCCGGGTTGAACCGGCTTTGTAAGTACGGTGTTGGGTTGTTGAACGATGAGTTGTGGCTTTGCAGGGGTATGAAAGAATGGTGTGAGTTGTGGGGCTCATTTTCCGATTGAGGCCCGTAAGAGTTTAGGTAAGAAGGTGAGGAGCTCAGCGAGACTGAACGTCTCGCGGGTTCTAAAGAGGTCCTCCAATTTTCCTGAGGACTTTTGCTTAAGGAATCCGATGGTGTTCGCTGGTGCGAAGGCCCGGCCTCGTGATCGTTGGGGGCTACTGTCACACCCCGATATTTCCACGTATTACCGGTGGGCCCGGTGGGGAGTATCGTGACGTAGTCGATATCATCATAGTCAAACAACACAATTTAAATGCACAGCGGAAGCAAAATATAGATTTATTTCAACCGAATAAAGTGTAATATCAAGTATCACAAAATGGCTGAAAAAGATCCACAGGCGGATCAAATAAAAAGGAAACTTTGTTCAACAGATTTAAAGGCATCTAAGCTTGCAAGACTCTTTATTGATGCTAGGAGAGGCCAGCCTATTCCGATTAGTACCTGCACTTAGCCTTTTTGGGAAAATACGTCAGTTTACAATTGTAAATACAATTAACTGACTCGTTTTGAAAATGTTTTAGAAAATTGATTTGAATGCACATGGCACAAAACTTTTTATAACTTGGGATAATTATTTATATATAAACTTGTAAAAGAATTACATGTTTCTTATACGTTCAGTAGCCCGGATTGACACCGGGTTAAAGATTAATAGACACACCACATGATATAGTCCTGCGGTGAGTTATTCTCGAAACCGACGGTTATACCTTATTATTTATATAGGCACAGGCGGGTGTGGGCCTACACCCCGTGCTAAGGTCGTGGCCATTCTATGAATGATGCCAAGGATATCTGGGACATGGTCATTAACCCCCCAAAGGTTTTAAGCAAACAAAACAATTTAAACGGGTCATTTCAATAAAGTAATCTTCATACGATTAAAAATTCAATGCCCGGCCAAGCGGTATTTTATATACCGTACCCCAAGCCCGTATAAGGGAAAATAAGTTAAAAGTATTTACCTGAGCAAATTATTCAATTTATCTCAACCGTATTCAATCAGCAAATGCAGATAGCTTTTACTGGGCTCCTAAATCTGGAATGAAGGTTTTTAATAATCTATTAGATTCCTAACGGGTCTTAATTAAGCCTATGCTTAGACCGGCTAGTTTTAAAGGAGGATATACGGTTCAGACGCAAGATTAAGTAAAAACCGGATTAGAATGTGATTTAGACCCGACAAGTTTGTATACTTGTTTAATATAGGTAAACTAAACACATTCTGGATTTTGAGATAAAAATGATAAGGTTTGACCCATCTCGGTTAATTTATGCATACTAGATACATAAACCGATCCGAACGCGAAAGGGGCGTAACGGGTAACCAAATGAGTCATGAACATGTTTCCTAAGTTAATATGCCCTAAATATGTTGTGACATCAGTAGGATGCCTTCCATTATGCCCAAAACGAATTTAAACTCAAACTATGCCCCGTAGGGGCATTTTGGTCATTTTAAAGGTTATAAAAGAGTTTAAATATTAATCTGAGGTGTAGGTCTGATATAATCAGTAAAAATACTTAATTTAATAAGTTATATCAGTAGGGTATTTCCTATGTGTGGAATTTATCACTTTTAACCCAACTATGCACTGAAGGGGCATTTTGGTAATTTCACATAGGCTTTAAAAGTCAAAATTAGAATTCTGAGTTTAAAAACTTTGGCCTACTGTTTGTTTATGAAAATTTACTTAAAACATCAGTAGGGATCAAGTCTCATATAATTAAAATAATTTTAATACATACTATGCGTTTAAAACGCGTAAAAAGGCGATTTGAATCGATTTCCGGGTTTTATAACGAAAGCTTATAATTTTATTATTCCAGAAGGCTTAAAATATTTTATTTATCATATAAGACTAGTAGAAAAAGGTTTGGTATCAAAATAATTTGTAAAACTCATTTTATAGGCCAAAAGGGCAAAACCGACAATAACCGAATCAAAGCTAGAACCCTATGTTATGCTCAGCCTAAAAATAAATAAAAATCTTCAAAAATCCCAAAATATTATATTATATCAGTGGGTATAAAGTTTGGTATCAAAAATTGGGATTAGATAGGCTTTATGCTAATTACGCCGTTTAATTAATAAAAAGCTTTTCATTTACGCTAATGAGCATAACTCCTAATCTAGACCTCAAACTGATGTCAATTTTTTAGGGCAAGTTTATAAATCAGTAATAAAGGTTTATATCCTCTCACATTTTCAAAAATCTCGTTTTAAGGTCAAAAGGGCATAATAGTCAACATTTAGGCATATAACGGAAACATGCATATGAATCGGATAACTAAGGAACCAAGTTGTATAACCTCAGAGGGTTAACTAATCTATAACCTGGTCCTAATAGAGTTCTAAGGCATGTCTAAACTAAGTTAAATCGGGTCAGAACTGAAAGTCAAAGCAAAAGTCTACTTTTGCGACTTTCAGTCCCGAACCGATCCTATACTTAGAATTGTCGGGTTGAACATGCTTAAACATGTTCTTATGTTAATTACCAAGTTATTTAAGTGTTAAAACATGTTCCATAACTTCTGAATTATCAGTTATGAATTTATTAGTAAAAACTGACTCGTTTGACTTTTATTTTAATTACTTTGACCCGACAATTAACTAAGCAAACGTGGTAATTAGGAGGTGCCCTTTTGAGGGTTTAATACCTACCTAATTACGATCACGTAGCCATGTTTGTTGCGAACAATGGCTCAACCGTTTGAAATTCAAAGCGTTTATCACAAACGCTTGACTTTTTGGTTTTTAATCGCTAAACAATTAAACTAAGCACGAAAGGATACTTACAAGAGGTCCAAAGGACAGAAGGAGGTTCTCAAGAAGCTCAAGATCCTCCAAGAATTCAGAGAGCAATCAGAAATGAAATGAGGTGCCAATGAAACCCAAATTCAATGGGGTATTTATAGGATTTAGAGGACCGTTAGGATCATTCCTTGATAAATGTGATTAAATCTGGACCATACACCTATTACCCACTGTTTTTCAATACTATGGGTGCCCAAAGATTGAAGAAATACCATTTGCAAGTGATTCAAACAGCTGGGAAATCAGTTTTGCAGCTCTGACATACTCACACGGGCCACGTAAGGTTCCAGGGATGCTTACGCGGGCCGCCTGAGGTCCCGGGTTCAGCAATCAAGTTTGAAATAATTATAGAAATGGTCCCTGATAGTTTTAAGGTCACGTTTGGCACGTTTAAGGCCCGTTAAGCTATTTACAAGGCTCTACAATGAAGCCTAAACATGAGGGACATGAAACATGCTCAAAAACATGTCGGATGTCGGTTCGTTTGACCGTACGGTCACGTTGTTCGTCTAATTACGACGAAACACGAACGGACGCGCAAAACGATCCAAATTACGCGAAGAATGGAATTTTATCAAGCCAAACACTAAAATAAAATATTTTAATGCTTACATAATTTTTTGGGTGACCGGGTATATTCAGAATGGAAGATATGCGCGAAAGTGCAAACTTGTGCACTTTTTGACACTTTTAGTCCCTGCATGACTTAAAAGTTTATTTTTGCGCACGAAACACCTCCAAGCCTATTTCTAAGCTAGGTAAGGGATATTTAGGGTATGTTTAACTTAAGATCATATTCCGGAAGGTCCGATACCCTACGAATCGACATACTTTTGCAGTTTGACGCAAATAGTCCTTTAATCGCACAAAGTAGCGCGAAATGTCGTTAATGATACCCAAGCCTTCCATGGCCCATAATGGTCATTCCCAAGCACGAGTTTAAATATTGCTATGCTCTCGATCGCTTAAATGGTCACTGAAGGCGTAGATTTAAAAGTTGACGCTTTAGGTCCCTCTATTGCGCAAACTTGCGCATCTCATCATTTAATAGCATTGAAGCCTCATCTAATCCATATTAGGCATTCTTGAAAGTATTATTAAACATAACGATGCTTTGGGTTCGCTAAAAGGTCACTCAGAGGTAAGAATTAACATGTTGACGCTTTTAACCCTTCATTGCGCAAACTTTCAATTAATTCCACAAACGGCTACACTCGATCGTCAAGTGGCTCATTTGTGAACATAAATATTGTGAGAGGTTATTTAGAAACTTATTTTAGGTATCCTAACACTTCCAGTCCTTTCACAATCAAAGTTTTTGATTTTTCAAAAAATTAGTCCCTTAAATTCAATGTTTGACTTCATTAGGGTTTATTACATGTGTCAATACATCATTGGACGTGATTTTACGAGGTGTTACATCCTCACCCCCTTAAAAGAAATCTCGACCTCGAGATTTACTAAATGCTGGAAGCACTTTTGTCGCATAATGGACTTAACTTCTATAGCATATCTGGAGCCTCTCCAAGCTCCCAAGTTGACCTCTATAATAGGTACATGTATCCTTTTTGGAGCTTCTTAACCTGTCGATCCTCAATCGATACAGGTTTCTCATCATATCATAAATCTGCATATCATTATGTGATAATGCATCTCGACTTATTGGTGAAACACATCCTTAAATCATTAGTGTGTAATACATTGCGAGCTCCGCTAAGCTCCTTAAAATAGGTTTTAGCTTATAAGCTATTTGATCTTGATACATTCGATTCCCTCGAATGATTCTATATATTCAGAGCTTAACTAGCCTGATAATTTAACAAATTGGCACACCCTTCCTGGGTGATATCTTTTGTTGAACCTTATTCCTTAACAAGAACTTAGGAGGGTTGCTACTTTCATTAATCCTTGACTTTCTGCCGAATACTGGCAACCTACAGATGATTATGGATTTGTATGATCTTATTCGTTGTTTCCAAGGCAACTTTCAGATCCTGATAATTGGACTTACCAATCTTTTGTCCAACAATAAATGTTTAACATTCCATCTATACAAGGTCTCCAAAGAAGCAGCCTTGATACTTATATAACAACTATTATAGAAAAGCTTATTTTAAGGTGAGATGGTTATTCTAACCACTGCTTAAAACTAATCTTAAGGAATAGCTAATCCTCACCGTTAGTCGAACAAATCGACGATCCTGGGCAGCTGATGGCAATTCTTAATTGTTGCCTAATTAGGGTTGCGGTAATCAATGCATAAGCAAAATGAACTGTCTTTCTTGATTAACTATACTGAATTCTCAGAATATTGAGTTAGGCTATATGAATCCTCTATTTTAAAACTCACTTAATCAGGGCGTCGATTCTTCCAATGATGGTACTAGCCATCTTGGAGATTTCATAATAATACAGCCCTAAATGGGATATAAATCTTAACTCTACTTGCCTTTCAGGAGGTAAATAGGGTAATCTTTGGAGAAGACAATCAAGATATAAGGAGGTTGCAGAGATTTTCTAAATCTCAGGCTCCAGTTCATCTATCATATTCTGTGTCAGATAAGTGACACATTTATGTTACGAGTCCACGAATTCCTTAATCGAAAACCTTTACTTGGGCAATTCCATCCTGGATATCTTCTTTGAATACCATTAGCTGACTTTAGTACCGTATGACCATCGGAATATCTTTGTGGTCCCATGCATTAAACCTCTATACTAATCAGGCATGGAAGCAATCTATGGAACATATTATGATACACCAATCCTCATATGGCGCTTTTATCATACCATCTGGTATTCGTAATCGATAGTGATTAAGGAGATATCAACTATATATGCTGATGCACTTCCTCTAGAGAGAGGATACTTCTAAAATTCTACGACTGAAGGGTTCTGACAGGAACAGAAGAAATGGTTCTTATGATTTCGCCTGTAAGTTTTACCTTACACTTAATATCTGGGGTTCTTATGGGAAAATTCCTAAATGTTTGCTAAGCTTATGGTCTTATGAGAGACTTAGCAGCACCTGAAATCAAACGTAACTCCTAGCAATAAAATCAAAATAAGGGATTTATCTAGTGTCATTATTAATTTGACTGCCTCTAATCATTCATCAGGAGGGTTAAACGCCTCCATTCTTATTCCTTTTAAACTTGGCTGCAAAATCTTTGACAAATTTAGGGCAGTCTCAGCTTTGAATGGTTATTTCTTACTTTATAAAATGTGAGTAGCTGAGGTAGATCCATTATGGATTTATAATAAGCAGACTTTGAAACCTTAATGTGCCCTTTTATTGCCGATGCTAACCACCATTGATTATTTGCATTAAGCTTAGATTTTTGGGTAGATTGAATAGGGTACTATCTCAGCCAATGAATTAAAATTTGTAACATACTGTTGACAGACTAGAACTTTTATGGTGAGAGTCAGAAAAATCTTATTCCATCTCTTTCCATTTTGTGATGCAGATAATAGGTTTTTCTAATAAGGTCCCTAAAACTTGGACCATCCCATATTGTATAAGGGGATCTTTCTTGTGGACTTCATTAATGTCCTCACTAATTAAGGGTATTGCCATCGAATGACTGCGGTGCATACCTTGCCGTGTCCCTTCCATCATAACTTCTGATACACCTAACGGTTTCTACTTCATTCTACAATTTCCTGCAATCGATGGCCCCTTTTTACAATTGAAGTCTCTTGACTTCCAAGAGACGAAGTACTTTTAAGTACATCCTAGAAAGAATGGGGCTCCTTGCCATATATGATTTCATTTAGTTTATTCTTCGCATTTGAAGTATGAATAAAGCTCTTCTCATGAGCAGCGACATGTGTTTTAGAGTAAGCAGCATTCGGCTTCTTGAACCTTTTTATGATTTTTCTCATAGCCTTTCAAACAGCTGCGTTAATTACCATTTTGGAGATTAACTCCATCAATATTGAGGTGAACATTTGGTGCACCATTAACATTTGTCGCATCTCTAGCATCGCGACTGTTGTTCATCTCTTCTGAGTTTTCCATACTCGGAGCTTTGGTATTAAATACCAAATTCAACAAGTGCCAAGGCAATCCGTACCATGTGTCTCCTTGAATTGTCAAAGGCTCACCATAAGGAGTCTTGATAACTACTTGCTTCTTATCACACACAATATGAGCTTGGTTACAAGACGACCAATCCATTCTTATCACTATATCGAGTTCCTTTACTTTAACAGAAACAAGGACAGCGGAAAAGAATGATTCCTAATGGATATAAAACATCCATCTAATATTACTGAAGCAGTCCCTGAGGTACCATCGGCCAATTCTACTTCATACTTAGCGCTTAGAGTTTTAACAGGCAGATTTAATAATTTACAAAATCTATTGTCTACGAAAGACTTATCTGCACCTGAATCAAATAATATTCTGGCATAAACGTCATTGATAAGGAAAGTACCTGTTGTGACATTGTCATCCTGAACGGCCTCTTGAGCATTCATTTGAGAGCCCCCAGCGTTGGTCTTCTTAGCCTTCCCAGGCTTCTTGGTTTTATTTGGGTAATTAGTTTTGATGTGCCCTTTTTCATTGCAACCATAGCAGGTTGCGTCCTTTATGTCTTGGCACTCCAAGGTCTTGTGCCTTTCCTTGTTACAAATTCCACAAGGCTTACCATGTGATTCTAAAGTGCCTTTCCCTTTAGTCGCCTTCTTTGGGCAGCGGTTCTTTATGTTCCCCTTCTCGCCACAACCATAGCATGTGGCGTCCTTCAAGTCCTTGCATTCATGGGTCTTGTGATCCATCTCTTTACAGATGACGCATCCCCTGGTCTGTTCATAGAAACATTTTCCGAAGTGCTTCTTCCCGCAGGTTTTACATTTAGGTTTTGCCTCCTTTGGCTTGGACTGGTTATAGTTTGAACCGGTCTTACCCTTTTTGTAACCTTTATTTGGGGTATTATCGCACTTTTGCTTATGATCCTTTAATGCTCGGTCCACGGCTTTGTTTACGGCTGTATCTAACATAGCCTGTAACTCGGTGCCCATTAAGTTCAGTCTTGCATCATTATTCTGATCAACTGGATGATTGTGAGCTTCAAATGAGTCAGCCATGGTGAAGCTTTGAAGGCTACAAACCAAGTAGTAATAATTTTATTTAATTATATAACAAATCGTCGAGTTTGATGATTAAATAGCCCTAGTGCAAATAAACCATATAGGCCAATAGATAGCATTAAATTTATTTGGTTATGTTTGGCCTAGGTTTTTAAATAAACCATCTTTGGCGTTTAAACGGAATATAATCCTTCATATTTATTAGACAGGGGACATAAATCACGACTGTTAATGTCGTACCGACATCTTATATACAGCACAAGGGCTTGTTCCAAAGGACTTTTTGATGGCACAGAGGCCTTGTCACTGGGGAAATTTTTAAAACATAATCAATGATCCTTTGGGTCGGAAAAATTTCATAGTTCATTGCCTTTTGGCAGGAAGTTATGAAATACAACTATCTTTGTCATGATTACATCTTTGCCCGTAGGCATACATCTTAAATGGATGTTTTGATGTATACATCATGTTCGACGTTTATTAGCCATGATTCCTATTGATCATTTAGGTTAAATAAGGGTTTTGGAAGTTCCTAATATAAGGATGACAAGTGTGATTTTATTGCATCACCTGTTGTCAGGAGTGTTAACATGTTTTCAGATGTTAACAAGGATTGGAATCTTTTTAAATAGGTTTTACCATCTTGGCCAAGTCTGAAATGACATCTACGCTAGGTTTTACTTTTAAAATTCTTTTTAATATTTAACGCAGAATAATCCTAAAGTGAGAAGTTAATAAGGATCTGAATCTCTTTTAAACAGGTTCTACCATTATAGCCAGGTTTTTAATGACATTCAAGCTAGGTCATACCCTTTTAAGATTCCTTTTTAATATATATATACTGGCAGATCATTTACAAAAAGGAATGATATTCCAATTTATTTCATATACTATATTCATATATAATGATATAAATGAAATTTAGGTAAAACATTCCAATGATTTCAAAAGAGGTACAGAATTGCCCTAAACGGGACTTGAAAGAAATAATGTTGTCCATGAGGGGACAGAAAGATAAGTATGCCCTTATAAGGGCTTACTAAGGAAATGAACTTCAGAAAAGGAGTTTCTTCTTCATTTTATTTCTGAATGTTTTCTCCTTGGTTGCACGTTAATCCTAGTCGCAGGACGAAGCTCGGCCCTTCCTAGGCTTCAAATGGGGAGAATTTACATTACGGCTTCTTTGCTTGGCGACATATATAAAAAATATATAGAATTGAAAGCAATAATTCTCCGAATAGAGATGAGAGTATTCCTACGTTAAGTCTAGACTCAGAAGGTCAAGGAATGTGCTACTGTGTCACTGAGATTAAACACAAAAGACTAGTGTTTAATTCACTCAATGTTGGCTCTGATACCAACCTGTCACACCCCGATATTTCCACGTATTACCGGTGGGCCCGGTGGGGAGTATCGTGACGTAGTTGATATCATCATAGTCAAACAACACAATTTAAATGCACAGCGGAAGCAAAAGATAAATTTATTTCAACCGAATAAAGTATAATATCAAGTATCACAAATTTAAAGGAAACTTTGTTCAACAGATAAGGCATCTAAGCTTACAAGACTCTTTGTTGATGCTAGGAGAGGCCAACCTATTCCGATTAGTACCTGCACTTAGCCTTTTTGGGAAAATACGTCAGTTTACACTGGTAAATACAATTAACTGACTCGTTTTGAAAATGTTTTAGAAAATTGATTTGAATGCACATGGCACAAAACTTTTTATAACCTGGGATAATTATTTATATATAAACTTGTAAAAGAATTAGATGTTTCTTATATGTTCAGTAGCCCGGATTGACACCGGGTTAAAGATTAATAGACACACCACATGATATAGTCCCGCGGCGAGTTATTCTCGAAACTGGCGTTATACCTTATTATTTATATAGGCACAGGCGGGTGTGGGCCTACACCCCGTGCTAAGGTCGTGGCCATTCTATGAATGATGCCAAGGATATCCGGGACATGGTCATTAACCCCCCAAAGGTTTTAAGCAAACAAAACAATTTAAACGGGTCATTTCAATAAAGTAATCTTCATATGATTAAAAATTCAATGCCCGACCAAGCGGTATTTTATATACCGTACCCCAAGCCTGTATAAGGGAAAATAAGTTAAAAGTATTTACCTGAGCAAATTATTCAATTTATCTCAACCGTATTCAATCAGAAAATGAAGATAGCTTTTACTGGGCTCCTAAATCAGGAACGAAGGTTTTTAATAATCTATTAGATTCCTAACGGGACTTAATTAAGCCTATGCTTAGACCGGCTAGTTTTAAAGGAGGATATACGGTTCAGACGCAAGATTAAGCGAAGACCGGATTAGAATGTGATTTAGACCCGACAAGTTTATATACTTGTTTAATATGGGTAAACTAAACACATTCTGGATTTTGAGATAAAAATGAAAAGGTTTGACCCATCTCGGTTAATTTATGCATACTAGATACATAAACCGATCCGAACACGAAAGGTGCGTAACGGGTAACCAAATGAGTCATGAACATGTTTCCTAAGTTAATATGCCCAAAATATGTTGTGACATCAGTAGGATGCCTTCCATTATGCCCAAAACGAATTTAAACTCAAACTATGCCCCGTAGGGGCATTTTGGTCATTTTAAAGGTTATAAAAGAGTTTAAATATTAATCTGAGGTTTAGGTCTGATATAATCAGTAAAAATACTTAATTTAATAAGTTATATCAGTAGGGTATTTCCTATGTTTGGAATTTATCACTTTTAACCCAACTATGCACTGAAGGGGCATTTTGGTAATTTCACATAGGCTTTAAAAGTCAAAATTAGAATTCTGAGTTTAAAAACTTTGGCCTACTATTTATATATGAAAATTTACTTAAAACATCAGTAGGGATCAAGTCTTATATAATTAAAATAATTTTAATACATACCATGCGTTTAAAAAGCGTAAAAAGACGATTTGAAGCGATTTTCGGGTTTTATAACGAAAGCTTATAATTTTATTATTCCAGAAGGCTTAAAATATTTTATTTATCATATAAGACCAGTAGAAAATGGTTTGGTATTAAAATTATTTGTAAAACTCATTTTATAGGCCAAAAGGGCAAAACCGACAATAACCGAATCAAAGCTAGAACCCTATGTTAAGCTCAGCCTAAAAATAAATAAAAATCTTCAAAAATCCCAAAATATTATATTATATCAGTGGGTATAAATTTTGGTATAAAAATTGGGTTTAGATAGGCTTTATGCTAATTACGCCGTTTAATTAATAAAAAGCTTTTCATTTACGCTAAAGAGCATAACTCCTAATCTAGACCTCAAACTGATGTCAAATTTTTAGGGCAAGTTTATAAATCAGTAATAAAGGTTTATATCCTCTCACATTTTCAAAAATCTCGTTTTAAGGTCAAAAGGGCATAATAGTCAACATTTAGGCATATAACGGAAACATGCATATGAATCGGATAACTAAGGAACCAAGTTGTATAACCTCAGAGGGTTACACTAATCTATAACCTGGTCCTAATAGAGTTCTAAGGCATGTCTAAACTAAGTTAAATCGGGTCAGAACTGAAAGTCAAAGCAAAAGTCTACTTTTGCGACTTTCAGTCCCGAACAAAGCCTATACTTAGAATTGTCGGGTTGAACATGCTTAAACATGTTCTTCTGTTAATTACCAAGTTATTTAAGTGTTAAAACATGTTCCATAACTTCTGAATTATTAGTTATGAATTTATTAGTAAAAACTGACTCGTTTGACTTTTATTTTAATTACTTTGACCCGACAATTAACTAAGCAAACGTGGTAATTAGGAGGTGCCCTTTTGAGGGTTTAATACCTACCTAATAACGATCACGTAGCCATGTTCGATGCGAACAATGGCTCAACCGTTTGAAAGTCAAAGCGTTTATCGCAAACGCTTGACTTTTCGGTTTTTAATCGCTAAACAACTAAACTAAGCACGAAAGGATACTTACAAGAGGTCCAAAGGACAGAAGGAGGTTCTCAAGAATCTCAAGATCCTCCAAGAATTCAGAGAGCAATCAGAAATGAAATGAGGTGCCAATGAAACCCAAAATCAATGGGGTATTTATAGGATTTAGAGGACCGTTAGGATCGTTCCTCGATAAACGTGATTAAAGCTGGACCATACACCTATTACCCACTGTTTTTCAATACTATGGGTGCCCAAAGATTGAAGAAATACCATTTGCAAGTGATTCAAACAGCTGGAACAGCTGGTAACAGCTGGGAAATCAGTTTTGCAGCTCTGACATACTCACACGGGACACGTAAGGTTCCAAGGATGCTTACACGGGCCGCCCGAGGTCCCTGGTTCAGCAATCAAGTTTGAAATAATTACAGAAATGGTCCCTGATAGTTTTTAAGGTCACGTTTGGCACGTTTAAGGCCCGTTAAGCTATTTACAAGACTCTACAATGAAGCCTAAACATGAGGGACATGAAACATGCTCAAAAACATGTCGGATATCGGTTCGTTTAGCCGTACGGTCACGTTGTTCGTCTAATTACGATGAAACACGAACGGACGCGAAAAACGATCCAAATTACGCGACGAATGGAATTTTATCAAGCCAAACACTAAAATAAAATATTTTAATGCTTACATAAATTTTTGGGTGACCGGGTATATTCAGAATGTGAGATATGCGCGAAAATGCAAACTTGTCCACTTTTTGACACTTTTAATCCCTGCATGACTTAAAAGTTTATTTTTGTGCACGAAACACCTCCAAGCCTATTTCTAAGCTAGGTAAGGGATATTTAGGGAATTTTTAAGTTACGATCATATTTCGAAAGGTATGATACCCTACGAATCGACATACTTTTGCAGTTTGACGCAAATAGTCCTTTAATCGCACAAAGTAGCGCGAAATGTCGTTAATGATACCCAAGCTTTCCATGGCCCATAATGGTCATTCCCAAGCATGATTTTAAATATTGCTATGCTCTCAATCGCTTAAATGGTCACTGAAGGTGTAGATTTAAAAGTTGACGCTTTAGGTCCCTCTATTGCGCAAACTTGCGCATCTCATCATTTAATAGCATTGAAGCCTCATCTAATCCATATTAGGCATTCTTGAAAGTATTATTAAACATCAAGATGCTTTGGGTTCGCTAAAAGGTCACTCAGAGGTAAGAATTAACATGTTGACACTTTTAACCCTTCATTGCGCAAACTTTCAATTAATTCCGCAAACGGCTACACTTGATCGTCAAGTGGCTCATTTGTGAACATAAATATCGTGAGAGGTTATTTAGAAACTTATTTTAGGTATGCTAACACTTCCAGTCCTTTCACAATCAAAGTTTTCAATTTTTCGAAAAATTAGTCCCTTAAATTCAATGTTTGACTTCATTAGGGTTTATTACACGTGTCAATACATCATTGGACGTGATTTTACGAGGTGTTACAACTACGAGTGGCCCCTTGCCTCTACCACTTCCTCGCATCCTTGGTGGCATCTTTTTGAACCTGTCAAAACAAACAAAGGACACAACAAAGAAAATATAAAGGACAAAGTTAGAAATAAAACAAATTTAGATTAATCCTAAGTTCTTTGTCTAGACTCGGAAGTCGAGGATTGTGCAAACTGTGTCATTGAGATTAAACACAAAAGGCTAGTGTTTAATTCACTCAATGTTGGCTCTGATACCAACCTGTCACACCCCGAATTTCCACGTATTACCGGTGGGCCCGGTGGGGAGTATCGTGACGTAGTTGATATCATCATAGTCAAACAACACAATTTAAATGCACAGCGGAAGCAAAAGATGAATCACATTACAAACCGAATAAAAAGTAATATCAAAGTATTACAAACGGACTGTAAAGGATCCACAGGCGGATCAAAAGTTAAAAAGATCATTGTTCAACAGACTTTAACATCTAAAGCTTGCAAGACTTGATTAATGATGCCAGGAGTAGCCAGCCTATTTCGTCTAGTACCTGCACTTAGCCTTTTTGGAAAATACGTCAGTTTACACTGGTAAACACAATTAACTGACTCATTTTGAAAAGAGTTTAAGAAAATTAGTTTGAATGCACACGACACAAAATATCTTTTATAACTTGGGACAATTATTTAAAAATAATCTTGTATACAGTTTTACTTATTTGTCGTCCGACAGGGCCGGTTAGAAGAGCCGGACAAGATTAACTGACACGCCACAGGTATAATGCCCACATGGTTGATTCCTTAAAGTGGGTACCAGTTTTTACATATGCAACTGTCAGGTGTATGCCTACACCCCGTGCTTAGGTCGTGGCTATTTCAATGAATAATGCCAAGGATATCCGGGACATGGCCATTAACCCCCCAAGGGCCATATACCAAATAAAACAGATTAAAACAGGTTATGTAAATATATTAATCACAATCCGATTTAAACAACTACATACCCGACCAAGCGACATTATTATAATTCTGTATCCCAAGCCTGTATAAGGGAAAATAAGTTAAAAGTATTTACCTGAGCAAATATTCAAATTTATCTCAACCGTATTCAATCAGCAAGTGCAAGTAGCTTTTAACGGGCTCCTAATCTGGAACGAAAGTTTTAATAACCTATTAGATTCCTAACAGGTCTTAATTAAGCCTAAACTTAGACCGGTTAGTTTTAAAGGAAGATATATTGTTCAAAACGCACAATTAAGCGATGACCGGATTAGAGTGTGGTTTAGACCCAAAAAGTTTGTATACTTGTATAATATGGGTAAACTAAACACATTCTGGATTTTGAGATAAAAATGATAAGGTTTGACCCGTTTCGGCTAATTTATGCAAACAAGTTACATAAACCGCACCGAACGCGAATAATGCGTAACGGGTAACCAAATGAGTCATGAACAGGTTTCCTAAGTTAATATTCCTTAAATATGTTGTGATATCAGTAAGATACCTTCCATTATGCCCAAAATGGATTTAAACTCAAATTATGCCCCGTAGGGGTATTTTGGTCATTTTAAAGGTTGTAAAAGAGTTTAAATATAAATCTGAGTTTTAGGTCTGATATAATTAGTAAAAATATTTATTTTTATAAGTCATAACAGTAGGGTGTGGTATATATGTGAAATTTAGTATTTATAACCAAACTATGCTCCGTATGGGCATTTTGGTAATTTCACATAGGCTTTAAAGGTCAAAACAGGGAATCTGAGTTTAAAACTTTTCTTTAATGTTAACATATAGAAATTTGCTTAAAATATCAGTAGGTATTAAGTTTTATATGAGAAAAATGGTTTTAATACATACTATGCGTTTTAAACGGGTAAAAAGACGGTTTTAAGCGATTTCTGAGTTTTTAAAGAAAAGCTGATATTTTTATCATTCCAGAAGACTCAAAATATTTTATTTATTATATAAAATCAGTAGCAAAAGGTTTGGTATCAAAATAATATGTAAAACGCATTTTATAGGCCAAAAGGGCAAAACCAACATTTACCAAATCAAAGCTATAACCCTATGTTATGCTCAGCCTAAAAATAAATAAAAATCTTCAAAAATCCCAAAATATTATTTTACATCAGTGGGTAAAAAGTTTGGTATCAAAAATTGGGTATAGATGGGCTTCATGCTAATTACGCCGTTTAATTAATAAAAAGCTTTCTAATTACGCTATTGAGCATAACTCTTAATCTAGACCTCCAACTGATGTGAAAATTTAGGGACATGTTTATAAATCAATAATAAAGATTATTGTCCTCTCACATTTTCAAAATTCTTGTTTTAAGGTCAAAAGGGCATATTGGTCAACATTTAGGCATATAACGGAAACATGCATATGAATCGAATAACTAATAAACCAAGTTGTATAATCACAGAGGGTTATACTAACATGTAACCTGGTCCTAAAAGAGCTCTAAGGAATTTCTAAAACACGCTACAGTGGGTCAGAACTGAAAGTCAAAGCAAAAGTCTAATTATGCGACTTTCGGTTCCGAACCGAGCTTAAACTGAAAATTGTCGGGTTGAACATGTTTAGACATGTTCTTACATTAATTACCAAGTTATATTAGTGATAAAACAGGTTGCATGGCTTCTACATTGCTAATTATGCATTTATTTGAAAATTAGCTTTCTGTTGACTTTTTATGATTAAGTTTGACCCGACAATTGACCTAGTTAGAATGGGAATCAGAGAGCACCCTTTTAAGGGTTTATTACCCACATAATTACCAACTCATAGGTACTTTCAATTCGATATTTGACTGGACAAATTTTAATTAATCACGAAGTCAAACCTTAATTATGACGGTTTGACTTTAGGCTAATAAACTAAGTAAAACTGAATTAAGAAAGGTTAAGGACACTTACTGAAGTCCTATGCATGACTAATGACTCCTAGGAAGTGGCCTTGAGCTCCAGAAATCTCCAGGAAAGAAGTTATGAAAGTTTTCAAAGTGTAGTGCTCAATGTTGCAACAAGGGCCTTCTCATATAATGGGTTTAATTGATCAAGATGATGCCAAGCAAGTCTACAACTGATGTTAGATCACCCCCAAGTGTGCCTATGCATGTAAAACTACTGTTCACGCTCCTAGAATCCAAAAACCATGCATATAGGTCGGTTACCAGGCTGAAACAGACACCTGCAGGTGTTTTCTGTCGTTGGAAGTCCCAGGCGGCCCGCGTAAGAGTCCCCAGGGGGCTTACGCGGCCGGTATGAGTGTCCAGAACAAGTTAAACAAGTTTCATTAATTACATTTCAGCCCCTGGTCCTTTTAAAAATGGTTTTAACTTCCATATTTGCACTTTTAACCCATCAAATTGATTTCTAAAGACCTTAAGACATAACCAAACTTTGTTAAGTCCTTGGTTAACTTTATGATCACCCGAAAAGCCTTAAATTTCAACGTTGACGCTTTTAACCCCTCATATACGAATGTTATCATAACTTTCTCATACTTTATCGAAACCTTATGAAATTTTTATCACGTATTCCAGTGAGCATAATTAATTGTTACAAAGCTTCGGGTTCGCTAAAAGGTCACTCAGAGGTATGAATTTAAACATGTTGACACTTTTAACCCTTGCGGTTTGTAAACGTTCACTTTTTTCCACAAATGGCTTCATACGCTTCATGATTCATTCGTTTAAGGTTATAAACATCGTGTAGGGTTGTTGAAAGGCATAATTATCAAATGTTGACACTTTGTATCCTTATATACATATACTTTCTTTGTTGTCAACTTTAGTCCCTCATAAGTAATCTGTTACACGTCTAAAGCTTATGACACGTGTCGTTATTGTATTGGACATGAAATTACGAGGTGTTACAACTTTGACCTTCGGGACTGTGCTCTAGCTTCAATTTGAGCGATCGGCACGCATCCTGCTAGCTATGGAGTGACTTCAAGTCGTTGGAGTCCGTCGAGACTTTGGTGAGAGTTTTGTAAAACCACATTAGAGAGTAGAACGAGTCATCAAGGTTCGGGTTTCACCCCTGACTTAGCGACTACGTTCCTGTTTGTGTGGTATAACCACGAGATAGATAAGAGGATTTGCGTCGAAGTATGGATTTCACTCCTAATTCAACGCAAATTCTCTTGTTTTATAGTGAAAATGGTAGTTCGAACGAGTAGTCTGGTCGAGAGTTTGTGGTTTTCACACCTAATCTTAACCAGACTATTCGTTTGTGTGTGAATTCAGCCTTAGGAAAGGCTGATCTTGCGCAGAACTGTAGTATGCGAGGTTTGCGCAAGCGTGTAGTGTACAGCGAGTTCGAGCGAGAAATAGCGAGCAAGCTCGTACAAAACCCCTACCGGGTATGCACAAGTCGGTCTGTTGCTACTTAGACTATAGACTAGGTCATTCTAAGACATTGACCCGGACAAGGTCAAGTCTTGCCTAGTTCCCTATAGTTATGGCTCTGATACCAATCTGTCACACCCCAACCGATGGCGGAAACATCGGGGCGTGGCACTGAGCAAAACAGATTGTCCATGAGTATCCATAACAACTATTAATTACCAGATATTTAAAACGTCATGTCCCATACCATAACATATCTAAATAAAACAGTTATTACAAATAATTGTCTCATAAACAAATACTGATCCGACAACTCAGATTTTTAAATAAGATAATTTGTTTGTTTGTTTCTAGACTCTTTCCTAGCCTTGATTTCATCACACAGCAAACAAGGCATCCTAGCATCTTAAGCACCTGCCACATACGTTAAAGTAAAAGTCAATACACATAGTGTAAAGGCGAGCATACAAGTTTGATAATAGCATAATAGAGTTTGAAATCGTTTACGCATAACCAACATGTACAACGTATAATGTGAAGCATGTAAGTTATCGACAAAGATCCTATCAATACCAATGACTATGAGTTGACTGCGATAGCGAGTGCGCATCACATGTTCACCACTGTGAACACGTGAAGTAATTGTCCTTAACAACCCTTGAGTAAACAGGTGCTGAGTCCAAACTATAGTACTATCGTTGCTAAGGCAGGTAGACAGCAATCAATGTGTTAACATAACAAACAGGCATTCATCAAGTCACGCATAACATGTATTAGAGGTCAGCGTATAATTAGTGTTTGCGTTGTGTGTTCAGTGTGATTTAGAATAAGTAACGTATGTAACACCCAAAAGTGCATAAAGCAGAAAGGGATCGAGTATACTCACAGCAGTAGAGTTAATGGATTGAAGGGAGCGCTAGAGCGGAATTAGCCTGAACAGTTAACGATAGCATAAGAGAAAGTCGGCGCGTAAAACGGTGTAGGTGTACCAAGGATCGGATGGTAATCCGATCAGATGGCTAGTCGATCGGGTGGCAATCCATTCGGATGGTCATCCGATCGGATGGCCATTCGATTGGATTGTCACCTCGTTTGGGGAGCATTTGTTTGTGTATGATGGTTTGTACTTTGAAGTTTTCGTTGTAGCATTTTAAAAATAGAGAAGTATCTCTACCTTTCAGGTCTGTCGATCGATCGAACGGTCGTTCGATCGAACAACAATCCGATTGGCGAGGCTGCTCAGTTTGAGAACAAGTTCACAGTAGGACGGTCACTCGATCGGATGGCTATCCGATCGGGTGGCAATCCGTACATACTGAACATGTTGAAAATTGTTTAAGTATCCAAGTCCCAAACGTCACACGATCGGACAGTCACTAGATCGGATGGCAATTCAACGGGTGGTAATCCGTTTCAACGTTCAGATCCTTGAATAGTTTGAAAAATAATCTAAGTGTGGAAGTCAAGTGCAACCCGATTGGATGGCCGGTCGATCGGATGGCAATCCGATCGGACGACAATCCATCCCAACGATCTTGATCATCTTGACACTTGATTTTGTTTGAAGTTTGTAGTTTTGAACGAGACGTCTTGATATCTTGCTTGAACAACAGAAACCTTATCTCGTACTAGTGAGCCGTTCGAACAGGAATCACCCTAGTCCGACCAGTTCACAGTTCGAGTCGGTAGTTCATGTTCAAACCCGAAATCGATATCCCTCGGATATAATTCAGATCTGGAACTAATACATCACTAAGATTGAGTAGAAGATCAGAACAAGCTCCGATTCCATCGGGTTTGAGTGCATTGAGTGTAAAAGAGTTGAAAGAAAGTTGGAAAACCACCTTTCAATCCTTTTCACCATGAATATGTTCAGATCTATGCAAGATCTTTGTTTATTCATGTGGAAATCGTCCAGATCCGAGTGGTTCTTGGTGGGTTAAAGCCAAAACATGAAGTTCATAAGAACACCATGATGACATCATCCTAGAACACCTCAAATCCGCTAATTTCACGGTTAAAAGTTAAGATTCGAAAGATAGAAAGGTGTGGGAGTGCGTGTAGATCAAGAAAGTACAAGATTTTAGGTTGGAAACTTACAAGAATTGAGCGAAATCGAGAGAAATAGAGCTTGAGTGCGGCTGGGTCGAGTAGAGAGCTGTCACATCAAGTGATGTGACATGTGGGGGTATTTATAGGGTTTCCTAAAAAGGAAAGTGGGGGAAATGGCTGGTCGATCGGGTGGCAGTCCGATCAGGTGGCAACTCGATCAGATGGCAATCCGATCGGATGGCCACTCGATCGGTTGGCCACTCGATCCGTGAGTTCGGCGTAATGAGTTTAGTCGTTTTGATTTGAGTGTTGAGCGTTGCGATGCGATTCGGGAGAGCGATCCGATAGAATTACCCATTAAATTACTTTTAATCCCAACTACTATATCTAACATACAATCACTATAATCAACTTGTGTTTAGCGTTTCGATTCGATTGCGATGTGATAGACTGCGATTGCGATTAACACCTCAACATAAACGTAACATGCACAAGTAACACATAAATGGCACACACACGTAAAACAATATCCAGAACACATAATCCGAGTTGCGATGCGATAGCGATAAGCGATAAATCGATTAAACATGCGATTAAATGGCGATTAAACTTCGATTATTAATAGATACTTCACATAATGCTACTAAAGCAAATAAATAAATAGATTCAATTGCAAGTCAAAGAAGTCAAAACAGTAGTTGAGCAAGGAGTGACAGATCGCAATTAGCAATCTTTTCTTCCTTTGACTTCAATCTTGACTTTGACTTTGATTTTCGAAAGACGGGGTGTTACAGTTAATATGCATAATATATGTGTATAATTGATGGCACATCAATCACACCCCACTTTTTCGTCACCAAGGGCGTGTGACCAATTGGTTGGTACATGTTTGAGTAAATTGCAGCAGAAGACATTTCTCTTTCTTTTATAAAACTACTCGTAAGTTGAATAACATATTCTTTAATAAACAGGGATTTAAATACCCCTTGTTCATACAAGACGTTTCTCTACAAAAGATAATCTTTTACATCATTTTCTATCTTCTGACAGGTTTACAAAATTCTCGCCACAACGTTTTATCGTGTCCAAGGAGTTGTAATCTCTATAGCAGAATCCTTGCTAAATACATTCATTTATGATTACCTGAAAACATTTTGAAAAATAATACATTAACGATAAGTTGGTGAATAACATTTAACGGACCATATTTTTGTATAAGGCTTAAACGATTTTAAAGCTATTTGCACATACCAGCAAGCTACACATTTAGCAAGTATCATTACTCGTGTGTACTACCATGATTACATACTGAATTTTATGTACATTTTACCTACCGTGCTCAGACACCTAGTGTTACAATTTCGCAACATGCATCAATTTGATCAAACATGCATCAGTAAACTTACTATACATGTTGAACATATTTATATAAACTCATGCCATTTCTCAAATATGTAAACCATTTCAAAGTTTGTAAAATAGTTAAACGTATTCATCTTAATATTTGTTGGCATGGTGATAACTTAGAAATTCTAACACCTCAAGAGTCATCTACACAATACTTCTACAATATGCTAGCCTTGGTATTCATGTAAATAAGAACACACGCCTAATCATGGACAATGTCGGGTAAAGTTGGTATGGGGCACGAAAAACAAGAGAGAGTCGAGTTTGAAGTGTTGTTTAAAATGAAGCCAATGGCTTCTATTTATACTTGAGGTTTTATGTAGTACGAAACATTAAGTATCACGTAATTTTGAAAACCATCACCTTCTTTTTCAAGCTCTTTGCCCACAAAATAATTTCACTAATGACCATCAAGGATATATATACCCTCGATAAATGTGGATTGCGTTGGAGACACCATGGGGTTCAAAATCAGCTTCAACCGATTGGCGAGCACCTTTGCCATTACTTTGTATAGCAAGCCAATTAAGGATGTAGGCATATAGTCTATGATTTGTCAGGGGTCGCAAACTTTAGGGATAAGGAGATAAAAGACGAGTTGTTACCTTTCAGAAGGACCTGGATGGATTGGAACCGAGTCATCATGGCCAAAAAATAAGAATCTAAAAAATGCCAAACTAAAATCTCTTAAGGTATCTAAAGGTAAAGTCGTCCGGGATGAGGGCCCGGTCACCTCCACACTCCCACACCGCTTTCTTTACTTGTTCTTTAGAGAAAACCGTGACCAAACTCTTGGTTTGTTCTGGTCTTAGTTTCTTGAAGCCTTCGGTTAGTAACTAACTACGGTCCCCTTTTCCAAGGTTCGGTGAATTGTTTTTTTAATAGCCGCCTTGATTTTCTTTTGTATAACTTGTCCCCATCGCTCCTTAAGTAGATCCTTTGAAATAAAAGATAGATATCTAAGAGATTATTTCCATCACAAATTCAGTATTTCTAATTTTTTTTTCTCATTTTATTCCGTTGTGGTATTTTCAAAAAAGAAAAGAAAATGTAAAAACATATTAAGTTGTACTTCATTGTTTATCATAATAGGTGAGACCAAGATTTAATAGCGTTTCCCTATATTTTGAAATGTACAAATTATATTTTGAAATGTACAAATTCAAAAGTAAGAAGTACAAATTCAGAAATTCAGAAAGCGTCATCAATTATTCAATTATGCTGCTTTCAATAAATTATATCACCTACCACGATAAATTGGAAGACCAAGTTCCGCTTTGTGCCATTAATATTATTGGTGGCCACCGCCAGATGTCGTGAACTGAATGAGTCTGGTACTTATCGATTTCAGTCACTTTTTAATATGAAATAAAATAATAATTAACAAGGGGTGTGATAATTTTGTTTTAATTAAACTTTATTAAAACAAACCTCCGACTCAAACGAGCAAAATGCCAAACAAGCTACAGTAACCCCTGACCTAAATGGGCAAAGAACAAAGAAATTACAACATATACATAGGGTATTTACACCAATCCGACCACCTAATATAATTAGGTTTGGAAGACCAAGTTCCACTCTGTGCCATTATATATATATATAGGGGACCGCTAAAATAAGAACCACCCAGAGTTATGAGAACCGCGAGAACCACAACATCCGGGGCGAGTTGGACCAAATTTTTTTTTACAACTAGATGTGTGTATTATAAACACATTCGTAAAAAAAAAAATTTTTAAAAAAATGACGTGTGGGTAGTTTTTACACCACAAGTTTGGTTAAAAAAAAAACAAAAAACACCAAACTTGTGGTGTAAAAAACTACCCAGACGGCATTTTTTTAAAATTTTTCTTTTTACAAATGTGTTTATAATACATACATCTAGTTGTAAAAAATTTTTTTGGTCCAACTCGCCCCGGATGGTGTGGTTCTCGCGGTTCTCATAACTCGGGGTGGTTCTCATTCTAGCGGCCCCCTATATATATATATATATATATATATATATATATATATATATATATATATATTGTTGACGAGTGATGATAAATAATAACATTATTTTTATAATAATATATAATTTTTTATTATTTATTATTTATAATGTTTTATTATTATACTTACTTTTAATGACATATTTTTATTTTTTTTCCCTTTTTAAAAACATATATTTCTTTTACCATTTTTTAATAATTGTTTTTTCCTTTTTTAGAGCATTTATTAATTTATCAATTAGTTTGATACTTATTTAACAAATTTACGTATATAACTTTTTTCCAAAAACTTAAGTAGGTAGTTGTGCTTAAATTTTTCCCTAACATTATGTTATAAGTTTTGTTAAAAAAAGTTGTACTCAAAATAAAGTATTTATTTGTTATCATAATAATATATAGTAACTTTATTTTTATAATAATAAAGTATTTAGTTGTGCTTATATATACTATTATATATATATTGTTGACGAGTGATGATCAATAGTAACTTTATTTTTATAATAATATATAGTTTTTTATTGTTTATTATTTAATATATTATAATGGTTTATTATTATACTTACTTTTAATGGTACATTTTTAATATTTTTTCGTTTTTTAAAACATATATTTCCTTTACCATTTTTTAATAATTGTTTTTTTTCCTTTTTTAGAACATATATTAATTTATCAATTAATTTGATACTTCTCTAACAAATTTACGTTTATAACTTTTTCCTTGACATTATGTTATAAGTTTTGTTAAAAACGAAGTTTTACTCAAAACAAAGTATTTATTTGGTATCATAAAACGGTACAATGATAAACTAAATCGTTCTAATGGTTTGGCTTTCTAAACAACATTCTTTATTTTCAAATCACGTTTGTTTTACATTATCATTTACTCGGTTTCGCCGCAACGCGCGACGTAAAAAAAACCTAGTTAATATTATCGGTGGCCACCGCCAGATGTCGTGAACTGAATGAGTCTGGTATTTATCGATTTCAGTCACTTTTTAATATGAAATAAAATAATAATTAACAAGGGTGTGATAAATACACCCAACATATGGATTAATATACCAAGTTAGTCAAACTTGGTAATGATTAAGTACTTTAATACATTATTTTATTTTAAAGTCAAAACTAATAATTATGTTTTTTTATGTTATTTTATTTTATAATACTTTTGTTACTTTTTTATATTTTGTTATACTATTATTAGTATTAATATCAGTATTAATAAATAAATAATCAAGAGACTTTATTACAAACACGAAAGTGAAAAAGTTCATCTTTAATAAATAAATAAAGAGTCTCTAATAAAAAAGTAAATGTGCAAACACTAAAACAGTAAATGTGCCACTTCGTTCAAAAACGCGTTGCGGTGAATTTCTTTTGTTATTTAGTCTGTGTTTACATGAGTTTTTAAATCACTACGAGCGTGTTGCGAACAAAACTGCTGATAAGAATAAAAAGAAAATGTATAAAAAAAACGCTACAAGATAATCGAAAGAAATCAACCAAAAAAGTTGTATGTTAACGATGTTGTTCGTACAAAACCCGTGGTCAGAGATGAGCAAATTGTTCTGGGTACCGGTACCAAATTTGCCGAACCGAAAGATCTTAAGTACCAATTCGGTACCGACTTTTGGCATTCCTGGTACCGGTTTACTACCGTTTTTTACCTTCATATACCGGTACCGTAACCGATATTTTCAGTATCAGTACCGATTCTGTATCGGTTGGCATCGAGCTCATCCCTACCCCTGAAACTAAAAAAGAAAAAAATTAAAAGTTGAAGAAAATCAACAAAAAAAAAAATTGTACGATACCGTTGTTCGTACGGTAACCTTAATAAGGGATAAGCAAATGGTACCGGTACCGTAACCGGTATTTTCGGTATCAGTACCGATTCTGTATCGGTTGTCATCGAGCTAATCCCTACCCCTGAAACTAAAAAAAGAAAAAAAAAATAAAAGTTGAATAAAATCAACAAAAAAAAGTTGTACGATACCGTTGTTCGTACGGTAACCGTGATCAGGGATAAGCAAATGGTACCGGGTAGCAGCACTGAATTTCCCGAACCAAAAGATTTCCAATATCAATTCGACACCAACTTTTGACGTTTTCTGTATTAGTGCCGGATTTTACCTTCATGTACTGATATCGAACAGGACCGTCCCGGTATTTTCGATACCAATACTGATTCGATACCGATTGACATCAAGCTTATCCCAACCCCTGATATGAAAAAAAAAGATTAAAGTTAAAAAGTAAAGAAAATAACTATTATTATAATATTAAAATAATAAAAGTATTAGAAAAACTATGTATTATTATAATATTAAAATCACTATTCATTTCATTTCCTTTAGTAATATATAGTAGTAGTAATGTTATTATATTTATTTTATTAACCCCTGAGATAAAGATTAAATTTGAACTCATGAACTCTTTCGTGGTAGTTAAATCAACAGCTTTGTTTTTATTAAAAACAAAGAAAATCTTATAGTAAGAAAGTATTTATTTATTTTTACCAATTAAATAGTACATTTTTGTTTTGATAAAAAAAAATTTGTCTGTCAAATATTTTTACATGTTTCATTCAATGTATTGAAGATATCTTATAACTAATGTGATTAGTTTTATAAAATTATACTGTATGTTGTTATTTATATAAGAAAATGTAAATGAAAGGAAATACACAAATTATCGTTGGCAAAGGCAAAGCCTTTAAAAACTTCTAGGATGAGAAGGAGAATGTCTTGGGTTCAAGTCCCACAAATGACAGAGTATTAAAAGAAATTAGCCGTTAAAAAAAAACAAAACCCCGGATAAAAGAGAGAACCAAAATCGAAAATCGAAAATGACAATTCGATATGTTATGGTGTTAATTTTCAAACACGGGGATATTAAAAAAAAAGAAGAAGAAGAAGAAGTCACTTAAGGCTGCCAAATCGTGTCTTAACAGGTTTAACATGTTTTTGACGGCGCGCACAACATAAGTTTCAAACATGATTACGACTTGTTTAACTACTTTCTACCTCATGTTTATAAAACAGTTGTTATGTTTTATGTACAAAGATGAATAAATGATAGATCCTAACATTGTAATTTTAATTATTTTAAAAATTTAAAAAGTCAAAGAGTGTATTTTTCAGTCAAACAGGTCTAATCGTGTCTTAACAGGTACCCAATTGTCAGCCGTAAGTGAAGCATATATTTTTGTAGTTAGTTAGGACTGTATTCTTTTTTTCTTTTTAGGGATTTGTTTGGACCACAGTGTACTTTCTTTAGTTTTTTTTTGACCGCGTTGTACTTTCTTTAGTTAATGAAGTTATTTTAAGAAATATCTTTATGTTAGTTTTTTTTTTAACAGCAAATTTGGATCACTGGCGGACCACTGGAGTATCATCGTGCCACTAGCGGAACCATCTGATTATATCAATCTCCACTAGACATAATGCCTATACACCAATTCAGGAGAAAACCTAATAAATATGAGAAAACCCCCTTTGTGGGAATCGAACCTATGACCTATTGGTCTCAAAGCCTTATCCCACCCCAAAGATGCCACTAGGCTATAAAGCCATGGGCAACTTTTTGTTAGTTTAGTAGACAGATTAGATTAGAACTCTTTGTATTATTTAAATAATTGTAATTTTATATACAAAGTAATAAAAAATTAATTCTAAAAATAACTAAAATAACCTTTGATGTATCATTAACTTATTATAACATTCTGCATTGTTTTTCTTTATTATTAGGCTATGTGTTATAGAGTTCGGTTAAGTTAGAAAAAATTGTTGCCACGTGGATGACACGTTTTTTCTCAACCAGAAAAGTTCAAAAGGGGTGTACTGAGAGGGGTTTGGTTGATGATTCGGTAATAATTATTTAATTATTATTATTTTTTGTTTATGTTAATTTATGCATAAACAAATGTAATAAAATGTGATTAAATACACTTAAATAATATTTGTATATATAAAATGCAAAAATAGAACATAAACTAAATAAGCATAGAAACAAACAAATAAAATACAAAATAGACCATAAACTAAATAAGCGAAGGAACATACAAGACACACAAGATAAAGAAATTATGTCTTTTTTTTTGAAACAACGACATACTAGCAACCAACGTATAACTATAAACATAAAGAACAAGTATTATAGAAAGAGAATAGAAGAACTCATTCTCATTCATGTGTATAATACCAATTATATAAAACCTCAATTTATAGAGGCTTAACATTAATACAAAGGTAATAAATATATGGATGTTACATATGTGGAGAGTCACCACATTATGACGCATTCATTCACCACATTATGATGCATTCATAACACTCCCCCTTGACTATCCACATGTTGAAATATAATAGTCTACTGTTCTTTTAATACACTAGGTGACACTGCCTCGTTAAAAACATTGTTAGGAAAACCCAGTGGGATAAAACCATAGCCAAGGAAAAAAGAGCGCAGCGCGTATTTCCCCCAGATACTTTTGGATCAGGTGTGTTGCCTCATTAAAAACCTTACTAAGAAAACCCATTGGGTTAAAACTTAGTTAAGGGAAAAAGAGAGTGCAACTTGAATAAATCTCCCCCTCATTATAATATGTATCCTTTAAGTAAAGTGTGTCCATCATCCTCGAAAGTTGCTCAAAACTTTTGTAAAATGATTTGTCGTCTGATGTCTTGAAGTGCAATCCTTTATATTGAGTAATATTGTAAAATCTTCTTGTGAGACTTCCAGTGCTTCCTCTTGCGAACAAATACCATAAGATCCAAGAATATTTGTGTTACATTCTTTATATCTACAAGACTAACAGAACTAGCTTTCATTGGTTAGTAAAATATAGACAAAATCATTCTTACCTTTAGGGTATCGACATATCTACTTTACCATTCAAATGTCTCCTCATTGGACATGTGCTATATCATGTTGATAAATTCAAATAAAAAATATATATTATCATGCATAGCTAGAAAGTTAAGTTAATACACAATTGCACTTTAGCCATGGTACTTTTTGACTAACTAGTTCAACATCCCTTTCTTGGGTTGATAAGAATATTTTTTCTATGTCAAGCGATCAGACAATCATTCATGTACTCAACGAATGAGCTTTTTCTATATAACATCTTCTAGATGTAGTCAGATTGATAAGCAAAAATAGTACATATATACTCGAACTACAGGTCGAGGATCACTACACTTTGTAAAGGTCATTCAAAATTTTCCTCTTTAGTTTGAGAGTTCCCTCTCGATGATGTTTACATTATCACTGTAAGAGTGAAATCTTGTTTAAATAGATGTAGCTCATTTTATCAAAATTATACCTCTCTTTTCAGAGTATAGTCGACTGTACCACATACGAGTAGTTTCCTTTAATATTCATATATATAACACCTATGGGGTTAGTGTTTCATAATGCTTTGAGCATTTTTAATCATTCAGGGGATTTTCATACAGATGTCATTTGCAATTATCTCATACATCTATACAGTGATGACATCCATAAGTTGTTTTATCTGAAGTCATTCTGAGATTGCGTGGCCGCTTAAACATCTAAAGATTATCGCATTCACTACAGGGGTATACATTTCCTCGTAATCAACTGCTGGGATTTGGGAAAAATCTTTATGTTAAAACACGTGCCTTACATTGCAAAAACTCATTATTTACGTTTCCTTTTATTTAAGGACACCCATTTATAACCTACTGGTTTGACGTCTATGGGTGTTCGAACTGCTGGTTCGAAAATGTTTAGTTTGTCGAGCAAATTTAGTTCAACCTTAAGTAATGTAGCCATTTTGGCTATTTGTGTGCGTACACTCTTGCACACTTTCTATATACGTAATCTTTTTTTTTCATCCATTACATTTATTGCTATAGCATAATCAAATATATCATTTTACACGTGTTTCATTACGGTTCCATATTGTACTTATTTTGTACATAATTCATCGCGATCTCATATTTGTTTGGTACTAGAGTTTCTTTTAGAACTCCATTAGCCTCTTTTGGGGTTTTGACAACAACCTTCTTTAAGGTTTAGTATGCAACCACTTCTGGGGTTTTGTATGCAACCACTTATGGTGTTTTATGTGCGGCCACCTCTTTTGGGGTTACACCAACTGCGTTACTCTGCTCTTTTTGTGTTTGTGGGTTTTATCTTTTCTGGAACCGATTTATCTCTCACAATTTATTAATATGATAATCATTTTGTGAGTACTTCCATTCGAGCAGATAAGTTTAAGCTGGTATATGTGACTTTGTCACCTTATTTGTGTTAATGAATGCATCTTGTATTTCATTTGTTATTATTTGCAAATACACGCTCTTTCTTTTGGACTTCAGATTGACCACTTCAGGGGTCGATATATAATATGATGCATTTTTTTATGTTACCAGTCTTTCATTTTCTTGTCTCCCCCTAAGACTGGGAATACGATGTACATATCCCATTTTATATGTTATGGTGGTGCTATTGGTACATAGGCTGCATAACAAAATATAAAAAAAAATGGAAACTTGGTTCTCTTCAGGAGACCAGTTGTAATGGGGAGTATTTGTGATAAGCAGTTGGTTTTGAATTGATATAATCAATTGACGAATTCCGTCTCGACTACGTATGCCTCTCACTATATTTCACATTGTGCCCAACAATGGTCCCTACAATTGGGTTGTCAAAGAACAGCGTTAAACCATGTAAAAAAAAAAACAACGTTCCATAGTGTTGGACATATGCTACATACGGGTAGTGTTGTAAAAGTCGCTAGGCGGTCCCTAGTCGGCCGACTGGGGAGTTGGGAGTAATCGGAGTACTCGGAGAGTACGCGGACATGGTAACTATAAAGAAAATTAATTGTTATATATTATATATATGTTAAAATAAGCATAATTCATGTCAACTGAGTATAATTTAAAATGAAACATGTTTAAAGTTCAAATATTCTGAATACAAGTCCGACTAGTCTGAGTACAAGGTCGAGTAGTCCGAGTACAAGGTCGAGCAGTCCGAGTACAAGGCCGAGTAGGCCGATGTTGACCGATTTTGACTAATTAAAAGTCAACAAACCACGTTGACCACCTAGACCGACTAGGCCGACTCTTTCCGACTACGTCCGACTAGGCGCCGAGTTTGACCGAGGCCGACTAATTGAGTCCGCCTAGGAGGAAGTCGCCTCGGAGGGGTTCCGAGGACCGAGTACTCGGCCTTGGAATCCGACTTTTACAACACTGCATACGGGTAGCTAAAAACTCACATGTAACCATGTATGAATGCCACAATCCACACAACTGTACATTTCAATGGTCCCATATAAGAGGGATTGTTTGTAGGAGTTTATTCTTTGGAAGGGAATAATAATTTATTTGCCACAAAAAAAAAAAAAAAAAAAAAAACTAACTAAACATATGATAAGGCATTTTGGGAGCAATGTTTCTAGATTACTTAGAGGTGCTAAGGTGCCGGTTAACATGTTTGATTGTTTAGTATATCATGATGCTATCTTGATCACATATTTGGTCATGCCATGTGGTGAACGTATAAATATTCTAGTAACTTCTGGTTACTCACCATATTTGATTTAATGGAATATTGTGGAAAATTAGTATCATTTCTAGTAACTTCTAATATAGTCTTCTGGCCATATTTGCTATACTCCCATACAACATTCATGGTTGCATCATTACAATTTTCTTAGTTATGTATATGATCATAACCTTTGAATTGATCATTATATCATCGCATTCACATCAGGGAATGGATTAGTACCACAGAACTTCCATGCTTATTGTTTCAAACTTTATATATATTCTTTAACAATCAATGATATTTGACGATGGAAATTGTTTTGCTCAATGGATTATGATATATATTTTTCTCATCACATGATATAAATCGAGATGTAGTTATATAACTGAGACATTTATACTTATTGGCTTAAAATCATACAAGCTTCAATAAACTCATAATAAGCTTTGAGAAGTTAGACACTCGGTCAGTTCAAGGATCCTATTCTCAGTAACCAGGATCCTCATCTCAGGTTCAAGGATCCTCATCACAGGTTTACGGATCCATGGAGTATCCTACAAGACCTTCAGCTCCGATGCATACTGGATCCAACATCTTTCAGGGTCAAGCATCCTTAAGGAGTCAACAACCTAGGAGTTCAGAGATTCATTTTGGAGACTTCATCCCTGTTTTGGTCAAAAATCACACAAGGATAATGCAACCAAATCTGATTTTGTGAGGTATGATGCTTGGTTAATTGTATGAACGACAAGTATATGAAATCAACGATGAACTGCGAGATTTATACGAGGAAAAAGCCCTTGATCTTTAGAAGATCTCCGGCATAAAAAACCTCGGGTGATGGAAACTACCGATCACCAAATATATTGGAAAAACAATAATGATCCTTATACAGCTTCAGAAGAAAACAAGCTCAATACATTGAATTGCTAGTGTAAGTGTGTGTTTTTGCTAAGTGTTTGCAAAGAATTCGAGTGTTGTGTGTTTTTTCTGTGGTGTGTTTGACTTATGCCTCAAATGAGCTCGTTTTCCCCTTAAAAGATAAGAAAAAATCAACTAACTAACTTCCCGAAAAAGGTGTAAGTCACCCATGATCACCACTAACGGTTATTTCTTCATTAAGCATGTGCCTAAGAAGCATATTCCACGAGATTCCAGCAAAGAAGTAGTCTACTACGTCCATTATCTGCATTTAAACATTAAAAACGTGACAATTGTTAGAAATCATAAGTTCTGTTAAGGATCCTGTGATCCTCAGACTCTGGATCCTCAGACTCCCTGCATCATCCATTAAGGATCCGTGATCCATGCCCAGTCTCAGGATAGATAATCCTTAGCACAAAATCCATGCCCTAACAATTGCCCAATATGGCAGTTGTGATAAGGATTCACAGCTGTCATATTTTCGTTAGAAGTGGACTAGCCGTTGCTGCTGGTAACTAGTCGTTACACTGCCTGTTGTCACTGATAAGACCTGCTATAATCATCATTGCAAAATATAGAGTTAGAGATAACTCCTCAAGTGCCTTTAAAGATCAAAAGATCCTTCTGTTTGTGGAGAATGGATCCTTCTACACCGTTCGCTATTAACCTTCCTGCGCTTTAATATCTGCATAGACACTTTAACTGTTAGATAGCCATGTCCGGCCTGGGTGGATGGTCCACGGTTTTGCTGGTGAAATCCAGGCCAGATGATTTTGATACATAATGAATGGGTAATAACATTAAACTTTTTTAGCTACAACTGTAATTGTTTCTTCCCTTTTTATTTTCCATGTATGCTTTCTATTTCCAAAGATATCATCGCCAAACAACTGGAAAGTTATTGGAAATCTGATGATAATGTTAAACTTTTAACAAAAAACTTGAAGTGTTGGGACAAATGTGGATCAATGATCCTTAACCAAAAAGGATAAGAGACAACTTGCAGCTTAGAAAAAGTTAGAATATAACATACCAGAGAATCCAAGTTAGGATTCTATATCCTTGTAAACTAATACTGAATAAAATGTGTGAAAAGTAAAGTTTCCAGGATCCTTATTGTCAGAACTTGTATAACTTTAGAGCTCCAAGATCCTGCAAGAAAAACAAACTTGGGACCAAGCCAAATAATTAGGAATGAACCCATAATAACTGGGGACAAGCCCAAATAAACTAGGGACAAGCCCAACAAACAGGGGACAAGCCCAAATAAACTGGGGACAAGCCCAAATAAACTGGGGACAAGCCCAACAAACTGGGGACAAGCCCAAATAAACTGGGGACAAGCCCAAATAAACGGATTTAAACTGGGGTCAAGCCCAAATAAACTTGTGTAAACTGGAGTATGGCCCTCACTGGCGACTATCCAAACTTGAGCGACATGAAAATGCCGAAACCTTAGCTAACGTGAAAACGTTAGAAACCTTAGGAACGGATGTATGGTACATCTACCATTATACGTAGGATCCAGAATACAGCCAGTATAATGAAATTGTCAGCCCCTAAAGCGGGTACTGGTCGCATTGCCTTGAACTGCACCAGGATCATCGTGCACTACTGGTGAAACTGGGGACATGCCCAAAACTGGGGACAGGCCCAAAACTGGGGACAAGCCCAAAAAACTGGGGACAAGCCCAAATAAACTTTGGAGAGTTGGCCAACCACTTTGATCTTCTGTAAAATGATTATAACTCTGCAAAAGCTTAAACTTTATGAAAATAGATGTTAAATGTTTAACATCTTTGCCTTATGATAAGTAATAAGTATAAAATGAATGAAAATGAAAGTAATGTGTTACCAAATGTAGAATCATATATCCTCTGAGGATCCCGGATCCTTAATCAGAATACTGGTATCGCTGAGGATCCCTGATCCTTCTTACTTAAAGTATTTCTTTAGATGAACAGCATTCCAAGCTCTTGGTAAGAGGTCACCATATATTGTTAACAAATGATATGCCCCCTTTGCTGCTTCATCTTCAATTAAGTAGGGACCTTGAAATCTTCTGAACCTGACATTCTTGTATTATGCTCTAGCCATTCTTTGTTGATAACTGGCCATCAAATCTGGTAATAATAGGATGAAGGAGCTCCACTGGTTGATGAAGGATAATGCTATGTCTTTGACAAGCATTACATTTCTTTGTGTATTCCACAGCATACTTCTTCCTCATAGGCCAATAGCATCCTGTTATGAGGATCCTTAAGAATAGTGCTCTGCCCCCAGTGTGATTTCCACAATCTCCTTCATGAAAATCCTTTAGAACTTCTTGGATTTCTGGATCTTTGATGCACCTTAGATATGGACCTGCAAGAGATCGTTTATATAACATGTTATTTAATATTGTAAATTGAGATACCTTGACTTTGAAAGCTCTGGGGTTTTCTCCTGTAGGAATCTCTCCATGTTGTATATATCTCAGGATCGGAAGGATCCAGGATCCTGAATTTGATTGTGCACCATCACTAGGTATGATTGCAGAATCCTCTGCTATCTCCATAACTATGTGTTCTTCAATAGCAGGGGCTAAGACATGAATGATGAGTATTTTCACATCCTCTGGAATCTTCAGTGATGATCCAAGATTGGCTAGTGCATCAGCTTCTGCATTTTTCTTCCCTGGGTACCTGTGATAGACTGAAAAAAGAAAAAGAGTCTGCCAGTTTCCTGACTATTTCTAAGTACTTGATTAGCTTTTCACCTTTGACAGTGTAAGAACCGTTATAATGATTAGTAATTAATAGAGAATCTACATATACTTGAAGATACCTGATCCTCATATTGTTAGCTAATTGCAAAGGTGCTATCAAGGCCTCATACTCTGCCTCATGAATAGTGGTTTTGAATTCACATGCAATGGATTGGGGTATAATGTCCCCCTGTGGCGATTTTGGTAGTGTGCTTTGTCTAGTTCCTTTAACATCTGAAGCTCCATCCGTGAGGAGTGTCTAAGGATCCTTGGTCTTCTCAAGTTGTTGAACTTCTAATTCAGCTTCCCTTTGTAGATCACTACTGGAATCAGCCACAAAGTCAGCTAAAGCTTGGGACTTGATGGTAGTCCTGGGTTCATACTGAATGTCATATGCAATAAGCTTGATTGCCCACTTTGCCATTCTACCTGACATTTGAAGTTTCCTGAGAACATTCTTGATAGGAAGGTTAGTTTTCACAATAATGGTGTGAGTTTCTAAATAATGTCTATGTTTAGCAGAAGCCATAATTAAGTCAAGAATTAATTTCTCTAAGTGAGAATACCTGGCCTCAGCATCAAGTAGAATTTTACTTACATAGTATACCAGATGTTGAGAGCCTTCATGATCCTTAACTAGGATCACACTTACTGCTTTAGCTGAAATAGCTAAGTATAAGGATAACGATTCTCCATTTTCTGGTTTCATCAGGGCTGGTGCTGAGGATAGATAATCCTTAAGAACCTTGAGTGCAGCTTCATGCTTATCAGTCCACTCAAACTTGCCTTGAGCAATTTTTCTACCTCTTCTTGGATAATGGCATTCCTTTCAAGTGCAAACTTTCTCTTTTTTGGTGTATTGGCTTGAAAGACCTGTCAATACCAAGTTTGTGAGCAATAACATTCTTAGATATACCTGTCATATCTTCATGTTTCCAAGCAAAGGTAGATTTTCTTCTTTCCAAGAAGGATACTAAATCCTGCTCAATACTGTCTAGGATCCCGGATCCTATAAAAATTTTGGATTCGGGATCCTCTGGGTTCAACAGAATATCCTTGACGTCTTGCTCTCTTGCCTCCATGACGTCTTGCTCCTTGGAGGCTGGCTTCATTGAAGAAGTGTAACAGTTCTTTGCCTCCTGCTGATCACTTTCTATCTTCACCATATCTCATAGAGTTGGGAGCTTGACACATTGATGATATGTTGAGGGGGACTGCCTTCATATCGTGTATCCATGGCCTGCCAAAGATAACATTACAGCAAGATAATCAATCAATAACATATATTTTTTTAACATAATTCACTCCCTCTATATAGATAGGAAGTTTGATGTCCCCCAATGTAATCTTTGTCTCTCCACTAAATCCCACAAGGACAGATGATCTTTGGACAATATCGGATTCAAGGATGTCCATTCTATTGAGGACATCCAACTGGATTATGTTCACTGAGCTTTTCCCATCAATGAGAATCTGGCGAACAAAATGGTTAGATATAAATAATGTAATAACCAAACCGTCATGATGAGGATCATGTATGTCGACACGGTCATCCCCATCAAAGTATATGACTTTTTCCTGGGTAAGGATGGAAGTTCGAACATGTCTGTCCCTATTCTCCATCTTTGTTTCCTTTGCATGTCTCTTAGCTGCTGAGAACCTCCAGAGATGAAATGGATGATTTGAGCATCAGCTGGTGGAGAAGGAGCTTTTTCAGGAACTTTCTCAGGATCCTTGATCCTTGACTTTTTCCTTCCAAGCAACTCCTTCAAGTATCCTTTGCTCAAAAGATAACCTATCTCCTTCCTTAATGCTATGCACTCATCTATGAGATTACCAGAATCCCCATGGTAAGCACACCATTTCGATTCGTCTTTGGTGGCAGGCGGTTTGTCATTCTTCCTTAGCTACCTAACCTTGTCACCTAAACTCTGCATAGAAAGGATTAGTTCATTATTATCAGCAGAAAAACAATATTCAGAAATAGGAGGATAATCTTCATCATCTTCCTCTTGTTCCACAGCATGCACATTCTGGCTGTCATGCTTGGAGTATTGCTTGGATCAGTTATCCTTGAGATAGGATCCTTATTTGTCTTGCTTTGAGGATCCTGAAAATCTCTCGTGGATCCTTTTGTCATCCTCTAAACGGATGAACCTAAGGGCCCTGTTCCTTTCCTCATCTAAGTTCCTGCAAGGGGTCATGACAAGATCATCATAGAACATTGAATCCCTAAGTAAACCCATTTTAAAGGCTTCTACAGCCGTAGCTATATCCGGGTTAGGGATATCTAAGGATTCTTTACTAAACTTAGTGATGTAATCTCTAAGTGATGCATTTTGACCTTGTGTTACCCTATATAGATCACTAGTTAATCGTTCAAATTTTCTACTACATGAAAATTGACTATTAAACAGATTAACTAGATTAGCAAATGGAGTAATAGAGTAAGGGGGAAGACTTAGCAGCCATTTAAGAGCAGATCCTGTGAGTGTGGATCTAAAACCCTTGCATAGACATGCTTCTTTTAACCTCTAAGGAATGGGATTGATCTCCATTCTTTCCCTTGTGACTTCCATCTAGAATTTCAGGAATGGGCTTAACCACTCCTGGAATATTGGATATCATATCTTTGAGTTTCTGCAATTCCTTAGCCATAGCTTGGTTGATTCCTGTATCCTGCACGAAGCCATGGTTAGCATTATAAGAAGTATTCAAAGTGTTACCTCCTAATGGATTCAAGGTTGGAATTCCAGATGTGAATCCATATTGACGGGATTCTGGTATAACTGAGGGACCAGAAGAAGCAATAGTCTGCATCGGTATGAAGTTTCCTACATGAACATCTGAACTTCCGGGTTGCACACTCCTTAAGTATCCTTGATCCTGGAAGATGTTGGATCCTTGATGTGCTGTGAATGAAGGTCTTGGAGGATAATCCATGGATCCGGAAACCTGAGATGAGGATCCTTGAACCTGGAAGGAGGATCCTTGAACCTGAGAGGATCCTTGAACCTGCGAGGATCCTTGAACCTGAGAGGATCCTTGAACCTGAGAGGATCCTTGAATTGGCTGCGTCCACATGCATTCTCCTAAACTGGTGAAGAATCCCTAATGCTGAAATGAGTATCCTGAAGGCTGGAAAGAGGATCCTTGAGCCTGAGACATTGCCGATGATCCAGAACGCATTCTTGTTGATCCACCCTGGTATTGGACATCTGGAGCTGCAAAGTGCCAAAAAGTTATGACCGGAGTGTCGAAATTCAGCGACCTCGGCAGCAAAGGGGGACGATCCTTTGCTGATTTTATCAATTTAGCGAAGGATCCTGCCATTAGTTTCGTCCTGTTGTTGCATGTATCCTCCATCTGCAAAATCGAAGCATAAAGATCACTGTTAGTAAGTGTAGAGGAAGAAACAACAGTTGGTTTTGTGAAAACGGGGGTTGTCTTCTTCGGAGCATTCTTCTGGAATGCAGGGGGAAGATGATGCAATGGTGGAATGCCATGTGATGAGGAAACCGCCGACATGGAACTTGAAGTAGTTTTTCCCTGAGAAGCCATGTGGTTGAAGTTAATGCACCGAAATGAATGAAATGAACAAAATTTCTCAGAATTGAAGCATCAATTGCCCCACGGTGGGCGCCAAACTGTTTTGGTCAAAAATCACACAAGGATAATGCAACCAAATCTGATTTTGTGAGGTATGATGCTTGGTTAATTGTATGAACGACAAGTATATGAAATCAACGATGAACACCGAGATTTATACGAGGAAAAAGCCCTTGATCTTTAGAAGATCTCTGGCATAAAAAACCTCGGGTGATGGAAACTACCGATCACCAAATATATTGGAAAAACAATAATGATCCTTGTACAACTTCGGAAGAAAACAAGCTCAATACATTGAATTGCTAGTGTAAGTGTGTGTTTTTGCTAAGTGTTTGAAGAGAATTCGAGTGTTGTGTGTTTTTTTTGTGGTGTGTTCAACTTATGCGTCAAATGAGCTCGTTTTCCCCTTAAAAGATAAGAAAAAATCAACTAACTAACTTCCCGAAAAAGGTGGAAGTCACCCATGATCACCACTAACGGTTATTTCTTCATTAAGCACGTGCCTAAGAAGCATATTCCACGAGATTCCAGAAAAGAAGTAGTCCACTACGTCCATTATTTGCATTTAAACATTAAAAACGTGACAATTGTTAGAAATCATAAGTTCTGTTAAGGATCTTGTGATCCTCAGACTCTGGATCCTCAGACTCCCTGCATCATCCATTAAGGATCCGTGATCCATGCCCAGTCTCAGGATAGATAATCCTTAGAATAAAATCCATGCCCTAACAATCCCCATGCAGACTATTGCTTCATCTGGTCCCACGATCATACCAGAATCACATCAGTTTGGATTCACATCGGGAATCCCATCCTCGAATCAATCAGGAGGTAATACTTTAAATACATCTTATAATACTAACCATGGCTTTGTGCAGGAACCAGGAATCAACCAAGCTATGGAAAGGGAGTTGCAAAAACTCAAGGATATGATATCCAGTGTCCCGGGAGTGATCAAGCCTATTCCTGAGATCCCGGATGGCAGTCATAGAGTGTCACACTTTGCACCACCTATATGTTATGCAGAGATACCAAAGAGGTTTCAAACACCAAACATGAAGCTCTATGATGGTACAACCAATCCAGAAGAGCATGTAGCTCAGTACAGGGAAAGAATGGAGATAAACCCCATTCCTGAAAGGTTAAAAGAAGCATGTCTTTGCAAGGGTTTCGGATCCACACTAACAGGATCAACTCTTAAATGGCTGCTAAGTCTTCCTCCTTACTCTATTACTTCATTTTCTAATCTGGTTAACCTGTTCAATAGCCAATTTTCATGTAGTAGGAGATTTGAACAATTAACTAGTGATTTATATAGGGTAACTCAAGGTCATAATGAATCACTAAGGGATTACATAACTAAATTCAGTAGAGAATCCTTGGAGATTCCCAACATAGATATTGCAACAGCTGTAGAAGATTTTAAAATGGGTTTGCTTAAAGATTCACAATTCTATGATGATCTTGTTATGACACCATGCAGGAACCTTGATAAGGTAAGAAATAGGGCCTTGAGGTTCATCCGATTAGAGGATGATAAACGGATCCAGGAGAGACTTTCAGGATCCTCAAAACAAGAAAAGCAAGGATCCTATTTCAGAAGTAACAAATCAAAGTCATATAATAAGTGTGACAATCAGAATGTGCAAGTTGTGGAATAAGAGGAAGATGATGAAGATTATCCTCCTATTTCTGTGTATTGCTTTGCTGTTGATAACAATGAACTGATCCTTGCTATGCAGAATTTAGGTGATGAAGCTAGGTGGCCTAGAAAGAATGATAAGCCAGCTGCCACCAAAGACAAATCGAAATGGTGTGCCTATCATGAAGATTTTGGTCATCTCATGGATGAATGTATAGCACTCAGGAGAGAGATTGGTTACCTCTTAAGCAAAGGATACTTGAAGGAGCTATTTAGAAGAAAGAAGTCAAGGATCCAAGATCCTGAAAAAATTCTAGAAAGGGCTCCTACTCCTCCAGCTGATGCCCAAATTATCAACTTCATCTCCGGTGGATCAGACATATGTGGCACTTCCTTTTCAGCAGCTAACAGGCATGCAAAAGAGACAAAGATGGAGAATGGGGATAGGCCTATTAGAACTTCCATCCTTACACAAGAGAAAGTCATATCCTTTGATGAGGATGATCGTGTGGATATTCAGGATCCTCATCATGATGGTCTTGTTATTACATTGTTTATTTCTAACCATTTTGTTCGCAGGATTCTCATAGATGGGGGAAGCTCAGTGAACATTATCCAACTAAATGTCCTCAAGAGAATGAACATTTCTGAATCAAAAATTATCCCAAGATCATCAGTTCTTGTGGGATTCAGTGGAGAAACCAAGAACACATTGGGGGAAATCAAACTTCCTATTTATATAGAGGGAGTTAATTCTATTAAAAAATTTTGTGTTATTGATTGCTTGTCCTGTTGTAATGTTATCCTTGGCAGGCCATGGATACATGATATGAAAGCAGTCCCAGTATATCATCAATGCGTGAAGCTCCCTACTCCATGGGGTGTGGTGAAGATTGAGAGTGATCAGCAAGAAGCCAAGAATTGCTACACATCATCAATGAAGCCAGCTTCAAGGCCTAGGGAGGCATAGCAATTAAAGTATCCTCTAAGTGATGTCCTGGAGGCGAGAGAGCAGGATGTCAAGGATATTCTGCTGAACCCGGAGGATCCTGAATCCAAGATTTTTATAGGATCCGGGATCCTTGACAGTATTGAATAGGATCTAATATCCTTCTTAAGAAAATCCAAGATTTGATGAATTCATGTAAATCGAATTATGGATTGTGTTCATGAAAATCGATGTGAAAGTTTGTGATTTTTATGGAGATGAAACGACTTTGAATTGGGTTGGTGGTTAATGATTTCATGATGTTATGATTGATGGTTTCGTGTTGTCTGATGTTAAATAAGATAAGATGGTTTCGATTTGCAGTTAATTGTTGATTAGGGTTCGTACGATGATGAAGGATTATTAAGATAATTATGCTTAATTTATCCGATTTGAATGATGACTGTTTTGGTCAAAAATCAAGCAATGATAATGTAACCAAACTTTCTGTTGTGAGGTATGATGCTTGAATTGATGAACAACAATAAGGATCACTATGAAGTGTAATGAACAAATGACACGAAGATTTATACGGGGAAAAAGCCCTTGATCAAGAGTTGATCTCCGGCACAAAAAACCCCGGGTGATGGAAACTACCGATCACCAACTTAATTTAAACAAACAATCTGTTACAACTTCGGATGATAGCGAGCTAAGTACAAGGATCACTATAGTGTATCGTGTAGAAATGTATGAAAAATGCTAAGTGTTTTATAGCTAAGTGTTTCTAAAATAGCTTGCTACCCCTTTAAAAATAGAAAATATCAAGCCTAACTAACATTCCGCAAATTGTGCAAGTCCTCCACGACTCCACAACGTCCATTTCTGACCAAGCACGTGCGGAATAGACTGAGAATATTCTCCAGGAATGTCGCCAAGACTAAGTCCAAGTTGATATTCCTGCAAAACATTTACGAATTCAAAGTAGACAATCGTTAGTACAGGAATCCTTATAGTGATCTATGATCCTGATCCTGCAACACTTCTGAGGATCACTACTTCAGACAGAATTGAGGATCACTAAATCCAACAGTAAACAAGGATCACTGGTCATTTAGAAATCCACCCCTAACAATTGCCCCCAAAATATAAGGAGTAAATATGTAAATAAATGAGTTATATTTTGTCGATCTTATCTGTATTTAACCAACGGATAACTAGCCGTTATAAGCGGACTAGCCGTTACGATCATGACGTCAGTGAAATGACTACCCTGCAGAATCATCATTATAAATAAGAGTTAGAGATAGGGATCATTTCACATTTAAGTTCGAGAGAACTCCTTTTAAATTCTGCTTTGACGATCAAACAGGTAATTCTTTTCCTTTCTCCTTTCTCATATTCTGCTCTTCTTTCTTTACGTTTTCTTCCTCCGTTCATCTTTCTTTACCTTCTTCAAATCAAGATGATGCTGAAATCCACACCAGCCAAGGATCATAAGAAGGAAAGTCCTCTCAAAAGCCAGGGGATCCTCGAAGATTCGGTGAAAGAAATATGCTGTTTCTCTGATCCACAAATAGACAGAATCCGCCACTGTTTTCCGACAAATACTGTTTTCAAACCATTTATTCCCACCGTTTTAAGCGATTACGTCTCTGAAACCTGGGTAGCTTTCCCAGTCACACCTTTCACAATAGGATATTCGTATCCCTTCCCTGAATTTACCCAATCCTTTTTCTCCCTCACCGGCATCTCCTATATTCAAGCTATGCCAATGATCTGGAGGGTCTTGTATACCCTTGAAAGGATCATTGAGCAAGAAGGAATTGACTTGGGAATTTCAGAATTAGCCGAGATGTATGACCTTACCACATTTGGATTCCACCGATATCTATTCAAGCGTAAACCCAGAAAAGAACATCCCATCTTTAGAGCTACTAAAAATGATATCAACTGGAAACGGCGGTTCTTCTTCGTCAGAAGGGATTCTATCCAGGATGGAAAGGATTTGCCGAAGAAATGGAGCACTCATGGTAGGATAGGAGGATCCTTAGAAGGATCACTAAGTAAGCTCATTATGATGATGATTACTAATATGCTTTTGTTCCTTTTTGTACAGCTATCACATTCTCGCACATTATTCCTTCAGCTGCCACCAAGGGGAGACTTGCTGCCTTTGGAAAGCTTGATCCTGAAACAAGATCATTCAAGACAATCACCCAGGATTCACAAGAGGTATCCTCAGGCTCTGTCACCATGTCAAGTAAGTATCCTGTTCTTTTTAAATTCAAATGTTTAAATAAGTAATTATATATGAATAGAATAAGGACACTTATCTGTTTTGGGTGTGTAGGCGCTGGAAAATCATCAAGATCCGCTTCCAAATTTAGTGTCACTGAGCTTGACACCGTCCGATCCTTCAAGAGGAAGCTTCCTGCCAGCCCAACTGCTTCGATCCCCAAGGCACCCATCAAAGGAAGGGGTGGTAAGAAGAGAAAAGCCTCCGAAGCTGGGGATCTGCAAGGTCTGCCCCTGATCCGCCACCAGTTCCTTGAATACTTCAACGAGGTAATGATCCTTGTACCTGCTTTAGGTATCCAGCTTATTTGAGGATCACTTGTTCTCAAAATGTTCTTTATTTTTTTTGCAGAAATTTGCTGAGATTGAAGACTATGTTGGGCATGTTGAGGAGCAGGACAAGAAGATTGTTGACCTCCAGCAAGTCGCATTGCTCAAGGATCTCAAGATTGCTGACCTCCAAAAGGATCTCAAAGATGCCAAAGCTCAGACGGCTACACTCCTGATCAACTTTGATTATGAGAAGAACGAGATCACCCATGATGCCAAAGTCTCTGCTGCCATAGCCATGTACAAGACCAAGCTACAAATGGCTCAAGAAGCTTAGGATCCTGCCTTTGATAGGAGCAGTTGGGATGTGGAAGGCTGGAGGGCTAGGCTGGTTGAATTGGAGGACGAGGATGAGGCTGATGAGGTTCTGGCAATTGAGGCTAGTGGTAGTGGCAAGGATCATGGTGGTGAAGCTAGTGGAGCTGGAGATGGTGATGCAGCGAAGGTGTAGGCTGCAACAATGGGCAATGATGGACATTTCTAGACGTAGCCGGAGCCCATTTTTTTTATTTTGGTTATGGTTTTTTGTTTTGATGATGTTTTGATAAACAATGGTTGGTCTGTACTTGAACAATAGTAATTAGGGTTGAGGATCATGGATAATCCTTTGAACAATAGGTAGGATTACAAATGGTGGAGGGATCCTCTGTTTGGGGGATGAAACCATTGTGATCCTACCGTCTTTAATTTCCTGCAATTGTTAGACTTACAAACAATGGACACCCTTTGCCAACCCATGTGGACGGGCCACGTTTTGCTGGTAGAAACGTGGGTTGGCAATTTCGACAACCTTAAAAGGGTTTAAGCTTATGTGAATAAAATGACTTTAACTTTTTGGCTATATCCTGTGTTGATATCCTTATTGTTATTTTATTTTTTCAATCTATTGTGATGTTTATGTCGTTTAAACTCATCAAGTAAGGAAAAATTTTAGAAATATCCCTTAAGAGTTAAGGATATGATCAAGGATCACATAAAAAAATTATTTAAGAATCATAATTTCAGTTGTCAAAGGATAAGTGTCACTCAAACACATAATAAATAAAATTAAAACAGTTAAGGGTCATACCTGAGAATCCAAGTTAGGATCCTATCCTTTAACACTCAAATTTAGGATAACCCAAGATACAAACCATAGTTGAAAGTAAGAATCCTTGGTCATTTATCTTCACAAACCTGAAATAAGATATTACTTGGGACTGAGCCAATAAAAGATGAATGTTAGTAACTGGGGACAAGCCCAACAATTCTGGGGACAAGCCCAATATACTAGGGACAAGCCCAAAAGATAACTGGGGACAAGCCCAAAGGATAACTGGGGACAAGCCCAAAGGATCGTATGTAAACTGGAGTATGGCCCTTACTGGCGACTATCCAAACTTAGTGACATGAAAATGCCAAAACCTTAGCTAACGTGAAAACGTTAGAAACCTTAGGAACGGATGTATGGTACGTCTACCATTATATGTAGGATCCTACATATAGCCAGTACAACGAAATTGTCAGCCCCTAAAGCGGGTACTGGTCCCATTGCCATGAACTATACCAGGATCATCGTACGCTACTGGCGAAACTGGGGACAGGCCCAAACTGGGGACTAGCCCAAACAACTGGATACTTTTGTGGATACTCAACGCTTAGTTAAAAACACCTGAACCTTCAAAACTCAGAATCAAGTACAAGGAGGATAAAGGACACAGGATCCTTATCCTTGTTAGAATAAAAAGAATGAAATAGTTTAAGACTGGAATGTTACCAGAAAGAGGATCATCCGTCAGCGGGGATCCTTCAAGGATACTTGTCTGGTAAGGATCATGGATCATGATCACATGAAATATTTCTTCAAATGGACACCATTCCAAGCTCTAGGTAGCAGATCACCCTCCATTGTTAGCAATCGATATGCCCCCTTTCCTGCTTCAGCTTCAATCAAATAGGGTCCTTCCCACTTTGGTGCTAGCTTTCCATCAGCAGGATTGGTGATGTTTTGAAATGATTTCCTTAATACCATATCCCCAACTTGGAATTCCCTGAGCCTGACATTTTTGTTGTAGGCTCCAGCCATCCTTTGTTGATAACTGGCCATCCTTATCCTTGCTAAATCCCTGATTTCTTCTATAGTATCCAAGTCTTGAATCAAGTTTTCAGCATTTTCTTCATGATCACGAAAGCTTGTTCTTGCAGTTGGAACCACCATCTCTGTAGGGATCACTGACTCTGCCCCAAATACCAAAGAAAATGGAGTTTGGCCTGTAGCATTCTTGGGAGTTGTTCTATCTGCCCACAACACATAAGGTAGTTCTTCGGCCCATTTTCCTTTCTTGGATCCAAGCTTCTTCTTCAAATTGTTGATGATGATCTTGTTGGATGATTCTGCCTGACCATTAGCTTGTGGATGGACTGGTGTTGATGTTATCATCTTAATTCCCCAACTGTCACAAAAGTTAGTGGTTCTACTCCCAATAAATTGGGATCCATTATCACAAATAATCTCAGAAGGGATGCCAAATCTAGTAATAATATTTCTTTTAATAAAGGATATAACTTCCTTTTCTCTGACTTGAGCAAAGGCTTCAGCTTCTATCCACTTAGAGAAGTAGTCAGTCATAGCAAGCATGAATACTTTTCCACCTGGTGCCTTAGGAAGCTTTCCAACTATATCCATTCCCCATCTCATGAATGGCCAAGAAGAAGATATAGGATGCAAGAGCTCTGCTGGTTGGTGAAGGATATTACTATGCCTCTAACAAGGATCACACTTCTTGGCATACTCCACAGCATCCTTCTTCATAGTGGGCCAATAGTATCCTGTCCTCAGGATCCTTGAGAATAATGCCCTGCCCCCAGTGTGGTTTCCACAATCTCCTTCATGGAAATCCTTTAGGACTTCTTGAATTTCAGGATCCTCAATGCATCTCAAATATGGTCTTGCAAGAGATCGTTTATACAACATATTATTTAATATTGTAAATTGAGATACCTTAATTTTGAAAGCCCTTGGGTTTTCTCCTGCAGGAATTTCTCCATGTTGTATGTATCTTATGATTGGGAGTGTCCATGATCCTGAATGAGATTGGGTATCATCACTAGGGATGATTGCAGAATCTTCTCCTATCTCCATAGCTACATGATCCTTGATAGCAGGGGTCAGGATATGGATAATAGGGATCTCTATATCCTCAGGAATCTTCAAAGATGATCCTAGATTGGCTAATGCATCAGCTTCTGCATTCTCTTCCCTTGGTACCTGTGTCAAACTAAAGGATACAAAAGAGAGTGCCAATTCTTTGACTATCTCCAAATATTTGATTAGCTTTTCACCTTTAACAGCATAGGATCCATTAAAGTGATTAGTGATCAATAAAGAATCAACATGTACCTCAAGATACCTGATGCTCATATGCTTTGCAATTTGCAAACCAGCTATCAAGGCTTCATATTCAGCCTCATTGTTGGTAGTTTGAAATTCACAAGCTATGGAGTGGGGTATTATGTCCCCCTGTGGCGATTTTAGTAGTATTCCAAGCCCTGTTCCATTCACATTGGAGGATCCATCAGTAAACAGTATCCAAGGATCCTTGGTTTCTTCAAGCTGTTGGACTTCTAGTTCAGCTTCCTTTTGCAAATCACTACTGAAATCTGCCACAAAGTCAGCTAATGCTTGGGATTTAATGGCTGTCCAAGGCTCATATCTTATATCATATGCACTCAACTTCACTGCCCACTTAGCCATCCTTCCTGACATTTTAGGTTTCCTGAGAACATTCTTAATTGGGAAATTAGTTTTAACAATAATGGCATGAGTCTCAAAATAATGTCTTAATTTAGTAGATGCCATAATTAATGCAAGGATAAGTTTTTCTAAATGTGAATACCTGGATTCAGCATCAAGTAAGCTCTTACTTACATAATAAACAGGATGTTGTGTACCTTGGTGATCCTTAACAAGGACCGCACTTACTGCTTTTGAGGATACCGCCAAATATAAGCATAACACATCTCCCTTTTCTGGTTTCATTAAGGCTGGGGCTGAGGATAGGTAATCTTTAAGAGCTTTAAGAGCACTTTCATGCTTCTCAGTCCATTCAAATTTCTTGTTTTTCCTCAGAATGTCATAGAACTCCTTACACTTTTCTGAGGATTTGGATATGAATTTGTTCAAGGCTGCGATCCTGCCAGTCAACCTTTGCACATCCTTAGCATTGGCAGGAGATTTGATATTCACAATAGCCTTAATTTGCTCTGGACTTGCTTCAATGCCCCTCTTTGTTACCATATATCCTAAGAATTTACCTGCCTTTACACCAAAATAACACTTAGAAGGATTTAGTTTCATATTAAATTTATCAAGGATATTGAATGCTTCCTCCAAGTCTTTAAGGTGATCCTCAGCTCTTTTGGACTTAACCACCATGTCATCAATATAGACTTCCATAGTGTGTCCAATTTGGTCCTTGAACATCATATTGACAAGCCTTCGGTAAGTAGCACCTGCATTCCTTAATCCAAATGGCATAGCAATATAACAGTATATACCAGTTGGGGTCATAAAGGCTGTATCCTCTTGATCGGATGGTTCCATCTGAATTTGTTGAAATCCAGATGAAGCATCCATAAAAGTTAACAACTCATGACCCGCGGTAGCATCCACCATGGAGTCAATGTGGGGTAATGGGAAAGGATCCTTGGGACATGCCTTGTTTAAATCTGTAAAATCGACACATACCCTCCACTTTCCATTTTTTATTTGAACAACAACCACATTGGCTAACCATCTTGGATACTTAACCTCTCTAATCACACCTGCTCGAAGTAGCTTATCTACCTTTTCCTGGATAATAGCATTTCTTTCAGGTGCAAACTTCCTCCTCTTTTGATGAATTGGCTTGAATGACCTGTCAATGCCAAGTTTTTGTGTAATTATATCCTTAGATATACCTGTCATGTCTTCATGTTTCCAGGCAAAGGTGGTCTTCCTTCTTTTGAGAAAGGATACTAGCTCTTGTTCAATATCGCTAAGGATCCCTGACCCTATGAAGATCTTGGATTCAGGATCATCAGGATCCATGAGGATTTCTTTCAAATCATGTTCTCTTGCCTCCAAGACGTCTCTTGAAGGATACTTTAATTGCTATTGCTCCCTTGGTCTTGAGGCTGGTTTCATTGATGAGGTATAGCAATTCATAGCCTCCTGTTGATCACTCTCAATTTTCACCACTCCCCATGGACTTGGAAGCTTTACACACTGATGATAGGTGGATGGAACTGCCTTCATATCATGTATCCATCGCCTGCTAGGGATAACGTTACAACACGATAAGCAATCAATAACACAAAACTTTTGATAAGAATGCAATCCTTCAATATAGATTGGGAGTTTGATGTCCCCCAATGTATTCTTTGTTTCTCCACTGAATCCCACAACTACTGAGGATCTTGGGATAATATCGGACTCTGGGATATTCATTTTCTTGAGAACATCCAGCTGAATGATGTTCACAGAGCTTCCTCCATCTATAAGGATCGTGCGAACAAAGTGATTAGAAATAAACAATGTAATTACGAGACCGTCATGGTGAGGATCCTGGATGTCAACACGATCATCCTCATCAAAAGTAATGACTTTATCCTGGGTGACAACGGAGGTCCTTACGGGTCTGTCTCCATTATCCATCTTGGTTTCCTTAGCGTGTCTTTTTGCTGCTGAGAAGGATGTACCACAGATGTCTGATCCACCGGATATGAAATTTATGACTTGTGCATCTGCCGGAGGAGCAGGAGCCCTTTCCGGGATCCATTCAGGATCCTGGGTTCTTGACTTCTTTCGTCCCAAGAGTTCCTTTAAATGCCCCTTGCTTAACAAATAACCAATTTCCTTTCTAAGTGCAATACACTCTTGTTGGTGCACTATATGTCTGTTGATTACGTCATAATCAAGTCTTGTGTCTAGATAGGGTGAATGTACACACAACAGGGTTTTAATTAGGGTTTAGACATGTGTAACTTGAAGGTTTCGCTTGAAACCAGTTCAAGCGAAATCAACAGGTTATGATTTCGCTTCAGGGATTTCGCTTCAGGCCAGTTCAAGCGAAATCTACATGTATATAAATAGGGTTGTGGTCATTTCACTTGGTACGTGACTTCCAGAAGTGTAACGAAGTGCTGCCAATTTCTGTTCAGGTTGTAAACATTGTTATTATCAATACAAGCAACAGATTAAAGATTACAAGCTGTATTTGTGTCCGGTTTACTGATTCCGCCTTTAAACTGGATGTAAAACTCTTCCGAACGACTCAATAGGGTCAAACAACGATCCAACAAGTGGTATCAGAGCTCAGGACGAGGAGTTCATACTACTACAGCTTGATTCTACCGGATTATATTCTTTCTACTCATTTCTTATTACGTTTTTCAGTTCTGAACAAGTTCCAACGGTCGAAATGGTCTAGTTTTCTAGTATTATGTGTAAAACTGAGTTTTAACAAAGTCTACAAAGTTTCGGACTTAAATTCAGACTAAAACATGTTAAAATTGACCTAAAACAAGATTTCGCTTGAAAATATTCGAAGGTTACAGGTTGATTTCGCTTCAAAGACAGACATTTTGGACGTTTTCGCTTGAAACTTGAAGCGAAATAGTGGTTTTCGCTTGAGACTTGTTGAAGCGAAACAATTGAAGCGAAACAGTTGAAGCGAAACTGTTCTTTCGGATTTCGCTTGAAGTTGAAGCGAAATAGATCTAACAGATTTCGCTTGAATTGAACTTGAGATCTGTTGAAGCGAAATAGTAGGTGTCGCTTGAAAAGTACTTTGTAACAGGATTTCGCTTGAAGTTGAAGCGAAATAGTTTACTATTGATTTCGCTTGAAGTTGCTGAATTCTCAAAACTTTGAAAATTTCTAATTATTTGACTAATTTCTGTTCAGGTACGTTCACAATGGATGATAATTTCATAAACCCGTTTAGCGATATGTACGCGTTCAATTCCGAATCATCGGATAGAAGATCTGAGATGAAAGAGTATTCGAAGGAGATTTCGGAGAATTTGAAGTTTGAGAACATGTACGGAAGCCAACAGAAGCCACCAAAGTTAATGAAAGTTGAAGATTATCATTGGTGGAAAAACAGATTTGAGGGATGGGTAAAAGCTTTCGCTCCTGAAAGTTGGTTAAAACTGACAAATGGATACACTGAACCAGTAAAAGAGGGAGGAGAGTTAATAGAAGCAAAAGATTTCACAGACATAGATACAAAAAATTTTGTAGCTGAATATAAAATGATCACATTAATCAAACAGTCAGTGAGAGAGGATATTATTTCGTTACTTGAACAAGAGAAAACTTCAAAGAGTTTGTGGGAAGCGTTAGGGAAAAAGTGTGTAGGAAGTAATGAAATTGTCAAAAACAAAAAGAAATTGTTGCGTAAAGAGTTTGATTTATTCAATTGTATGAAAAATGAATCTGTTTGTAAAATGATTGAGAGATTCGGACATCTGAAAGTGGAGCTGATCAGACATCAAATCTTACCTTCTGAAGAGGAGCTGGTGGATAAACTGTTTGATTCATTGCCAGATGATCAAGAGTGGAAATACTTCGCTCTAATGGTGAAAAATACAATCAAGCCTGAAGATTTGAAATTGGATATGCTGATTGAAAAGCTTGAAAGTCATGAGCTGGAGATAAAAAGATCTAAAGTCAACAATCCAGCTTATCAGCAGAATGTAGAGCTTTACTACAGAGTACCGCAAGCTGGGTCTCCAAGAACAGCATTTTCTGCAGAAAGTTCAAGTCCAGTGAACAATGAAAGTTTTCACAGTGGTTTTCACAGTGGATCTTCTTCAAACATTTCAAACCAATCTGCTTCAAAGAATTTGTTTCAGTGTAACATCGCAGTGAATCTGAAGAATGGGCAGAATTTTAGCGAAGAATCGGCAAAACAACAGATGGTTTTCTTAGCATCTGTACTTGAATCGTATGAAAGCCTCGTTGTAGGGAAGATTGGCAATACCAATTTGACAAAAGAAGATTATGATCAATTAGACCCCGAGGAGATGGAACTAATGGATATCAGATGGTGCATGGCCAGTGCGGTTCGTCGGGCACAGCGGTTCATGGAGATCACGGGGAGAAAGTCAATTGGTGGACCATCTACCAAATTGGGATTTGATAAATCCAAGGTGACATGCTTCAAATGCAAACAAAGAGGTCACTTTAAGCGCGAGTGCAGAAATGCGTATGCTGCTGATGATTCTGAAAATCCTTTCAATGAAGATTACTACAGGAAGGCGATTTACCATCAGAACAAGTCTGAGCCACCAAGATTAAAGCAACCAGAAGAAAGATCAAGGGCTCTTGCAGTTATATATGATGATGAAGGGTATGACTGGAGTCAAGAGGTTCTACCTGAAGAAGATGCAGTAGGTTATGCATTTGTGGCTAATGCTGATCCTGATAGATATTGGAAAGCAGACTATGCAAGATGGGAAATTGGAAAATTAAACGAACCATTCAAAGAAGCCCAGAGAGCAGAAAGATGGAATGAAGAGTTGGAATGTTACATGGATCCACGGGGTAATCCAGTTGTTGACCCATCAAAGGTGGATTTCGAAGCTGTAATAAATTTGGTCCCAAGGCAGGCTACTTTCAACACTCGAAGGTTATCTGATAAAGCATATTTGCCTGATTTGGAGAAGAAGATTAGAGAAGTTTTTGAAGCAAGTTTACCGAAGGTGGTAGAGATGAAGAAGAGAAAAGAAGAAGAACTGAAGAAGATGATTGAAGAAGTGAAGACTGTTGCAAAGCTGGCTGGAGAGGAACAGAGAGCCGGAGAAGTGCAGAAGAATGAAGAAGCTCAGAAAGAGGAGATCAAAAAGGAAGATCAGAAAACTGAATCAGAAGAACCGGTGCTGAATGAGACTGAGGTTAGAAAATCTTCTGATCTATCTAATGTTGAAATGGTTGATGAAAAAGAAAACAAGTGCAGGAATTGCATAGAAATGTGCAAAGCCTGTACTGAAAAAGAGGACATCATAAAAACAAAAGATAATGAATTAAGCAAAATTGAAAATGGTTTCATAATAAAATGTAAAGATATGATTGAAAAAGAAGAAATTTTGAAACTAAAAGTTGAAAAATTGACACTGAAATGTCAAGGTCTTGAAAAGGATAATGATGTTTATAAACAACTGTGTTCTACAAAATGTGTCGATTGTGTTGAAAAAGAATCTAAATTTCAAGATTTACAAAAACAGTATGATTCTTTAAAATGGTCGAGTCAGAGAGTACAAGAAGCTTATGATACTTTGAAGAGCCAAGTCAAAAGTTTTGATCAAAGATTGTCAGAAACTTTAGTTACTAAAGAAATGTATGAAAGAAAGTTTAAAGAAAAGCAAATTGAATTGAACAAATGTGTTGATGAAATTGCTAATCTTAAACAAGTCTTGGCTGAAAAAGAAAAGATTGTTACAAAACTTCAAAGTTATCATAACTCTTCGTACATTCTTGAACACATTTTCAACATCACACCAGATGACAAAGATATTGAAAATTGCAAAAAGGGTATTGGTTCAGAATTTCACCAGGTACCACCACCATTGAGAAACAATTATACTTTTTATGATGAGGAAAAGGTGGCAAAGGGTTTGAACATAGCTGACCAGTTACCTGAAAGTATTGATGTAACTTACTCCAAATCTGATGATGCTAATGATTCAGAGGTGGTAAGTAAGGTTGTTGAAAGCGTTTTGAAAGATGAGTCTACAAAAGGTAAGTCTGAATCACAGGATGAAGATGAAGGAAATTTTTATGATGGTTATTCGAAAAACACAAAATCTGAGAAAAATTTGAATGATGATTCAAAAGGATTGGTTTATACCATGATTGGATCAGACAAACTATTTTTAGATGTTGTTTTCCCGATTCAGAATGTGATTTCGGAAAGGTCAATCAAGTTTTCAAAATGGTTGAGATTGAGAAGTCTGAGATTTCAAAGTTTGCTGGTAAAGGTCATAAATCTTTTTATAACAAACCTGGTTTTAAGAAGAAAAACATGAAGGCTGGTTTGGGTTATAAAAAGAAACGGAATTGGAATCAAAGTAAAAAACCAAATTTGCAACAAAACATGAATTTTGTTCAAGGGAAAAGCTTGAAAGAAGAGGAAAAACTCAAAATTGGACAACAGTCTAATGAGGAGTTTGATGTTATGAAAAAGAAACAACAACAGGCCAAGGATGTTTCAAAGAAAGTGTGTTTTAAATGTGATCAAATTGGACATGTTGCACGAAAGTGTCCAAATCCAAAGCCTGTTGATGTTGAAAAACAGAAATCTGAGGATGTGAAATCAAGGTCAACCAGATTTGATTCGAAACAAACTTGGAGGTACAATACAAACAAGTTTGCTTCAAATCAAAATTGGAAATCAAACCTGAACAGGTTCGATTCAAGACAGACCTGGAAATCTCACACACACAGATTGAGAACAACACAGAGTTGGAGAACATCTGTTGATATGACAAAACCTCAAGAGTTTTGGAAACTTAAAAATGTTATTCAAAAACAAAAGGTTCAAAAAGAGACAAATTTTTACAAAAGAGGTACTCCGGAAGGTCAAATGTGGAGTGCTAAGAAACAAGTGACATTGGAAAAAGATGAGAAAGTTAAAGTGAAAGTTGAACAAGTTTTAAATGACAAAGAGTTTCCAAAATTGAATGAACATTATTGTATTGAAATACCTAAGGTCCAACAGACCTGGGCTAAATTGTTCAAATGATTGATAAAGTTTGAAATGTGCAGGTGCTCAACGGAGCTGAAGACTGTGAGAATGGTAGTTGGAGCAACCTGGCACAGGAAGAGGTTGCAGGACCCTGGTTTGGTTGAACAGGGAGTTTAGTTTAGGTGTTTTCTGTACATAAATAAACAATATTTTCATAATCCTAAAAATTTGAAAAATTAAAAACCAAAAATATTTTTTTAGTTTGTTAAAATTTGAAAAACCAAAAATATGTTGTTTTTAATTTTGTTTGAATGTATGTTGATTGAATACACCGAAACCCTCACGGCTGAACAAACATGATTACTTTCTTCAGATTGAAAAACGGTTTTCAAACTGTTAAAATCAATGTGTTGTAAATCATGGGGGTATGTTATATTTTCTGCAAATCAGTACACTTGAAGCAGAAAATGGATGGCGAGACAAAGCTATCAGTGTTGGTTGTCAATTTTTTTTTTAAAATGGTTTTGCATTTTAGGGGGAGAAAAATTAGAAAATACAAAAACATTTGAAAATTTTGAAAAAGTCAAAAACATGATAAAATTAAAAAAAAAATTTGAGTTTTTGCGTAAAAAGAGGAAATGATAGTACATCAGGAGACGGTTACAGTACGCTAAAGATTTGGAAAGTATAAAAGAGTTAAACAATTTTACTGATGATGTGTCGATAGGTTTTCGCACATTTAGTAGATTTATTCGGGATATAAACCTAAAATTCAAACTTGTGAATTCGTGGGGAACACTACTTGGATATATAGGTAACCCCTGAAATCTCGTTTGAAAGGTCTCTTAATCTGATATACTAGGTCTTTATACTCTATGATATCTGGGGTATTATTCCGGGACTTCTGCTGAACGGTGGTTCTGACCTAGTCCCTGGCTAATACTTGCTACAATGCTTGAAACACAGCATTTAACCCTCAGCATGCTGAAACAATTAAATTGATATATGCTGCTGTTGTAAGCAAAAAGATCCTCTAAAGGGGACACACTGAAAAGTCGAAGCTGATATCTCTCTGCGTATACGGAAGTATCGATCTGAGATCCCTCGGCCCTCGCATACCTAAATTATATACAGATATCATTGTAGTATTCTCACCTGTAAGACTGATTATTGAGATTCTGGATACGGGAGTATATTCAAGAGGTGGGACACATGAATGATCTAAGTTCACAATTCATCTAAATCGTATCCTGAGTAAATTGAAATTTGTGTGAGAATTTAAGATGGATCAGTATATCGACAATCAAGGTGAATTGTTTAAGTCTGAGTATGAAATGTAGCTTAACGGTACTTGTGACTTGTCATAAACTGATATGATCCTCTGACGCATTCTCAAAACAAAAATATTGTCTGTAAATATGTTTGTACATATTTCTTTACAGCTTTATGTTTTCAGAAAATACAAAAAGATTTTGATTCTGTTTTATTTTCGACAACTGATGTCTGAGTGCTAAGTTTCAAAATCTAAGTATGCTGATTGTGTTTCTAAAAATAAAACAAGTTCATTAATTTGAAACTTGATTTAAATTCAAAATTTCAAAAACAGTTTGTGATATCTCCAAGGTCATTAATTTGGACTTGGATGATTAACTGTGAGGGACTTGGATTTTTTTAACACTGCCATATCAGTAAAGTATGTTGATAGGGGGAGTAGACTAAAGAAGATTGATTGATATCATGAAAATGTTATTACTTATAGTTGGATGAGTGATTGCAGGTTTTAGGAATTCCCACGGAAGCTAAATGATAAAGCTTGAACCAGACATATCAGATTCTAGCATATCGAGAGGGGGAGTCTGTGAAAGGGGGAGTCTGAGTTGAAGATAAAGATAGAGGAAAGTGTTTACAAGGTGTGAAGAATGATGAAGACAAAGACTTGAAGCCAAAGACTTCATCAACATCCAAGGGGGAGTCTGTTGGTGCACTATATGTCTGTTGATTACGTCATAATCAAGTCTTGTGTCTAGATAGGGTGAATGTACACACAACAGGGTTTTAATTAGGGTTTAGACATGTTTAACATGAAGATTTCGCTTGAAATCAGTTCAAGCGAAATCATCATGACTTGATTTCGCTTCAGGGATTTCGCTTCAGGCTAGTTCAAGCGAAATCTACATGTATATAAATAGGGTTGTGGTCATTTCACTTGGTACGTGACTTCCAGAAGTGTAACGAAGTGCTGCCAATTTCTGTTCAGGTTGTAAACATTGTTATTATCAATACAAGCAACAGATTAAAGATTACAAGCTGTATTTGTGTCCGGTTTACTGATTCCGCCTTTAAACTGGATGTAAAACTCTTCCGAACGACTCAATAGGGTCAAACAACGATCCAACAACTCTTCAGTGAGATGCCCAAAATCCTCATGATATGCACACCACTTGGATTTATCCTTTGTAGCAGCTGGTTTATCACTTTTCCTTGGCCACCTAGCTTTCTCACCTAGATTCTGCATTGCAAGGATTAGTTCATTGTTATCAACAGAGAAACAATATTCAGAAATAGGAGGATAATTCTCATCATCCTCTTCTTGTTCCACTGCGTGCACATTCTGGTTATCAGATCTGTTATAGGACTTGGATTTATTGTTCCTGAAGTAGGATCCTTGCTTATCCTGTTTTGAGGATCCTGTCAATCTGTCCTGGATCCTCTTGTCATCCTCTAGGCGGATGAACCTAAGGGCCCTAGTCCTTACTTCATCAAGATTCCTGCAAGGTGTCATAACAAGATCATCATAGAATAATGAATCCCTAAGCAATCCCATTTTAAAGGCTTCAACAGCCGTAGCTATATCCAGGTTGGGAATGTCTAAAGATTCTTTACTAAACTTAGTGATATAATCTCTAAGTGATTCATTTTGACCTTGTGTTACCCTATATAGATCACTAGTTAATCGTTCAAACTTTCTACTACAAGAGAATTGACTATTGAACAAGTTAACTAAATTAGCAAATGAAGTAATAGAGTAAGGGGGAAGACTTAGCAGCCATTTAAGAGCAGATCCTGTAAGTGTGGATCCAAATCCCTTGCATAGACATGCTTCTTTCAACCTTTCAGGAATTGGATTGATCTCCATCCTCTCCCTGTACTGGGCTACATGCTCTTCTGGATCCGTTGAACCATCATACAACTTCATTGATGGTATCTGGAATCTTTTAGGTATCTCAGCATCACATAAAGGTGGTGCAAAACGAGATATCCTATGGCTACCGTCCGCAATCTCAGGAATGGGTTTAACCACTCCTGGTACACTGGATATCATATCCTTAAGCTTCTGCAGCTCCTTAGCCATGGCCTGATTGATACCTGCATCCTGCATAAAGCCATGGTTAGTGTTATATAAATTATTAGAAGTGTTACCTCCCACAGGATATGAGTTTGGAATTGCGGATGCGAATCCATCTTGTCAATACTCTGGCATGATTGAAGGACCAGAGGAGGCAATGGTTTGCATTGGTATGAAGTCTCCTTGATGGACGTCTGAGTTCTGAGGTTACATATTTCTCGAGGATCCTTGATTTTGTAGGGGGTTGGATCCTTGGAATTGCGATGATCCTTGAACCTGAAAGGATCCTGGGACCAGGGAGGATCCTGGGACCAGAGAGGATCCTTGGACCTGGGAGGATCCTTGGACCTGGGAGGATCCTTGGACCTAGGAGGATCCTTGGATTTGGGAGGATCCTTAGATCTGGGAGGATCCTTGGACCTGGGAGGATCCTTGTACCGCATGCATTCCCACATATCCTCCTGACATGAAGTATCCCTGATGCTGAGAAGAGGATCCTAATGGTTGAGAAGAGGATCCCTGAGGCTGGAAGCAAGAGCCAAATGCCTGACTCATTGTTGTTGTCCCATAACGCCTTCCTGATAGTTCACCCAAGTATTGCACGTCCGGAACTGCTGAGTATTGTGAAGTCATGACCGGAGTGTCGAAGTTCAGCAACCTTAGCATCAGAGGGGAGTGATCCTCCACTGATTTCTTCTGTTTCTTGATTTCATCGATCTCCCGGAGGATCCTTTCGTTGGTCTTATCCTGCTCTTGTGCATGATTCCTTATCTGCAAAATCAGGGTATAAAGATCATTAGTAGTAGGATTAGTTGAAACAGAAGAAGTAGGTGGTTTTTGGAAAATAGGAGTTGGTTTCTTCGCAGCATTCTCAGCATTCTTCTGGGATCCAGAAGGTGGTGGAGGCAAAGGAGGAACGCCTTGTGAGGAACTGAATGAGGGCATCAAACTTGAAGTATTCTTCACTGAGGAAGCCATCTGTTTGGTTGTAGCGAACCGAAATAACCACAAAAGCACGAATCTTTCTAAGAATGAAGCACCAATTGCCCCACGGTGGGCGCCAAACTGTTTTGGTCAAAAATCAAGCAATGATAATGTAACCAAACTTTCTGTTGTGAGGTATGATGCTTGAATTGATGAATAACAATAAGGATCACTATGAAGTGTAATGAACAAATGACACGAAGATTTATACGGGGAAAAAGCCCTTGATCAAGAGTTGATCTCCGGCACAAAAACCCCGGGTGATGGAAACTACCGATCACCAACTTAATTTAAACAAACAATCTGTTACAACTTCGGATGATAGTGAGCTAAGTACAAGGATCACTATAGTGTATCGTGTAGAAATGTATGAAAAATGCTAAGTGTTTTGTCGAGAGCTGGTCAGAGAGGTTGTATGAGTGTGTGTGTAGCCAAAATAGCTAAGTGTTTCTAAAATAGCTCGCTACCCCTTTAAAAATAGAAAATATCAAGCCTAACTAACATTCCGCAAATCGTGCAAGTCCTCCACGACTCCACAACGTCCATTTCTGACCAAGCACGTGCGGAATAGACTGAGAATATTCTCCAGGAATGTCGCCAAGACTAAGTCCAAGTTGATATTCCTGCAAAACATTTACGAATTCAAAGTAGACAATCGTTAGTACAGGAATCCTTATAGTGATCCATGATCCTGATCCTGCAACACTTCTGAGGATCACTACTTCAGACAGAATTGAGGATCACTAAATCCAACAGTAAACAAGGATCACTAGTCATTTAGAAATCCACCCCTAACAATGACCATGTGTTAATTATTGTTAATGATGAGATGGTAATTAGGGTTCATGAAAATTAATGTGAAAATTGGTAATTGATTTTGTTTTGGTCAAAAATCACACAAGGATAATGCAACCAAATCTGATTTTGTGAGGTGTGATGCTTGAATTAATGAACAAATGTATGAACAATATATGAATGAAATGAATGTTGGACACAAGGATTTATACGAGGAAAAATCCCTTGATCAATATATGATCTCTGGCACAAGTAACCTCGGGTGATGGAAACTACCAATCACCAACTATATTAAACAAATGATGTTACAAATCGGGATGACAACAAGCTTGTTACAAGGATCACTAGAGTGCAATAAGTGTGTAATAACCAATAAGTTGCAGAGAGTTCACGAGAGAAGTGTGTGTTGCTAATAATAATTCTATCAAGATTGTTATCCCTATTAAAAATAGAAATAAACTAAGCTAACTAAAAATCCGAAAAAAGATGCTAGCTTTCCACGATCTCCACAATGGTCACGAAGGCCATGCACGTGCAGAATTAGAAGGTATATTCCCCTGGAATCTCGGCAAGACCAAGTCCCACTCGAATACTCTGCAAAACAAATTCAAATACAAAGGAAACAATTGTTAATGTTAGGATAATAATGAGGATCGGGATCCTTAACCCTGCAACGTCTTCTAAGGATCCTTAATTCAAACCGAACTGAGGATCCGTGATCCTGGCTGCACTTGTGGATCCGTGATCCATACATTATGAAAATCCATACCTAACAGATTTGTTGACTGAACAAATGTAAACATGTAACCGATTCCATGATTTACGGCCTAACATAACTAGACTCGCACACCTGGATGTAGCACACTAGGGTATCGTACAATCTAGATTATACGTTGTACAACCATTTGATGCACAAAGCTGACCACACACTTCAACTCGCACAGTTCATGTTATGTACACCTGGTTAATGCATGCTGTACTGTCGCAACCCCCGATCCCTTATCTGTCCCGGGAACGGGCGGACGCGAACTCAGAGTTTCGGTGGTATCAGCTTGTTAATTTGGCAGCGGAAATTACATCAGGACCGTAGTTAGGAAATGTTTATCAGAGTAAAACCACCATATTTAATATTAATAATCACCTGGGCAAAACCCAAGTTTCTTATTACAATACGTTTATAGGGATAAACCCTATTTTATTGAATTTAAAACATCGTCTTTTAGGTAAATTTTATAGCCAAATTTTTCCCAAGCCTTCAGTGCTCTCCAGCTGGCTTTTTACTAATTGGCTGTCACATTGTGTTACCTGAAACGTGTTTTAAAAACATTTGTCAGCGGGAAATACTGGTGCGTGAATCCCAGTTTAATCAAGAAACATTTTATCAATTAAAACAGTATTGAGAGCGATCACATTGTTTATTTCTACACAATTACTCATTCAGTACTGTCAATCCTGACTTGTGGGTCATATTACACATTGGCTAACTCGTCGTCCAATGGTAACGTACTCTCATCCCCGACTTACTACTCACAGTAGTAAATTTTGTATACAAAACCCCAACATACCGGCAGTAATTGAAGAACTACAAAGACTCAATCACTGCTTAATCATATTATTAAGCATTAAAGGTTTTGTAAAATAGTTACAAAAAGGTTATCAAAAAGAGGATAAACTCACATTGCTATCTTAGACTTCACGCAAGGGTTTCCTGGATATAATCTATAATATTCACAAATGTACATAGGTTAGTATCATAACCCTTTGAAAATATTAATGATACCCTCTCCGAGACGGCATTCCAACAACTACGTCGAGCAGAACCACGACAGTTATTATGGAACCCTAAATCAATCGGGCAGCGTATCTATTACAAAAGTGGGGTTATAATACTTACAACGGAGCAGAACCTCGCTAATTAGGGGGATATAATACCCGCGTATTACTTCTACTACTTCAGAATTCGTTTAAGAAAGAAAATAATTGAACGAGTAATACTGAAACTCGATGCCTGCTTATATAGGTGCTGAATCTTGTCCTCACGCGGCCCGCGTAGATGTACGCAGGGGCTTACGTGGCCCGCGTTGACTCCGGGTCAACGTGTAGCTTGTCCAGATCATCGCCTAGACCCGCCACGATGATGACACGTGTCATCACCGGGCTGCGCCACTATCCTGATCTCTCGCGGCCCGCGTTAACTTAACGGGGGGTCTTACGCGGCCCGCCTTAACTAAAGAAATCAACGATATCAGGTTTCAACCCTGATACCGCCCGCGTAAATGGTTGGGGTGGGTCCTACGCGGCCCGCCTCAGCTTATATTTCAAATTCAAATTTTATTTTTAAATGTTATATTGTATTTCGGGCTCGGTTTTCACATACGGGGTGTATTTAAAGACATATTGGGGCATTTTTGGGTATAGGAAATATTCTGAGAGTGTCGGTTTATTGAGGGTTGTTACATCCTCCCCACCTTGTTTTAGAGCTCGTCCTCGAGATCTACTGGAACAAGTGCGGATATTTCCTTTGCATTTCAGATTCAAGTTCCCATGTGTACTCAGGTCCTCTTTTGGAGTCCCACTTTACTTTGACCAGAACTAATCTCTTATGCTTAAGATTTTTGACTTTCCTGTCTTCGATCTGTAGAGGCCTCTCTACAATCTTGAGTTGTTCATTTACCTCTATATCCTTAAGAGGTACTATCAGTGATTCATCGACTAAGCATTTCTTGAGATTAGATACATGAAACACATCATGTATTCCTGCCATTTCCTTTGGCAGTTGTAGCTGATAGGCTACAGGTCCTATTCTTCTAATAATCTCAAAAGGTCCAATATACCTGGGACTTAGCTTTCCCTGTTTGATGAATCTTACTACTCCTTTCCAAGGAGAGACTTTCAACAATACTTTATCTCCTATTTGAAATTCCAATGGCTTGCGTCGGTTATCAGCATAGCTCTTCTGTCTATCACGTGCTGCCTTCAGTCGTTCCTTGACTTGAATAATCTTGTCAGTTATTTCTTGCACTATCTCTGTTAGGGGTGGATTTCTAAATGACCAGTGATCCTTGTTTACTGTTGGATTTAGTGATCCTCAATTCTGTCTGAAGTAGTGATCCTCAGAAGTGTTGCAGGATCAGGATCATGGATCACTATAAGGATTCCTGTACTAACGATTGTCTACTTTGAATTCGTAAATGTTTTGCAGGAATATCAACTTGGACTTAGTCTTGGCGACATTCCTGGAGAATATTCTCAGTCTATTTCGCACGTGCTTGGTCAGAAATGGACGTTGTGGAGTCGTGGAAGACTTGCACCATTTGCAGAATGTTAGTTAGGCTTGATATTTTCTATTTTTAAAAGGGGTAGCGAGCTATTTTAGAAACACTTAGCTATTTTGGCTACACACACACTCATACAACCGCTCTGACCAGCTCTTGACAAAACACTTAGCATTTTTCATACATTTCTACACGATACACTATAGTGATCTTTGTACTTAGCTCGCTATCATCCGAAGTTGCAACAAATTGTTTGTTTAAATTAAGTTGGTGATCGGTAGTTTCCATCACCCGGGGTTTTTTGTGCCGGAGATCAACTCTTGATCAAGGGCTTTTTCCCCGTATAAATCTTCGTGTCATTTGTTCATTACACTTCATAGTGATCCTTATTGTTGTTCATCAATTCAAGCATCATACCTCACAACAAAAAGTTTGGTTACATTATCATTGCTTGATTTTTGACCAAAACAGTTTGGCGCCCACCGTGGGGCAATTGGTGCTTCATTCTTAGAAAGATTCATGCTTTCGTGGTTATTTCGGTTCGCTATAACCAAACAGATGGCTTCCTCAGTGAAGAATACTTCAAGTTTGATGCCCTCATTCAGTTCCTCACAAGGCATTCCTCCTTTGCCTCCACCACCTTCTGGATCCCAGAAGAATGCTGAGAATGCTGCGAAGAAACCAACTCCTATTTTCCAAAAACCACCTACTTCTTCTGTTTCAACTAATCCTACTACTAATGATCTTTATACCCTGATTTTGCAGATGAGGAATCATGCACAAGAGCAGGATAAGACCAACGAAAGGATCCTCCGGGAGATCGATGAAATCAAGAAACAGAAGAAATCAGTGGAGGATCACTCCCCTCTGATGCCAAGGTCGCTGAACTTCGACACTCCGGTCATGACTTCACAATACTCAGCAGTTCCGGACGTGCAATACTTGGGTGAACTATCAGGAAGGCGTTATGGGACAACAACAATGAGTCACGTATTTGGATCTTGCTTCCAGCCTCAGGGATCCTCTTCTCAGCATCAGGGATACTTCACGTCAGGAGGATATGTGGGAATGCATGCGGTACAAGGATCCTCCCAGGTCCAAGGATCCTCCCAGATCCAAGGATCCTCCCAGATCCAAGGATCCTCCCAAATCCAAGGATCCTCCCAGGTCCAAGGATCCTCCCAGGTCCAAGGATCCTCTCTGGTCCCAGGATCCTCCCTGGTCCCAGGATCCTTTCAGGTTCAAGGATCATCGCAATTCCAAGGATTCAACCCCCTACAAAATCAAGGATCCTCGAGAAATATGCAACCTCAGAACTCAGACGTCCATCAAGGAGACTTCATACCAATACAAACCATTGCCTCCTCTGGTCCTTCAATCATGCCAGAGTATCGACAAGATGGATTCGCATCCGCAATTCCAAACTCGTATCCTGTGGGAGGTAACACTTCTAATAATTTATATAACACTAACCATGGCTTTATGCAGGATGCAGGTATCAATCAGGCCATGGCTAGGGAGCTGCAGAAGCTTAAGGATATGATATCCAGTGTACCAGGAGTGGTTAAACCCATTCCTGAGATTGCGGACGGTAGCCATAGGATATCTCGTTTTGCACCACCTTTATGTGATGCTGAGATACCTAAAAGATTCCAGATACCATCAATGAAGTTGTATGATGGTTCAACGGATCCAGAAGAGCATGTAGCCCAGTACAGGGAGAGGATGGAGATCAATCCAATTCCTGAAAGGTTGAAAGAAGCATGTCTATGCAAGGGATTTGGATCCACACTTACTGGATCTGCTCTTAAATGGCTGCTAAGTCTTCCCCCTTACTCTATTACTTCATTTGCTAATTTAGTTAACTTGTTCAATATTCAATTCTCTTGTAGTAGAAAGTTTGAACGATTAACTAGTGATCTATATAGGGTAACACAAGGTCAAAATGAATAACTTAGAGATTATATCACTAAGTTTAGTAAAGAATCCTTAGAGATTCCCAACCTGGATATAGCTACGGCTGTTGAAGCCTTTAAAATGGGATTGCTTAGGGATTCATTATTCTATGATGATCTTGTTAGGACACCTTGTAGGAATCTTGATGAAGTAAGGACTAGGGCCCTTAGGTTCATCTGCCTAGAGGATGACAAGAGGATCCAGGACAGATTGACAGGATCCTCAAAACAGGATAAGCAAGGATCCTACTTCAGGAACAATAAATCCAAGTCCTATAACCAGAATGTGCACGTAGTGGAACAAGAAGAGGATGATGAGAATTATCGTCCTATTTCTGAATATTGTTTCTCTGTTGATAACAATGAACTAATCCTTGCAATGCAAAATCTAGGTGAGAAAGCTAGGTGGCCAAGGAAAAGTGATAAACCAGCTGCTACGAAGGATAAATCCAAGTGGTGTGCATATCATGAGGATTTTGGGCATCTCACTGAAGAGTGTATTGCACTTAGAAAGGAAATTGGTTATTTGTTAAGCAAGGGGCATTTAAAGGAACTCTTGGGACGAAAGAAGTCAAGAACCCAGGATCCTAAAAGGATCCCGGAAAGGGCTCCTGCTCCTCCGGCAGATGCACAAGTCATAAATTTCATATCTGGTGGATCAGACATCTGTGGTACATCCTTCTCAGCAGCAAAACGACACGCTAAGGAAACCAAGATGGTTAATGGAGACAGACCCGTCAGGACCTCCGTTGTCACCCAGGATAAAGTCATTACTTTTGATGAGGATGATCGTGTTGACATCCAGGATCCTCACCATGACGGTCTCATAATTACATTGTTTATTTCTAATCACTTTGTTCGCAGGATCCTTATAGATGGAGGAAGCTCTGTGAACATCATTCAGCTAGATGTTCTCAAGAAAATGAATATCCCAGAGTCCGATATTATCCCAAGATCCTCAGTACTTGTAGGATTCAGTGGAGAAACAAAGAATACATTAGGGGACATCAAACTCCCAATCTATATTGAAGGATTGCATTCTTATCAAAAGTTTTGTGTTATTGATTGCTTATCGTGTTGTAACGTTATCCTTGGCAGGCCATGGATACATGTTATGAAGGCAGTTCCATCCACCTATCATCAGTGTGTAAAGCTTCCAAGTCCATGGGGAGTGGTGAAAATTGAGAGTGATCAACAGGAGGCTAAGAATTGCTATACCTCATCAATGAAACCAGCCTCAAGACCAAGGGAGCAATAGCAATTAAAGTATCCTTCAAGAGACGTCTTGGAGGCAAGAGAACAGGATTTGAAAGAAATCCTCATGGATCCTGATGATCCTGAATCCAAGATCTTCATAGGGTCAGGGATCCTTAGCGATGTTGAATAAGAGCTATTATCCTTTCTCAAAAGAAGGAAGACCACCTTTGCCTGGAAACATGAAGACATGACAGGTATATCTAAGGATATAATTACTCACAAACTTGGCATTGACAGGTCATTCAAGCCAATTCATCAAAAGAGGAGGAAGTTTGCACCTGAAAGAAATGCTATTATCCAGGAAGAGGTAGATAAGCTACTTCGAGCAGGAATGCAGGTGCTACTTACCAAAGGCTTGTCAATATGATGTTCAAGGACCAAATTGGACACACTATGGAAGTCTATATTGATGACATGGTGGTTAAGTCCAAAAGAGCTGAGGATCACCTTAAAGACTTGGAGGAAGCATTCAATATCATTGATAAATTTAATATGAAACTAAATCCTTCTATGTGTCATTTTGGTGTAAAGGCAGGTAAATTCTTAGGATATATGGTAACAAAGAGGGGCATTGAAGCAAGTCCAGAGCAAATTAAGGCTATTGTGAATATCAAATCTCCTGCCAATGCTAAGGATGTGCAAAGGTTGACTGGCAGGATTGCAGCCTTGAACAGATTCATATCCAAATCCTCAGAAAAGTGTAAGGAGTTCTGTTTTGGTCAAAAAATCAGACGAAGATAATGTAACCAAACTCTCTGTTACGGGGTATGATGCTTGAATTGGTTTATAGCAATAAGGATCACTATGAAAAATAAATAACAAGTGACACAAGGTTTATACGGGGAAAAAGCCCTTGATCAAGAGTTGATCTCCGGCACAAAAAACCCCGGGTGATGGAAACTACCGATCACCAACTCAAATTAAACAAGTAATGTGTTACAACTTCGGATGATAGCGAGCTAAATACAAGGATCACTATAGTGTTCGGTGTAAAAAGTGTACGAAATTGCTAAGTGAATGAACGAGAGCTGTTGTGAGCGGTTTTCAGAGTGTGTGTAGCCAAAAATAGCAAAAGGTGTTGTCTAATTAGCTCGCCACCCCATTTAAATCTAATAAAAATCTAAATAACAAACTATCCGCAAATGGTGCAAGTCCTCCACGACTCCACAACGTCCACTTCTGACCAAGCACGTGCGGAATAGACTTAGAATATTCTCCAGAAATATCGCCAAGACCAAGTCCCAATCGATATTCCTGCAAAACAGTTACGAATTCAAAACAGACAATCATTAGTATATGGATCCTTAGGATGATCCATGATCCTGATCCTGAGACACTTCTGAGGATCACTAACTGACACAGAAGTAAGGATCACCAAACAGGATAATAATTGAGGATCACGGGTCATATAGAAATCCACCCCTAACAATTGCCCCCAAAATATAAGGAGTTATATTGTAAATAAACGAGTTGTATTTTGTTGATCTTATCCGCAACAAACTAACGGATAACTAGCCGTTGAAGACGGACTAGCCGTTGCAAAGCTGACGTCACTGAAGTGACAATCCTGCAAATCATCATTATAAATAGGAGTTAGAGATAGGATCAATATGCATTTAAATCCGAAGAAACTCCCTTTAAATTCTCAGTCGAAGATCAATCAGGTATCTCTTCTCTTACTTCTCCTTCTCTTACTCTGTTTTTCTTTCTTTACCAACATCAATGATGCTCCGATCTTCCCCCGCTAAGGATCACCAGAAGGATAGCCCCTTGAAGAGTCCTGGGATCATCAAGGACTCAGTGAATGAAAGGTGTTGCTTTACCGATGCTTAAGTAGATAAGATCCGTCTTTGCTTTCCGGCGAACGCCTTCTTCAAACCTTTCGATCCCACGGTTCTAAGCGACTATGTTTCTGAAACATGGGTTGCCTTTCCAGTTACTCCATTCACCATAGGATACACCTATCCTTTTCCAGAATTTACCCAATCCTTCTTTTCCCTTACCGGCATCTCTTACATCCAAGCTATGCCGATGATTTGGAGGGTTTTGTACACCCTGGAGAGGATCATAGAGCAGGAAGGGATTGATTTAGGAATGTCAGAGCTGACACAGATGTATGATCTCATGACGTTCGGATCACACTGATATCTGTTTAAGCGAAAACCCGGCGAAGAACATCCCATTTTTAAAGCCACCAAGAATGACACAAATTGGAAACGACGCTTCTTCTTTGTCAAGAGGGATACCATTCCAAACGGAAAGCATTTGCCCAGGAAGTGGTCCACCAATGGTAGGACAGAGGATCCTGAGAAGGATCACCAGGTAATCTTGCTCTTGTGAAAGGATCATTAACCCCTTTTTGTCTTGTGTTATGCAGCTATCTCTGTTTCGCACCTCATCACAACACCCGCAAACAAGGAAAGGCTTGCTGCTTTTCGGAGGCTTGATCCTGGAATAAGGTCATTCAAGATAGACACCCAAGACTCACAAGAAGTATCCTCAGGTTCCATCACCATGTCAAGTAAGTATCCTGCTTTTTGTATAGTTGAATATTAAAATAAATAGTTAAATTGAAATAGGATAAGGATACTTATCTGGCTTTAAATGTGTAGGTGCCGGAAAATCTTCCAAGCCTGCCTCCCAGTTCAACATGGCCGACCTTGATGCTGTTCGATCCAGGAAGAAGAGGGCCACTGCCAGTCCTAGCGTCTCCATTCCCAAGGCACCCATTAAAGGAAGGGGTGGCAAGAAGAGGAAAACCTCTGATGCAGAGGACCTACAAGGCCTGCCGCTGATCCGCCACCAGTTCCTTGAATACTTCAATGATGTGAGGATCATCAATTCTGCCTAGGTATCCTACTCATTTGAGGATCATCTGATCTTGAATTGCTTTGTTTTCTTTCTTTGCAAAAATTTGCTGAGATTGAAGATTATGTGGGAAGCGTCGATGAGCTGGATAAGAAGATTGCTGACCTCCAACAAGTTGCAGTGCTTAAGGATCTTAAGATTGCTGATCTTGAAAAAGCCCTTAAAGACGCCGAGACTCAGACAGCTAAAATCTTAATCGACATTGACTATGAGAAACATGAGCTCGTGGAAGGTGCAAAGGTCTCCGCTGCCATCACGATGTATCAGACAAAACTAAAGATGGCCCAGGAAGCTCAAGATCCTAACTTCAACAGAAGCAGCTGGGATGTTGAGGGCTGGAAAGCAAGGTTGGCTGATCTTGAAGATGATGAGGAGGCTGAGGAGGTTTTAGCGATCGAGGCTGGAGGTAGTGGGAAGGATCAGGTTAAGGATACCGAAGCTGGAGGGGATGAGGATGCAGCGAAGGTGTAGGTTGCACAATTGGGCGATGATGGACATTCTTAGACGTAGCCGGAGCCCAATTTTTACATTTAGTAGTAGTTTTTTGTGGTTGTGATGTTTTAAGACAATGATGGTCTGTAATAACTAGACAATAGCTATTAGGGTTAAGGATCATGAATGATCCTTTGGACAATAGGTAGGATTACAATTGGTGGAAGGATCCTCTGTTTGGGGGATGAAGCCGTTGTGATCCTGCCATCTTTTTAATTCCTGCACTACCAAGACCTTTAGACAATGGACACCCTTTATCTACCCCAGCGGACGGGCCACGTATTGCTGGTAGATGCTCGGGGTAGGTAATTTTGACAACTTTCGACGGTCAAACTTTTGTTAATAAAATAACCTTAATCTCTTTTGGCTTATCTTATGTTGTTATCCTTGTTTATCCTTATAATTTTCAATTGTTTTGATATACACTTGTCTGAACGGAAAAAGTTGAACAAATTAGATAAAAAATATTTAAGATATGATCCAGGATCAAATATCTTATAGTTGGAAAATTCCAAAAAGTGGTACATTTTAAGGATCATGAGTTCTGTTGTCAAAGTATCAGGGTTATTCAAATAATCAATGAATAAAATCAAATTAGTTAAGGATCATACCTGAGGACCCAAGTTAGGATCCTAACTCTTAACATTATTATAACCAGGATAACCACAGAACAAACCTTAGTAAAAGGTAAGGATCAAGGATCCTTGGTTGTTTAACTTCGAAGACCTGAAATTGAACATAACTTAAGCCATTATAAGATAAAGGTTAGCAACTGGGGACAAGCCCAAGGATAACTGGGGACAAGCCCAAGGATCGTATGCAAACTGGAGTGTGGCCCTAACTGGCGACTATCCAAACTTAGTGGCATGAAAATGCCAAAACCTTAGCTAACGTGAAAACGCTAGAAACCTTAAGAACGGATGTATGGTACGTCTACCATTATACGTAGGATCCTAGGTATAGCCAGTACAATGGAATTATCAGCCCCTAAAATGAGTACTGGTCCCACTGCCGTGAACTATACCAGGATCAACGTGCGCTACTGGCGGAACTGGGGTCAAGCCCAAATAACTGGGGTCAAACCCAAGTAACTGGTTGCTTTTGTGGATGATCACCCTTTTGTTAAGAGTACCTGAACCTTCAAAACTCAAAATCACGTGAAAGGGGGATAAAGGATACAGGATCCTTATCCATATATGAGAAAATAAGGATATGAAATAGTTTGTGATTAGAGGGTTACCAAAATGAGGATCATCTGTGCTTTAAGGATCCTTTATGGATATTTATCATGTGAGGATCATGGATCCTCATCACATGAAATATTTCTTCAAATGGACAGCATTCCAAGCTTTTGGTAGTAAGTCACCTTCCATTGTTAGCAATCGATATGCCCCCTTTCCTGCCTCAGCTTCAATTAAATAAGGGCCTTCCCATTTTGGTGCCAACTTTCCATCAGCAGGATTGGTAGTATTCTGAAATGCTTTCCTTAGTACCATATCACCAACTTGGAATTTCCTGATCCTGACATTTTTGTTGTAGGCACCGGCCATTCTTTGCTGATAACTGGCCATTCTTATCCTTGCCAAATCTCTGATTTCCTCTATAGTATCCCGGTCCTGAACCAAGTTCTCATCATTTACCTCAGGATCACGAATACTGGTTCTAGCAGTTGGAACCACCATTTCTGTAGGGATCACTGATTCTGCCCCAAATACCAAAGAGAATGGAGTTTGGCCTGTAGCGTTCTTAGGAGTTGTCCTATCAGCCCAAAGCACATAAGGTAGTTCTTCTGCCCATTTCCCTTTCTTGGATCCAAGCTTCTTCTTCAAATTGTTGATGATGATCTTATTGGATGATTCTGCCTGACCGTTAGCTTGTGGGTGGACTGGTGTTGATGTTATCATCTTAATCCCCCAACTGTCACAAAAGTTAGTAGTTCTGCCCCCAATAAATTGGGAACCATTATCACATATAATTTCAGAAGGAATACCGAATCTAGTTATAATATTTCTTTTAATGAAGGATATAACTTCTTTTTCTCTGACTTGGGCAAAAGCTTCAGCCTCTATCCACTTGGAGAAGTAATCAGTCATGGCAAGCATGAACACTTTCCCATTAGGTGCCTTAGGGAGCTTACCAACTATATCCATGCCCCATCTCACGAACGGCCAAGTGGAGGATATAGGATGCATTAATTCAGCTGGTTGATGAAGGGTATTGCTGTGTCTTTGACAAGGATCACACTTCTTAGCATACTCCACAGCATCTCTCTTCATAGTTGGCCAATAGTATCCTGTCCTCAGGATCCTTGAGAATAATGCCCTGCCCCCAGTGTGGTTTCCACAATCTCCTTCGTGGAAGTCTTTCAAAACTTCTTGGATTTCAGGATTCTCAATGCATCTTAAATATGGTCCTGCAAGAGATCGTTTGTACAACATATTATTTAAAATTGTGAATTAAGATACCTTAATTTTGAAAGCCCTAGGGTTTTCTCCTGTAGGAATCTCTCCATGTTGTAAGTATCTCATGATTGGGAGGATCCATGATCCTGAATGGGATTGATTATCATTGCTAGGGGTGATTGCAGAATCCTCTCCTATCTCCATAGCCACATGATCCTCGATAGCCGGGGTCAAGATATGGATAATAGGGATCTTGATATCCTCCGGGATCTTCAAGGATGACCCTAAATTGGCTAGTGCATCTGCCTCTGCATTCTCTTCCCTTGGTACCTGTGTCAAACTAAAGGATACAAAAGAGAGTGCCAATTCTTTGACTAACTCCAGATATTTGATTAGCTTTTCACCATTAACAACATTGGATCCATTAAAGTGATTAGTGATTAACAAAGAATCTACATGTACCTCAAGATACCTGATCCTCATATGCTTAGCAATTTGCAAGCCAGCTATCAAGGCTTCATATTCAGCCTCATTGTTAGTGGTTTGGAACTCACAAGCTATAGAGTGGGGTATTATGTCCCCCTGTGGCGATTTTAGTAGTATTCCAAGCCCTGTTCCTTTGACGTTTGAGGATCCATCAGTGTAGAGTATCCAAGGATCCTTGGTCTCTTCAAGCTGCTGGACTTCTATTTCAGCTTCCTCTTGCAAATCACTACTGAAATCTGCCACAAAGTCAGCTAACGCTTGGGATTTAATGGCTGTCCTTGGCTCATATCTTATATCATATGCACTAATCTTCACTGCCCACTTAGCCATCCTTCCTGACATTTCAGGTTTCCTGAGGACATTCTTAATTGGAAAATTAGTTTTAACGATAATAGCATGAGTTTCAAAATAATGTCTTAATTTAGTAGATGCCATTATTAATGCAAGGATAAGTTTTTCTAAGTGTGAATACCTGGATTTAGCATCAAGTAAACTCTTACTTACATAATAGACAAGATGTTGTGTACCTTCGTGATCCTTAACAAGGACAGCACTTACTGCTTTTCAGGATACCGCAAGATATAAAGATAACACATCTCCTTTTTCTGGTTTCATCAAGGCTGGGGCCGAGGATAGGTAATCCTTAAGAGCTCTTAAGGCACTCTCATGCTTTTCAGTCCACTCGAATTTCTTGTTCTTCCTTAGGATATCATAGAATTCCTTGCACTTTTCTGAGGATTTGGATATGAATCTGTTCAAAGCAGCAATCCTGCCAGTTAACCTCTGAACATCCTTACATTGGCAGGTGACTTGATGTTCACTATAGCTTTGATTTGTTCTGGACTGGCTTCAATGCCTCTCTTCATCACCATATATCCTAAGAATTTACCTGCTTTAACACCAAAGTGACATTTTGAAGGATTAAGCTTCATATTATATTTGTCAAGGATATTGAACGCTTCCTCCAAGTCTCTTAGGTGATCCTCAGCCTTTATCGATTTTACCACCATATCGTCTATGTAAACCTCCATAGTTTGTCCAATCTGATCCTTGAACATCATATTCACTAGCCTTTGATAAGTTGCACCTGCATTTCTTAGTCCGAATGGCATAGCAATATAGCAGTATATAACAGTTGGAGTCATGAAGGCTGTATCCTCTTGATCGGATGGTTCCATATGAATTTGTTGAAATCCAGATGAGGCATCCATAAAAGTTAACAGTTCATGACCCGCTGTTGCATCCACCATGGAGTCAATGTGGGGTAATGGGAAAGGATCCTTGGGACATGCCTTATTTAAATCGGTGAAATCGACACATACCCTCCACTTTCCGTTTTTCTTTTGAACAACAACCACATTGGCCAACCATCTTGGATACTTGACCTCTCTAATCATACCTGCTCGGAGTAATTTCTCTACCTCCTCCTGGATAATGGCATTTCTTTCTAGTGCAAATTTCCTCCTCTTTTGATGGATTGGTTTGAAGGACCTATCAATGCCAAGTTTGTGAGTGATTATATCTTTAGATATACCTGTCATGTCTTCGTGTTTCCATGCAAAGGTAGTCTTTCTCCTTTTGAGGAAGGATATGAGGTCTTCCTTCATTTCGCCAAGGATCCCTGATCCTATATAAACTTTAGATTCAGGATCATCAGGATCCATAAGGATTTCCACTACATCCTGTTCTCTTGCCTCTAAGACATCCCTTGGAGGACACTTTGATTGCTATTGCTCCCTCGACTTTGATGCTGGTTTCATTGACGATGTGTAACAGTTCTTAGCTTCTTGCTGATCACTATCAATCTTCACTATTCCCCAAGGACTAGGAAGCTTCACACATTGATGATAAGTGGATGGGACTGCCTTCATGTCGTGTATCCAAGGCCTGCCAAGGATAACATTACAACAAGATAGACAGTCAATAACACAAAATTTTTGGTAAGAATGTAGGCCTTCGATATAGATTGGGAGTTTAATGTCCCCCAGAGTATTCTTAGTTTCGCCACTGAATCCAACGAGCACAGAGGATCTTGGTATGATGTCAGATTCAGGAATATTCATCTTCTTGAGAACATCAAGCTGGATAATGTTCACAGAGCTTCCTCCATCTATAAGGATCCTGCGAACAAAATGGTTAGAAATAAAAAGAGTGATAACCAAACCATCATGATGAGGATCCTGAATGTCAACACGATCATCCTCATCAAAAGTTATGACTTTTCCTTCGGAGACACTGGATGTTCAAATGGGTCTATCTCCATTATCCATCTTGGTTTCCTTTGCATGTCTTTTGGCCGCAGAGAAAGATGTTCAACAAATGTCTGATCCTCCAGAAATAAAGTTTATAACTTGTGCATCTGCTGGAGGGGCTGGAGCTTTCTCTGGGATCCTTTCAGGATCCTGAGTCCTTGACTTCTTTCTCCCCAATAATTCTTTCAAGTGCCCCTTGCTCAACAAGTATCCAATTTCTTTTCTCAATGCGATGCATTCTTCTGTGAGATGCCCAAAATCTTCATGGTATGCACACCACTTTGACTTATCTTTAGTTGCAGCTGGTCTATCATTTTTTCTGGGCCATCTAGCTTTATCACCTAAATTCTGCATCGCAAGGATTAGTTCATTGTTATCAACAGAAAAACAATATTCAGAGATTGGAGGATAATCCTCGTCATCCTCTTCTTGTTCAATAGCATGCACATTCTGGTTATCAGATTTATTATAGGATCTGAACTTGTTGTTCTTGAATGAGGATCCTTGCTTCTCTTGCTTTGAGGATCCTGCTAACCTCTCCTGGATCCTTTTGTCATCCTCTAGCCGGATGAATCTAAGGGCCCGGGTTCTTACCTCATCTAGATTCCTGCATGGTGTCATAACAAGATCATCATAGAATAAAGAATCCCTAAGCAGTCCCATTTTAAAGGCTTCAACAGCCGTAGCTATATCCAGGTTAGGAATATCTAAGGATTCTTTACTAAATTTAGTGATATAATCCCTTAATGATTCATTATGACCCTGGGTTATCCTATACAGATCACTAGTTAAACGCTCAAATTTTCTACTACAAGAAAACTGGTTATTAAATAGATTAACTAGATTAGCAAATGAGGTAATAGAGTAAGGAGGAAGACTTAGCAGCCATTTAAGAGCCGATCCAGTAAGAGTGGATACAAATCCCTTGCACAGACACGCTTCCTTTAACCTTTCTGGGATGGGATTAATCTCCATCCTTTCTCTGTATTGTGCTATGTGTTCCTCAGGATCTGTTGAGCCATCATACAACTTCATGGTAGGCACATGGAACCTCTTGGGTATCTCAGCATCACAGATTGGTGGAGCAAAACGAGATATCTTGTGGCTCCCATCTGCAATCTCTGGGATAGGCTTGACCACTCCTGGGACGCTTGATATCATATCCTTTAACTTTTGCAATTCTCTGGCCATGGCATGATTGATACCTGTATCCTGCATGAGGCCATGGTTAGTAGTATAAGAATTATTAAAGGTGTTACCTCCCATTGGATTCAAATTAGGAAGAGTGGATATGAATCCATATTGCTGGGACTCTGGGATGACCGATGGACCAGTAGAAGCAATGGTCTGCATTGGAATGAAATCTCCCTGATGGATATTGGAACTTCCTGATTGCAAACTCTTTAAGGATCCCGGAATCTGGAAGGATCCTTGAAACTGAGAGTATCCTTGAACCTGGGAGGATCCTTGAACCTGGGAGGATCCTTGAACCTGGGAGGATCCTTGAACCTGGGAGGATCCTTGAACCTGAGAGGATCCTTGAACCTGGGAGGATCCTGGAACATAGGAGGATCCTTGAACCTGGGAGGATCCTTGAACATAGGAGGATCCTTGAACCTGGGAGGATCCTTGAAACGACCAGTATCCTTGAATCTACTGCGCTCCCGAGTATCCTCCTGAGCTTGCAAAGGATTCTATATGCTGAGAATGGGATCCTGATGGTTGGAAGTGTAACCCTGAGGCCTGAGTCATTGCTGATGATCCGTAATGCACTCCTTTTGGTCCTCCCACATATTGAACGTCTGGAACCACTGAAGGCTGAGAAGTTATCACCGGAGTATCGAAATTCAAAGATCTGGGCATTAGTGGGGAATGATCCTCTGCCGATCTCTTCTGTTTCTTGATGTCTCCAATTTCTCTAAGGATCCTTTCATTGGTCTTGTCCTGCTGCTGGATATGCTCCTTCATCTGCAAAATCAGAGTAAACAAGTCACTAGTAGTAGGAGTATAAGAAGCAGAAGAAGTTGGAGGTTTTGAGAAAATGGGAGTTGGTTTCTTCTCGGCATTTTTCTGAGGTCCAGAAGGTGGTGAATGCCCTGGGATGAATTGACTGCAGCCATCGCACTGGAGGTATTCTTTGATGATGAAGCCATCTACTCGTATGCAATGAACCGGAATGATCACAAAGATGAGAATTTCTTAGAAGTGAAGCACCAATTGCCCCACGGTAGGCGCCAAACTGTTTTGGTCAAAAAATCAGACGAAGATAATGTAACCAAACTCTCTGTTACGGGGTATGATGCTTGAATTGGTTTATAGCAATAAGGATCACTATGAAAAATAAATAACAAGTGACACAAGGTTTATACGGGGAAAAAGCCCTTGCTCAAGAGTTGATCTCCGGCACAAAAAACCCAGGGTGATGGAAACTACCGATCACCAACTCAAATTAAACAAGTAATGTGTTACAACTTTGGATGATAGCGAGCTAAATACAAGGATCACTATAGTGTTCGGTGTAAAAAGTGTACGAAATTGCTAAGTGAATGAACGAGAGCTGTTGTGAGCGGTTTTTAGAGTGTGTGTAGCCAAAAATAGCAAAAGGTGTTGTCTAATTAGCTTGCCACCCCATTTAAATCTAATAAAAATCTAAATAACAAACTATCCGCAAATGGTGCAAGTCCTCCATGACTCCACAACGTCCACTTCTGACCAAGCACGTGCGGAATAGACTTAGAATATTCTCCAGAAATATCGCCAAGGCCAAGTCCCAATTGATATTCCTGCAAAACAGTTACGAATTCAAAACATACAATCATTAGTATAAGGATCCTTAGGATGATCCATGATCCTGATCCTGAGACACTTCTGAGGATCACTAACTGACACAGAAGTAAGGATCACCAAACAGGATAATAATTGAGGATCACGGGTCATTTAGAAATCCACCCCTAACAAGTTCTATGAGATTCTGAGGAAAAACAAGAAATTTGAATGGACTGAGAAGCATGAAAGTGCTCTTAAAGCTCTTAAAGATTACCTATCCTCAGCCCCAGCCTTAATGAAACCAGAAAAGGGAGATGTGTTATCCTTATATTTGGCGATATCCTCAAAAGCAGTAAGTGCGGTCCTTGTTAAGGATCACCAAGGTACACAACATCCTGTTTATTATGTAAGTAAGAGCTTACTTGATGCTGAATCCAGGTATTCACATTTAGAAAAACTTATCCTTGCATTAATTATGGCATCTACTAAATTAAGACATTATTTTGAGACTCATGCCATTATTGTTAAAACTAATTTCCCAATTAAGAATGTTCTCAGGAAACCTAAAATGTCAGGAAGGATGGCTAAGTGGGCAGTGAAGTTGAGTGCATATGATATAATATATGAGCCTAGGACAGCCATTGAATCCCAAGCATTAGCTGACTTTGTGGTAGATTTCAGTAGTGATTTGCAAAAGGAAGCTGAACTAGAAGTCCAACAGCTTGAAGAAAACAAGGATCCTTGGATACTGTTTACTGATGAATCCTCCAATGTGAATGGAACAGGGCTTGGAATACTACTAAAATCGCCACAGGGGGACATAATACCCCACTCCATAGCTTGTGAATTTCAAACTACCAACAATGAGGCTGAATATGAAGCCTTGATAGCTGGTTTACAAATTGCAAAGCATATGAGCATCAGGTATCTTGAGGTACATGTAGATTCTTTATTGATCACTAATCACTTTAATGGATCCTATGCTGTTAAAGGTGAAAAGCTAATCAAATATTTGGAGATAGTCAAAGAATTGGCACTCTCTTTTGTATCCTTTAGTTTGACACAGGTACCAAGGGAAGAGAATGCAGAAGCTGATGCATTAGCCAATCTAGGATCATCTTTGAAGATTCCTGAGGATATTGAGATCCCTATTATCCATATCCTGACCCCTGCTATCAAGGATCATGTAGCTATGGAGATAGGAGAAGATTCTGCAATCATCCCTAGTGATGATACCCAATCTCATTCAGGATCATGGACACTCCCAATCATGAGATACATACAACATGGAGAAATTCCTGCAGGAGAAAACCCAAGGGCTTTCAAAATTAAGGTATCTCAATTTACAATATTAAATAATATGTTGTATAAATGATCTCTTGCAGGACCATATTTGAGATGCATTGAGGATCCTGAAATTCAAGAAGTCCTAAAGGATTTCCATGAAGGAGATTGTAGAAACCACACTGGGGGCAAGGCATTATTCTCAAGGATCCTGAGGACAGGATACTATTGGCCCACTATGAAGAAGGACGCTGTGGAGTATGCCAAGAAGTGTGATCCTTGTCAGAGGCATAGTAATATCCTTCACCAACCAGCAGAGCTCTTGCATCCTATATCTTCTTCTTGGCCATTCATGAGATGGGGAATGGATATAGTTGGAAAGCTTCCTAAGGCACCAGGTGGAAAAGTATTCATGCTTGCTAGGACTGACTACTTCTCTAAGTGGATAGAGGCTGAAGCCTTTGCTCAAGTCAGAGAAAAGGAAGTTAAGCTAATGGTTAGGCAGAATCATCCAACAAGATCATCATCAACAATTTGAAGAAGAAGCTTGGATCCAAGAAAGGAAAATGGGCAGAAGAACTACCTTATGTGCTGTGGGCTGATAGAACAACTCCCAAGAATGCTACAGGCTAAACTCCATTTTCTTTGGTATTTGGGGCAGAGTCAGTGATCCCTACAGAGATGGTGGTTCCAACTGCAAGAACAAGCGTTCGTGATCCTGAAGAAAATGCTGAAAACTTGATTCAAGACTTAGATACTATAGAAGAAATCAGGGATTTAGCAAGGATAAGGATGGCCAGTTATCAACAAAGGATGGCTGGAGCGTACAACAAAAATGTCAGGCTCAGGAAATTCCAAGTTGGGGATATGGTATTAAGGAAAGCATTTCAAAACACCACCAATCCTGCTGATGGAAAGCTAGCACCAAAGTGGGAAGGACCCTATTTGATCGAAGCTGAAGCAGGAAAGGGGGCATATCGATTACTAACAATGGAGGGTGATCTGCTACCTAGAGCTTGGAATGCTGTCCATTTGAAGAAATATTTCATGTGATCATGATCCATGATCCTTACCAGACAAGTATCCTTGAAGGATCCCCGCTGACGGATGATCCTCTTTCTGGTAACATTCCAGTCTTAAACTATTTCATTCTTTTTATTCTAACAAGGATAAGGATCCTGCGTCCTTTATCCTCCTTGTACTTGAATATGAGTTTTGAAGGTTCAGGTGTTTTTAACTAAGCGTTGAGTATCCACAGAAGTATCCAGTTATCCTTTGGGCTTGTCCCCAGTTTGGGCATGTCCCCAGTTTCGCCAGTAGCACACGATGATCCTGGTATAGTTCATGGCAATGGGACCAGTACCCGCTTTAGGGGCTGACAATTTCGTTGTACTGGCTATATTCAGGATCCTACGTATAATGGTAGACGTACCATACATCCGTTCCTAAGGTTTCTAACGTTTTCACGTTAGCTAAGGTTTTGGCATTTTCATGTCACTAAGTTTGGATAGTCGCCAGTAAGGGCCATACTCCAGTTTACATACGATCCTTTGGGGTTGTCCCCAGTTATCCTTTGGGCTTGTCCCCAGTTATCTTTTGGGCTTGTCCCCAGTATATTGGGCTTGTCCCCAGAATTGTTGGGCTTGTCCCCAGTTACTAACATTCATCTTTTATTGGCTCAGTCCAAAGTAATATCTTATTTCAGCCCCAAACAGAGGATCCCTCCACCATTTGTAATCCTACCTATTGTTCAAAGGATCATCCATGATCCTCAACCCTAATTACTATTGTTCAAGTACAGACCAACCATTGTTTATCAAAACATCATCAAAACAAAAAACCATAACCAAACTAAAAAAATGGGCCCCGGCTACGTCTAGAAATGTCCATCATTGCCCATTGTTGCAGCCTACACCTTCGCTGCATCACCATCTCCAGCTCCACTAGCTTCACCACCATGATCCTTGCCACTACCACTAGCCTCAATTGCCAGAACCTCATCAGCCTCATCCTCATCCTCCAATTCAACCAGCCTAGCCCTCCAGCCTTCCACATCCCAGCTGCTCCTACCAAAGGCAGGATCCTGACCTTCTTGAGCCATTTGTAGCTTGGTCTTTTACATGGCTATGGCAGCGGAGACCTTGGCATCCTCTGTGATTTCATGCTTTTCATAATCGAAGTTGATCAGAATAGCAGTCTTCTGAGCTTTGGCATCTTTGAGATCCTTTTCAAGGGAAGCAATTTTTAGATCCTTGAGCGATGCGACTTGTTGGAGGTCGGCAATCTTCTTGTCCTGCTCCTCAACATGCCCAACATAGTCTTCAATTTCAGCAAATTTCTGCAAAGAAGATAAAGAACAGTTTGAGAACAAGTGATCCTCAAATAAGCTGGATACCTAAAGCAGGGACAAGGATCCTTACCTCGTTGAAGTATTCAAGGAACTGGTGGCGGATCAGGGGCAGACCTTGCAGATCCTCTGCTTCGGAGGCTTTTCTCTTCTTGCCACCCCTTCCTTTGACGGGTGCCTTGGGGATCGAAGCAGTTGGGCTGGCAGGAAGCTTCCTCTTAGAGGATCGGACGGTGTCAAGCTCAGTGACACTAAATTTGGAAGCGGATCTTGATGATTTTCCAACGCCTACACACCCAAAACAGATAAGTGTCCTTATTCTATTCATATATAATTACTTATTTAAACATTTGAATTTAAAAAGAACAAGATACTTACTTGACATGGTGACAGAGCCTGAGGATACCTCTTGTGAATCCTGGTTAATTTTCTTGAATGATCTTGCTTCAGGATCAAGCTTTCTAAAGGCAGCAAGTCTCCCCTTGGTGGCAGCTGAAGGAATAATGTGCGAGAATGTGATAGCTGTACAAAAAGGAACAAAAGCATATTAGTAATCATTATCAGAATGAGCTTACTTAGTGATCCTTCTAAGGATCCTCCTATCCTACCATGAGTGCTCCATTTCTTCGACAAATCTTTTCCATCCTGGATAGAATCCCTTCGGACGAAGAAGAACCGCCGTTTCCAGTTGGTATCGTTTTTAGTAGCCTTAAAGATGGGATGTTCTTCTCCGGGTTTACGTTTGAACAAATATCGGTGGGATCCAAACGTTGTGAGATCATACATCTCAGCCAACTCCGATATTCCTAGGTCAATTCCTTCCTGCTCGATGATCCTTTCAAGGGTATATAGGACCCTCCAGATCATCGGCATAGCTTGGATATAGCAGATGCCGGTAAGGGAGAAAAAGGATTGGGTAAAGTCTGGAAAAGGATAGGTGTATCCTATGGTGAAAGGTGTAACTGGGAAAGCTACCCAAGTTTCAGAGATGTTGTCACTAAGAGCAGTGGGATCAAAGGGTCTGATAACAGTATTTGCTGGAAAACAGTGGCGGATTTTATCAATTTGTGCATCGGTGAAACAACAGCGTTCTTTTGTGGAATCTTTGATGATCCCTTGACTTTTTAAGGGGCTGTTCTTCTTGTGATCCTTGCCCGGTGAGCTTCGGAGCATCATTTTTGAACGAGATGATGGTAAAGAAAGAAGAGCAGAATATGGGAAAGGAGAAAGGAAAAGAATTACCTGTTTGATCGTCGAAGCAGAATTTAAAGGGAGTTCTCTCGAACTTAAATGTGAAATGATCCCTATCTCTAACTCTTATTTATAATGATGATTCTGCAGGGTAGTCATTTCACTGACGTCATGATCGTAATGGCTAGTCCGCTTATAACGGCTAGTTATCCGTTGGTTAAATACGGATAAGATCGACAAAATATAACTCATTTACTTACATATTTACTCCGTATATTTTGGGGGCAATTGTTAGGGGTGGATTTCTAAATGACCAGTGATCCTTGTTTACTGTTGGATTTAGTGATCCTCAATTCTGTCTGAAGTAGTGATCCTCAGAAGTGTTGCAGGATCAGGATCATGGATCACTATAAGGATTCCTGTACTAACGATTGTCTACATTGAATTCGTAAATGTTTTGCAGGAATATCAACTTGGACTTATTCTTGGCGACATTCCTGGAGAATATTCTCAGTCTATTCCGCACGTGCTTGGTCAGAAATGGACGTTGTGGAGTCGTGGAAGACTTGCACCATTTGCGGAATGTTAGGTAGGCTTGATATTTTCTATTTTTAAAAGGGGTAGCGAGCTATTTTAGAAACACTTAGCTATTTTGGCTACACACACACTCATACAACCGCTCTAACCAGCTTTCGACAAAACACTTAGCATTTTTCATACATTTCTACACGATACACTATAGTGATCCTTGTACTTAGCTCGCTATCGTCCGAAGTTGTAACAGATTGTTTGTTTAAATTAAGTTGGTGATCGGTAGTTTCCATCACCCGGGGTTTTTTGTGCCGGAAATCAACTCTTGATCAAGGGCTTTTTCCCCGTATAAATCTTCGTGTCATATGTTCATTACACTTCATAGTGATCCTTATTGTTGTTCATCAATTCAAGCATCATACCTCACAACAGAAAGTTTGGTTACATTATCATTGCTTGATTTTTGACCAAAACAATCTCAGGTCCAGATAGTTGCTTTTCCCCAATTTCTGCCCAACAGACTGGGGTTCGCACTTTCGTCCATAAAGTGCTTCGAATGGTGCAGCATTAATACTTGTGTGATAACTATTATTATAAGAAAATTCTATCAAAGGTAAGTGATCGTCCCAATTACCTCCAAAATCAATTACACAAGCTCTAAGCATGTCTTCCATTGTCTGAATTGTCCTTTCGCTTTGTCCGTTCGTTTGAGAATGATAAGTTGTGCTTAGATTTAACTTGGTTCCCATAGCTTTTTTGGAAACTTGACCAAAAAAGAGAGGTAAATCGACTATCTCTATCAGAAACAATTGATAAAGGTATTCCATGTAAAGAAACAATTTCATTTACATATAATTTAGCTAGTTGTTCCATACTAAAGGTTTCCTTCATTGGTAAGAAATGGCCTGACTTGGTTAGCCTATCTACAGTCACCCAGATTGTATCATTACCTTTCTTTGTTTTGGGTAATTTGGTAACAAAATCCATTGTTATCAATTCCCATTTCCACACTGGCATTTCTAATTGCTGTAACAAACCTGAGGGTTTCTGGTGTTCAACTTTGACTTGTGAACATGTTAAACATTTAGAAACATAGGCTGCTATGTCCTTTTTCATTCCTATCCACCAGAAATTCTTCCTTAAATCCTGGTACATTTTATCACTTCCTGGATGCATCGTATATTTAGATTTATGGGCTTCTTCTAAAATACCATAACGTAGGTTTCCTAATTTAGGTATCCACATTCTCTTTTCATGGAATCTCCAAATTCCATTTGTTCCTTGTTCTAATTCTTTTAGCATATCTTTTAATTTTTCAGTATCATCCTTGATTACTGACTCTTGTGCTTCTCTTATCTGATTATTTAAATCTACTTGTAGATTTAATTTAAGACAACGTACCCTTTTTGGCTTTTCATGATACTTTCGGCTTAAAGCATCTGCCACTACATTTGCTTTTCCTTCATGATACTGGATATCACAATTATAATCACTAAGCATCTCCATCCAGCGTCTTTGTCTTATATTCAACTCCTTTTGCTTGAAAACATACCTTAAACTTTTATGATCAGTGAATATGGTAAACTTACTACCATAAAGGTAATGTCTCCAAATCTTAAGAGCAAAAATTATAGCTCCTAATTCTAAATCATGGGTTGTATAATTCTCTTCATGATTCTTAAGTTGTCTAGATGCGTAAGCTATAACCTTTTGTCGTTGCATCAATACACATCCATAACCTAATTTAGAAGCGTCACAATAGACTACAAAGTCTTCAGTTCCTTCTGGTAACGCTAGTATGGGTGTATGGGTTAATCTTTGCTTAAGGATTCTAAATGCTTCTTCTTGTTTTAATCCCCATTCAAACTTAACAGATTTACAGGTTAGCTTAGCTAAAGGAATGGCTATTCTAGAAAAATCTTGAATAAATCTTCTATAATAACCGGCCAATCCTAAGAAACTTCTAACCTCGGTTGGTGATCCAGGGGTTTTTCATTTAGTAATTGCCTCGATCTTTGTGGGATCCACATGAATTCCTTCATGATTGACTAGGTGTCCCAAAAACTGTACTTGTTCTAACCAAAACTCGCACTTGGAAAATTTAGCGTAAAGCTTTTCCTTTCTTAATAAACTTAAAAGTGCGTGCAAATGCTTTGCATGATCCTCCTTATTCTTAGAGTAAATGAGAATATCATCTATAAAAATAATTATGAATTTATCCAAATATGGCTTACATATTCGGTTCATCATGTCCATAAATGCAGCTGGGCATTGGTTAAACCGAATGGCATGTCAGTAAATTCATAATGGCCATACCTTGTTCTAAATGCGGTTTTAGGAATGTCCTCTTCCTGTACCTTTAATTGATGATATCCTGACCTTAAATCGATTTTAGAGAAAAATTGAGCTCCTTGCAGTTGATCGAACAGATCATCGATTCTCGGTAATGGGTACCGATTCTTAATCGTGACTTTGTTCAATTCACGGTAGTCAATGCACATACGCATTGATCCGTCCTTCTTTTTAACAAACAGTATCGACGCTCCCCATGGCGACGAACTTGGTTGTATAAATCCTTTCTCCAACAATTCGTCTAATTGTTTCTTCAATTCTTGCATTTCTGCGGGTGCCAAACGGTAAGGTGCTTTGGCAATCGGTGCTGTTCCTAGTATTAAATGGATTCTGAATTCAACTTCTCTATCTGGAGGTTGCCCTGACAATTCTTTTGGAAATACATCTGAAAACAGAGATACTACTAGAATGTCTTTTAAATCCTTTCCTTTAGTGTTAGTGATTATAGAAATCAAATACACTAATGACCCTTTTCTTATATAACTTGCAGTTTTCATCACAGAGATGAATTTTGTGGATCTAGATGGTTTATCTCCTTTTATGGTGATCGTTTTACCTTTTGGTGAATTTACTTGAATTGACTTTTGATCACATAAAATACTGGCTTTATTGGCTATTAACCAATCCATTCCTAAAACAACATCAAATCCTGCCAGATTCATGGGATAAAGATTTGCAATAAATTTCTGATTTAAAATTTATATTCTTGCTCCCTGCAAGATTTCAGAAATCCTAATGGTTTCTCCATTAGCTGTTTCTACTAAACATTCTTGTGGTAGTTTAGTTAATGATTGATTTAGAAATTTGCAAAATGATGTATTAATAAAACTTTGGTTTGCACCAGAGTCAAATAATACTTTCGCAAAAACATCATTAACTAAAAACGTACCAGCTATGACATCTGGAATCATCTTGGCTTCATCTGCAATTAGAACAAATGCTCTAGCATTTTGAGTATTCTTGTTGTTTGTAGCTGGAGCTAATTTCGGACAATTAAGCTTGATATGACCTTGTTCTCCGTAGTTGTAACATATCCTATTATTAGCTTTCTTCCTGCATTTTTCTTCCTTTTGTCCCGATATTTTGCAAAAGTTACAGTATATGGAGCATCTTCCTGAATGCTTTCTTTTGCAATTCCTACAGTAAGGTGCAGAGGTAGAACCTATATTTTTTCCCACGATTAGAATTTCAAGAACGAAATTCTTGTGTGAGCTTTTGGGTTAGGTTCCTCCTTTGATCTTCTTCTCGGGTACGGACTAATTCGTCTGTCAAGGTATTTGCTAGTTCTACAGCTTCTTCTATGGTTTGAGGCCTAGTTGCCTTGACTACGTGTCTTATCTCCCCAATTAATCCCCAAATATAACGGGAGATCAATACTGGTTCTGGTGAAGCAAGAGTTGACACTATTCTAGCATATTCGAAGAATAATTTAGTGTATCCCTTACTATCCACACCAGTCATCCTAAGGTTTAGGAATTTGTTAGCTATCTGCTCCTTCTCATTTGGTGGGCAGAATTTCCTTTCTACCTTGTTCTTAAATTCTTCCCATTCCATATTGTAAGTTTTATCACTTCCTCTCGATTGGAGGATAGTGTTCCATCATTGTAGTGCTGAATTCTTAAACAGATTAGAAGCAAATAGTATCTTATCTTCTTCAGCAGACTTGCTTATTCTTAAGACTGCCTCAGTTTTCTCTATCCAGTGTAGGGTTGCAATGGCTCCTTCGTTGCCCGAGAATTCCATTGGTTTACAAGACCAGAATTCTTTATAAGAACAACCATAAGACACGGTTCTTCTCCTTTTCGGAATGGGCAATTGAAGTACAGGTCGCTTATTGCTATGCTTACTTTTATTATTCGCGTCTTGAATCGTTTGAATAATTAATGGCATTGCATCTATAATTCCTTGTGCCACTATATGTTGAACAACACTATTATCCATATGGTTTCCATTGTTATTGATGCTTGGATTCTCATTAACCACGTTAATGTTACTCTGGTTATCATTATTCAGATTTCCTTGATTTCCTTCGTCGGCCATCTGAATTTTAAACATTTACTCCATATTAATATCACAAGATAATATTTAATATAGTTAATCACATGATACGCAATCTAGCCAAAAACGTTGATCATTGCGACTTTTACTCTATTTCCATATACTATTATGCATCTATTACATACTAGTACTGAAATAAAAATTACAATACCAACAGAAATAGGATCACACTAATAGTAATAGGCATCCGTACACACATATTTTATTTCATTTTTATTTTATTTTATTATATTATTATTACTATTACCATTCCTACCATTTCATTCATGGATATGGATTTATCCAAAAATCCATATTGCGTTCATCGTATTTCCATACGAGTCGCTCTCCTACTTGTCTCATTCTCTGACTGCTTTCTAAAATTTCTTCACCAAAAGTCCTAAGTTCTTGCACGTTTTCTGCACTCATTGGGGGTGCAAGTTCTAGGACTGGGTTCAGAATCTGGGGTGCGGGTTCCTGATATGGGGGTGAAAGTGCCTGAAATCGGTAAGGATCTTCCAAAATTTCCCTAATGTAGTTATCATGGTAATAGGGATCTAAAGGGTAAATACCTGGATAGACTCCTATGTTCTGTATAGGTGTGTCTTCATGAATCGGGTAACGTTGCACATAGTCCCTAACGTCATCCCACCAAGGGTCGTAATTTGGGTCTAGGGGATTTGGTGCTGGTACCCTAGGGATTTCCTCTGGGTTGAAGTCATGCATCTCCACTTGGTTTTCAGGGTTTTCTATTTCCATTGGTTGGTCAGGGATTTGCAATTGTGGTTGGGGTGCTATTGTTGCTCCAGATTAGGGTCAGCAGCAGTTGTGGCTAGGATATGGAAATTGGCTAGGCTTCTATTAAGCATATCTTGTGTATGGGCATCTGTCTTTCTCTTAGCAGCTGCTAGAACTCTTTGCTGTTGCAACTTTCGCATTCTTTTCCTACGTGCAAATGCTTCCTTACTGAACCATCCTCTTTTCTTATGAGGGAATGGCTCTTCTGACTGAGCTTTAAAGGCAAACATCCCTTCTTCCTGATCAGCAGAATACCCAGAAAGGGCAGGCTGTGAAGAGGTACCTTCACTCCTAGGTGAATCAGACAATTGACGACACATGTCTGAGGGTCCTTGATCACTCATACTGTAAACTAACAAATAGTCAAATAACACATAACAAATAAATACAGTTATGCACGTATTTCCGTAATTTATTTTCTAACACAAAATTTAGAATTTAAGTGTCAGCAGAACACTTCTTTGGCTTAGACCAGTGGCTAGGCTCTGATACCACCTTCTGTCGCAACCCCCCGATCCCTTATCTGTCCCGGGAACGGGCGGACGTGAACTCAGAGTTTCGGTGGTATCAGCTTGTTAATTTGGCAGCTAAAATTACACCAGGACCGTAGTTAGGAAATGTTTATCAGAGTAAAACCATCATATCTAATATTAATAATCACTTGGGCAAAACCCAAGTTTCTTATTACAATACGTTTATAGGGATAAACTCTATTTATTGAATTTAAAACATCGTCTTTTAGGTAACTTTTATAGCCACATTTTTCCCAAGCCTTCAGTGCTCTCCAGCTGGCTTTTTACTAATTGGCTGTCACATTGTGTTACCTGAAACGTGTTTTAAAAACATTTGTCAGCGGGAAATACTGGTGAGTGAATCCCAGTTTAATCAAGAAACATTTTATCAATTAAAACAGTATTGAGAGCGATCACATTGTTTATTTCTACACAATTAATAGTAGTTTACATATGAGGGGGTCAAAGAGTTTGGACCCCCGCCATCCAATACCGTTAAGTATTGAAGGGGGTCCTACTAAATTTGACCCAGGTCTTTGCAGGATCTATACACTGAACAAGGCAATACTCTTACCAAACCGTTCCCTTAACCCCCGACCAGGTAGCCAACATACCTCCATATAGACCGTGGAGATATGAATGGTGTAAATCTTTTATTTTATATAGACAGTAAAATAATGCCAAGACACAACGGACAAACGATAAGGAAAAATCACCTTCAACATAAGAAACTAGTTATTAAAGTCATTAATACAAAACCAAGTAAAAAGTGCGAAAAGATTAGAAGTAAAAACTATTACACTAGACACTTTGTCTTCACCAAGTGATGTAAGAGACTTAGGTAAACATGGCCTTGATTGTTAAGAACTCTTACGATCAATCTTGGATCCCGAGACGACTCACACAATCTATGATGGACAATGGATGATAGTGGTGGATGATGGTGTTGTGATGGTGGTGGGTGGTGGGTGAAGTGTGAGAGAGGTGGTGTGCCAAGGGATGGTTTGAACTTGAGCCAAGCACTCCTATTTATAGGCTGAACAGAAGCTCGGGCACGGCCCCTTGTCCAGTGGGCACAGCCCTGTGTCCATCCTCTTCTCTATCTTCATTAATTGCAGTTTGGCTGCATTAGTTGACCACGCCCCCGTGTCCGCTGGGCACGACCCCGTGTGCAGAAGCGTATCTGTACTATCAAGATTTGCCTGGATTCTACGAATCTTATAGTTGACCACGGCCCCGTGTCCGCTGAGCACGGCCCCGTGGTGGGCGATGGAAGCTTCTACAGCTTTGTCTTTTATGCTGACACTTGGGCACGCCCCCATGTTCATTGAACACGGGGCGTGTTCAGTCTTCTATTCTCTTGTTTTGCTTGGGAAGATGCTTTCGGGGAGGTCGGGTATGCCACGTTTGTTCCTTTTCTTGTATTTATGTTAGATTTAGCTGCCTTTTTGCTTCTTTTGTTAATTTGAGCTCATTTAATCCTGAAAATACAAAAGGAAGACAAAAGCACACTTTTTCCAACATTAGTACTAAAAAAAGGTTAGTTTTATGCCACAATTGATGTAATTTATATGTTGCATTTTGCACACATCAAATACCCCCACACTTGAATCTTTGCTTGTCCTCAAGCAAAACTCTTTATAATGTGGCTTTACACTCCCAAATGGAATGGGTAGAAGAGAAGGTTTTTGGGCTTGTCATAGAGTGTCGGGATTTCCAAGATTCTTTATTAAGTTTTATTTTTATTTATTTACAATCCTATTCATCATGATTTATTTAAAACTTCTCATAAGATAATTTACTTATTAGGGCATAACATGCCTCTTTAAAATTCTATTTATATACATGTTCACATACCTCACGGGGATCACTCAACACTCAGCCGAAGATGTATTTTAGTGAATCACTCGAGAGCGGCATGAAACTTACTCCTACCATAGGCTTGCCAAGCAATGAATCCTCCTCCTTTTTAACTATATACCTTTGTAAATATCAAGAGGACTTTTTGGGTGAAGGGTTAGGCTTGGGTTAAAGGTAGGTGGTTGGGTTAGTGGTTAGTAGAAAAAGGGCGAAAAGCGTAAAAAGTGTCGGTTTTTGTAAGACTTTTTATTTTTGCAATTTTTATTTTGATAAAGCCATAATTCAAACAAAGTTATTTTTGATGAACTTGCTTGTTTATTTCTTTTGCTTCATCATCAACATATATTTTTTTTTTGAAAAGTCATACGAAAAACCGAGCTTGTTACTAAAACAAAGGGTTAAAAATAAAAAAAAGTTTTGGTGGGTGAAAGGGTGTTTGGTTTGGGTTAAGAAATGAAAAGGTTTAGGCTCAAAGGGGCTAACTAGGGGGATTTTGGGTAGGTGGTAAAAAAAAGAAAAATAATGGTGTAGAAATAAAAAGAGTTAGTCCTAATGCCTCCATCATTTACTTACTCGGGTTTAAGTTGGTAAGGACCGGGAATGTATCGTCGTGGCAAGTTCTAGAGTCGTAAGAACCAAGCGGCTATTCACACAAGAAACGAAAAATGAGCATTTAGTTTAAAGATATGTATTTGTATGCTCAATAAAGGCTCAAAACTCACTTTTGTGGGAATGGGTTTTTATGTGATCAAGTATATATAATCAAATTTTAACTAAGCTTGTCATGCCGTTTCATAATTTTCTTATGTTGGTTCTTTTTATCACGACGCTATCGGTTGTAAATTTGTAAAAATATAACCTTTTTAGAACTTGAATTTCCCGATTTAAACCTAGACAAGTAAAAAAATGAAAATTTTTGCAAAAAAATTGGGGTGATTAGCGGTTCCTATAGAGTTTTGTGTAAGGCTTGTTATTAGGACTTGCAAGATTCAAGATTTTAGCATCCCCCCCACACTTAAATTACACATTGTCTTTAATGTGTCCCAAAAATAAGTTTTTAGGTTGATTGAATGTGTAAAAGGGTGTTAAAAAGCAAAAATTTGTGTTACTGGGCGTCTGGACACGGCCCCGTGGTGTCCGGGCACGGCACCGTGTTCAGGTGCCAGTAACAAAATTGAAAAAGAGAAACAGAAGCCTGGACACGGGGGCGTGTTGGGTGAACACGGCCCGTGTCCAGTTTACCTGAACTGGGCATTTTCTGCAGACTGTGCAGCACGGGGCCGTGTTGGGCGGACACGGCCCGTGCTGAACCTGCTGTAATGAAGAAAGTTCGTCGGATGGCCCTGTTTTCCTGCATGGGGTGCTGGTTCGAGTTTCCCTTGTTATCCTTTGCCATCCCGAGTGTGTTTTATTCATTACAACATCATCCAAACACCAAATTAACTAAAACCATCATTCATTAAGTCATAGAGAGGATTACAAAATAATCCTAAAAGTTAAAATACTAGATAGTTAGGTCAAAGAAACACAAGAAATCTAAACCAAGAAGTTCTAGCCTACTACTTATTCTATTAGCAAAATATCCGAAAAGATAAATCTCTCGGTTAGATGCGGCTTGAAAAACTTCTTTTTCCGAGCATGGGTTCCTCACACGTCGGCGAGCCATTCCTCTATCTCCCTAGGGAGAAGAAAGGCGGGCTCATTGGCATTGGTTTGAGGAGGTGCAACCTCCACCGGGACTTCTTGTAGATCTTCAAGAGGAGGTTCCGCTGGAATGTCGTCCCAACCGGTAGGATTGTTGATTCCAAGTGCTAGGTTCCAATCCTCTTGAGGGAGGATCGGTTCCATGGGAGGTGCTGCAAGAATGTTTAACCTCTGGTGCAAGAGGTTTATTTCTTGAAAACTGTTTTCCAACCCCACCGTAAGATAACTTATACGGTCTATTAGGACCTCCTCTACTGAAGTCATCTCGTCAAGAGCTTCACGTAATGCCATCACGTAACGTACAAGAGTCGCTTCGATTGATGACCTTCTCTCCCTTCGACCGTTTCTGGAGTGCGTAGAAGAAGTTCCACTGTTTTGACTAGACATTCTACGAAAATAAACCAGAAATAGTTCATTTTAATGAAACAGTACATCGGACACAGCCCCATGCTCAATGAGCACGGCCCCGTGTTCAACTTTCTGCATATTTTCGGAACAAGGAATCTTGGAGTTTTAAATTATTTTTCCAACTTATGAAGCATTTTTGAACAGAAATAACTTAAAACAATGTTGCGCAACTTATTTTTAGCAAGATTCCTTGGACAAAAATCTAATAATCAACACAATAAAGCTTGAGAGCAAGCTTCAATGGAGGTGTTGAGACAAGAAAGCTGAAGAAGAAGACAATGGATAAAAGAGGAAAGGACAAGATGTTTGTTAGAACCTTCTTTTAGAAAATACGTAGGATGGTAGGTGAGAAGATCCTCTCAAATCTCTGTCCCTGGATGGTCCAAATGTGCAGGATTCCTGGCTGCATTTATAGAAAACGACAGCATTGTGACAACCCGCACTAAACCAGTTATCCGTACAACTTAATTAATGACTAATTACTGCTTAATTACTGTGCTTGTTCGAACTAGCTGATGAACCGCTACTTGAAATACTGATACATGAACATACTTGCATCATACTTGCTTGCTGTCACTACATTATTTACATGCTGAACCCTAGTGACGAACATGATGCACAAAAAGCACAGTAGCACTAAACGGATACACAGTGAACATGCTGATATAACCAGCATCAGGCAGACACTGCCTCTAAGGCCTGTTAAGAGCCTCAAATATTTTGGCTACACTGGTAGTGAGTGTAGGGATATAAGGGTTGTGGTACTGCGTCTCTAGGAATAAGATACACTGATTCGGATGTGCCTAAAACGTACTTTAAGTACCAAACACAGCACTTTAATAATTAATCCAGCTTCTAGCTGACTAGTAAAGTGCCAGAACATGAGAAAATAACACTAGACACTTTCCAAAGTGTGGAAACAAACTGTGTCACTAAAAATGTTAATAACGACACTTTAAATACTTATTTAGCACTTTAACGGAGTAATATCCAACCGTACAACCGGACTTAACCCGGAACATAAAAATATTGTCATTGACATTGTTTTCTTTTTCTGAGCCAGTTAGGGTCCCCGAATACCCTAACACCTGTTGTAAATTACAACACTAATATTACACTAACTATACTCTAACTACTTAGTTCAAATCCAACTAAACTTTCCCCCCATATGAAAATGGCGCATAACATGGTCCTCTTCTCAACTTTCGATTATTTTCCCCATGTGCCACCAACAAGATCCAACAATTTCCCATGCACTTACTCTTGGGATTGTGAGAAGGTTATGATGACACTAACTTTTACACTAAGCCCCCCTAAGTACTTACCTATCTACCCAAATAACTTACAAATTAACCCCTCACTTGGCTGAAATTTCGGCTCCCTAGGCCCACCCCCACAAGATTCCTTAAAACTTTACTTTCCCCATGTTATCTCTTAGAGATTTGGATGTGATTATGTTGAGTACTTCACAAGCATTCAATCCAATGGACAAAAGACTTTGAGTTTATAAAGGAATCAGTATCTTATCACCACACAAAAACTCAAAACCATTGCTTTTCCCACTAAACAAAGCTACGGCCGAAACCCATAGCCACCACCCTCAATTCTTCGATTTTGTTCAAGCTTCCCAAGACCCACTTCAAGGTGCACAAGAGTGTTTTAGAAGGTGTGGAGCACTCGGATCGTCAAGGACCTCTCTCGCTTGTCTTTAACCACTCATTTTTCGACTAGTTTCTTCCCTAGCCTCGAGCTAGTAGTAAGTGACTCTAAACGCCTTCTTGATCTTGTCTAAAGTGGTTAATAAGAATTTTGTCGGTTGAAATTCATGAACATGTAAGAACAAAATTAAAAGTCTAGTAAAAATACTAAAGTTGGTGGTTAATAGCATACAACTTGTGTAAAAGTTGTAGTATTTGAGATTTGTGATTTTTGAGACCCGATCTATGATGTGGTAGCTCGGATCACCGTTTAACCCGACTTTGTAAGATCATGGATCTTCACATAAGCTCGTTTTTGTTTAACACGAGGGTTAAAAAGTGAAACTCTACCACACAAGATACATGAACTTGTGTAGAAATATTTAACTTGTGTAAAAGTGATTTAACCGGTACAATGGTGTTTAAAACTAGCGGATCTACGTATCTGCAAGTGGTATTTTTGAAGAACCACACATTTAAGAAACCATGTATTTTAAAGAAAGGATCTTACACTACCAAACATGATTTTATAAACCGCAAGTGTGTAAACACTTGTGAAATGAAAAGATCCGGCAAATAACTATTTTTGGGAAAAATGACTAGAAGTTGTAAAGTCGGATTTCTCTAAACACGGGGTTTTTACAAGATTAAAGTTACTTTATATAAAGATCTACATATATAAAGGAGATTTACACTATAGATTCGGAAAAACTGCAAGTTCATGTGATTATGCGATTTACATACTTATCGACTAGTTTGATGTGTCGGAAATTATTTGATTGAATAAAGAAGTTGTTGATTGATTTGTTAAAAGAAAATGATACGCTTGAAAGCGTGGCCACCTCCAGTTACAGAGGAAACTCTGGCGAAATTTTCTAAAAACCTAACACTTAGAATTATTTACGCAACAAGTGTTAGAACCTATTTTTGACATGTTTTTGAAACATAAATTTCGCCAGGACTTTATTTATTAAATATTCGGAGGTGGGATTTTCACAAATATTAACGTGATAAATATATTTTGTCACAACACTGTTTATGATTATTTAGTGAAAATACATAAATATTATTTTAGAGTAAAAATAATATTTACAAGCGTTAATGATCCCAGAACTTTGCGAACGCTTTCACCATAACAATATAAGTTACACCGGTAATTACATTACCACACGATTGATAAAACGTAACTTACGCACATGTATTGTATCCCCCATCCTTGGGAAGGAAATTAACTACCAAGTGTATACAGAATGTAAACACGAAATAGTTGTCTAACTATTTCCAAAACTTAAACAATAAAGCTAAGGCACGGCCATCCGTCTAATAGAATTAGCACTTATAGGTCGTCGCACAGCTTTCAGATTCGGAGACACTTGGTAGAGACGCACCGACTGTGAGTTCATGTCCCCCTTTTCTCTAACTGTTTTCAGTTTACTTAACTGCGGGGGTGAAATACATGTTACTTTGTTTACAAGTACTTTATACATGGTATGATTAACGTAAGGAGGTTTTAGATCATGTGAATGGGTAGTTAGAACACCGAGGGACTTAAGCGGTAGATCTATCTGGGTGTAGCGAGCCCAACCCCTGAGCCCGCATAATGGACCAGGTGGTGACTTTGTGCCCCAACGCCAAATACGCTAGGTTTGAATCTTCCTACTTGCATTTCACAACATGCTAATGGCCTTGCAAACCATTGGTGATCACAAGTCCTCTTACACTGCTACATACCAGGGAACTTTTATACTTACAAGTGTTTTTACTTACTCACTTGCACATGAACTCGCTCAACATTATTGTTGATTTTTCAACTTACATGTATTTCAGGAAATTAACGAGATCTGGCACGGTATGGCATGTTTTCCGCTGCACTAGTTTTCCGAGGTCATCCGGGGTTTAGGGGATGTGTCTCTTTCCTGGACAAGACACAGTCCTTAAACCATGTTTATGTTATGTTTAAGTTTGCAATGTCTGTTGGACAAGGTTATGAGTGTTGGTTAAAACAATGGTACTGTATTTTGTTTTCAAAACTTAATGGATGATCTTGCATGTTTTTAATTCATATAGCTTGTTATGGTTAAGCTATGGTATTAAGAAGTCACACCAAAATTTACCACGCTTCCGCAAGGCCAGGGTGTGACAAGCATGCTGGACACGGCCTCGTGTCGGCTGGACACAGCCTCGTGTGCAGGCAAGATCCTGACACGTTTTGTCTGTATTCTGACAAAAAGTTAGAAGGGAATCTTTTGGTGGACACGGGGGCGTGTTGACCTAGGCACGGCCCCGTGTCGGAAGGCTGTTTTATGAAGTTTGTCTATTTTCAAGGAACTTTTCCGGATCGGGTGGTTCCTTACTGGATGGAACAACCCCAAAGTGCCTAAGATACCTTAATTGTTCTAGATTAAGACGAGAATGCAAGAGGTTGTCGGTGAGGGTGATTCCTATGCTATATGTAGGTGGACAAGTCCAACCCTTTTCCGGGCTCTCGTTAAAGAAGGTGTATTCCGAATCGCTCAGGTCTATGTATGCATCGAACGAAGTCGATGGGGAGTCCTTCACGGCACAATCGACACAGGGACGACTATCGCTCAAGTCCTCACTAGAGTTAGAAGTATCGTCGGGAACAACGAAGTTGGTTGAATGCGATCCCAACACTTCTTCTTGGTTATCGTCTTGAGATAAATTATTGAAATCTATCCTAAGTTCTTTTAACCAATTAAGAATTAGGTCTTCTAACTGAAACAGTTCATCAAGAAGCATTTCTCCTAGAAAATCTGGTTGAGAGCATTCGAGGGAGAGATAGGGATTATTTTTACTTTCGCCCCTCTTAAGGATACAGGAAAACGATGGGTCTATATAGTGGGGCTTATAATTTAGAAAATAACATTCTAATTCCTTATGGGAACCACCACATATTTGACACCACGTACCATAAGAGTGCCGAAAGTAAAAATTATCAGTATCACTCATATTTGTGTCAGAAATTACCAACCGTCGGGATCTCACGGTTTTGTTTTCAGTAACTGAATCTTGGGCACGGGGCGTGTTGTGTTCAGCTTACTGTCTGACTTAAAACAGGATTGCCAGTTCCAATGATTGGGCACGGGGCGTGTTCAGCAGGCACGGCCCGTGCTAAGTTCTGCAGAAGCTGAAAAACTAAGAAAAATCCTAAAAAAAATAGAAAAATAAGAAAAAACGATTAGGCCGTTGATTCCTAACTTTCTTAAAATCCTTGTGTCCCGGCAGCGGCGCCAAAAAACTTGATGCTTGTGAAGTGTGTATTGGTTTTAATGTTTATTTTAAGCCCTTTTACACTTTTTTAGCCAAGTTTTAAATTTATAAAACACGATATTTACTAACACTAAACACACATATGGGCAAGTGCACCCATCGTGAGCGTAGTATAGTGTTGGTAAGATACCGAGGTCGTCCAAGGACACAAGAGCTTTTAGTACCGGTTTATCCTCAACGTCTAATCAAATCAAAAAGTTAGAAAAAGGTTTTAAACTAGAAAATAAAAACTAACTAAAATGCTGAAAAATAAAATAAAAATAAAAACAGATAGACAAGATGAATCACTTGGCTCCGACTCGTGTATAGTGTAACCTTTGATTATTTCCGCACTTTTGCACTATTTAAGAGATTATCTTAGTTATTGTAGTAGGCCCCTCTTTTGAAGGTGACGTTACCCTCAACCCAGTAGTTTGAGTCAGCAAGGATACAATCCTAAAGGGTCGGATTATTGAAAAATAATTAATTAAGTTATTAATGCGTATTATGGTAGGCCCCTCTTTTGAAGGTGACGTTACCCTCGGCTAAGTAGTCTGAGTCAGCAGGGATACAGTCCTAAGTAGCCGGGTTAAAGTATTAATAGTAGTTTACATATGAGGGGGTCAAATAGTTTGGACCCCCGCCATCCAATACCGTTAAGTATTGAAGGAGGTCCTACTAAATTTGGCCCAGGTCCTTGCAGGATCTATACACTGAACAAGGCAAGACTCTTACCAAACCGTTCCCTTAACCCCCAACCAGGTAGCCAACATACCTCCATATAGACCGTGGAGATATGAATGGTGAAAATATTTTATTTTATATAGACAGTAAAATAATGCCAAGACACCACGGACAAACGATAAGGAAAAATCACCTTCAACATAAGAAACTAGTTATTAAAGTCATTAATACAAAACCAAGTAAAAAGTGCGAAAAGATTAGAAGTAAAAAGTATTACACTAGACACTTTGTCTTCACCAAGTGATGTAAGAGACTTAGGTAAACATGGCCTTGATTGTCAAAAACTCTTACGATCAATCTTGGATCCCGAGACGACTCACACACTCTATGATGGACAATGGATGATAGTGGTGGATGATGGTGTTGTGATGGTGGTGGGTGGTGGGTGAAGTGTGAGAGAGGTGGTGTGCCAAGGGATGGTTTGAACTTGAGCCAAGCACTCCTATTTATAGGTTGAACAGAAGCTCGGGCACGGCCCCTTGTCCAGTGGGCACAACCCTGTGTCCATCCTCTTCTCTATCTTCATTAATTGCAGTTTGGCTGCATTAGTTGACCACGCCCCCGTGTCCGCTGGGCACGACCCCGTGTGCAGAAGCGTATCTGTACTATCAAGATTTGCCTGGATTCTACGAATCTTATAGTTGACCACGGCCCCGTGTCCACTGAGCACGGCCCCGTGGTGGGCGATGGAAGCTTCTACAGCTTTGTCTTTTATGCTGACACTTGGGCACGCCCCCATGTTCATTGAACACGGGGCGTGTTCAGTCTTCTGTTCTCTTGTTTTGCTTGGGAAGATGCTTTCGGGGAGGTCGGGCAATGCACGTTTGTTCCTTTTCTTGTATTTATGTTAGATTTAGCTGCCTTTTTGCTTCTTTTGTTAATTTGAGCTCATTTAATCCTGAAAATACAAAAGGAAGACAAAAGCACACTTTTTCCAACATTAGTACTAAAAAAGGGTTAGTTTTATGCCACAATTGGTGTAATTTATATGTTGCATTTTGCACACATCAAGGCCCGCGTAGATGTACTCAAGGGCTTACGCGGCCCGCGTTGACTCCGGGTCAACGTGTAGCTTGTCCGTATCATCGCCTAGACCCGCCACGATGATGACACGTGTCATCACCGGGCTGCGCCACTATCCTGATCTCTCGCGGCCCGCGTTAACTTAACGGGGGGTCTTACGCGGCCCGCCTTAACTTAAGAAATCAACGATATCAGGTTTCAACCCTGATACCGCCCACGTAAGTGGTTGGGGTGGGTCCTACGCGGCCCGCCTCAGCTTATATTTCAAATTTAAATTTTATTTTTAAATGTTATATTGTATTTCGGGCTCGGTTTTTACATACGGGGTGTATTTAAAGACATATTGGGGCATTTTAGGGTATAGGAAATATTCTGAGAGTGTCGGTTTATTGAGGGTTGTTACATGTACAGCTTATGATGCATATGGTACAACTTAAAACTGCATGACCGCACACTGTTGTGAGACCGCATACTCTCATGTGGGTCGCACACCATAGTGGGCCACACACTTCATTTGGATTATTGGATTGTTTTATAGATTGGGCCACACACTCTGATCTGGGCTACTCGCACAAAGTGGGCCGCACACTCTCGAGGTCGCACACTCGTGAGGTGGTCACACACTTTGTTCTGTGGGCCTGAAACTTGGACTGCACACCCATTGGGCTCGTACACTCGTACAAGGGTCGCACAGTCTTAACAGGCCCATAAGTTGGCCCGTACAATTTGAACCGTATGCTTTGGGCTTTTGATGTGAACGTATGTTGTGACTGTTATGCAATACGTGTTATGTGACAACCATGCTTGTATGCAACTTGTTGGAATACATGTAGAATAATACGTGTATTACCAGAATGTAAACCTGATTTGTATGGTGACCATAGTAGGACGTGGTTAACCACATTAGCTCAAGTGACTTTTATCTGCCGAGCTAAACTAAGGTGAGTTCACACTTTTTATAAAAGCATGTATTCCTGGTGGATTGGGAACGGAATAAACAACAACTGTCTCCTTGTGTAGGATACAACTACGTATTCTCCTTGGGTAGGATACGGGCAACCTTGTCTCCTTGTGTGGGACAGATTGTTAATTTACTATTTATTCAACATGTCTTAAGCGGACTAGACGGAACTCTATCTGAAAGTCTCCACACATTTTATACCAATTAATCTTCGGGCCAATGGCGAACGGGATGTTAGTTAGTAGCGATATTAGGTCTAACGAGCCTCACACCGTGCCGCAGAGGACGAGAGTGAACTATATGCCTGGGCACTAGTCAATAATGATAGACATTGACTCGGGGCACTAAACATAACCACCATTAGTTTCGGTATGGTACGGGTTTAGTAGCTTAAAACAACGGGGTAGCTCCCCATGACATCTTTTATCAAAAATAGAGTAATTTAAAAAACTTACGTTTTTGGAACAACGCTAAACAACTATGAACTCGCCAACTTTATGTTGACACGTTACTACATGCTTTGCAGGTCGTTAGGTATTTTGCTGGAGCTTGCACGGAGGAATGGTCGTTGTGGCAGGGAACCATTGTTGGGTTCCTATTATGAACTTAAACTATTAATTGGGTTTTAAACTTTATGCTTCCGCTAACACTTAAACTTGGTTTTGGATATTTGTTTTCGTAAACCCTAATCGTATTAATTGTGATGGATTTTTATTTTACTTATTGTTCAATATGATTGGTGGCATGATCATGGTCAGTCATACGCCCCGCGGTAATACTCCGCACGTGGATTTTGAGGGTGTGACAAGAGTCCTTTCCCTTTCGCCAGAACTCTGTTCTTCTCTTCCATACTACTTTGGGTAATCTCTTGACCTTCTACCTGCTGAGAATGACTCTTCTAGGATTGTCTCCTTGTGTATTATTAATTGGCTTTGTTTTTAACTTTTTGTCCTAAGTCTTTAAGTCAATGGTTTGTCTAGATCTTTGTGCTTAGCAGCTATTGTCTTGCCTAAGGGAGGGATGTCTCTTCCTTATTCGTTTATGGGGAGGTTCTACCTTGTAGGCTTTATACTTACTGCCCTGCTGATTAGGAGATGTCTCCTATTTGTCTGATGTTGTGTTTGGTAATTACCCGTTTCCTTCTATTATTATGGTAGGAGGAATGGGTTTTGGCCTACCCCGCCATCATGTAAGCATCAAGTGTCCATATTTGATCCCTCAAATAAAAAAAAATCAAATTTGTATTATTGGCTTTTGAATCACAAAACTTGATATTTACCTTTTGACGGAAATCTCGACATTTTAGCCATATTATGAAACAATACAAAATGGATAAACTGATATGTCACCAACGAATATTTGTTAATAAATTACGAGATTAAATATTCCAAATATGGCACATCAAAAATTGGAATGTTAAAATGCATCTTGTTATCTTAAAGGGTCTGTCTAAATGCTTCCCCTTCCTGACTAAACATACCCACTATACGAAAGGGAAGTTTTGTTTAATGATGGATGTTACATTGTTACTTCCATATTTATAAGAGAAGGATAATACGTTTAGTAGCACCCTATTTAAAAGTGCTAAATGAAGCTATATTGGATGTTGCTAATTAGACAAACACATGTGCGACCTAACATGTTTATCATAAAGAATAAGCAATATGATAAACTGGGGCTATCTTTTAGTCTTTATTAATTTAAGACCATATGCTATAGGTTTATGTCCGTCTCACTTCATCGTCACTTCATAAAGTATCTGTCACCTTATTGACATATCACAACCCAACTATCCTTCAACCTCTTTTACTAAAATCTACTATATATTCACCCCTTTCACGCCCTATTAAATAATATTAAAATTTTAAAAAGTAAAAAAAAAAAACTCTGGTTAGTTGAATTTAAGGGTCCCACCATCAAAAACAACATACCTTACCGTTCCACCACCCACGCCACCCTCCACCCCGCCCTCCTTCGACGGTGTGCCCCGCCCACTTCACGTGCGCCCCCTGGCAGGGGGGCTGGTCCATAGCAAGTGGTATAAAGAATTACATGCGCATATGCATGTTATGCAGGGCTGGACACAACCTTGTTTTGTAGGTTCTTAGAAACACATTCCGTTTGAAAAAATATGGAAAAATGAGTTAAAACCTCATATGATTTGAAAAGAAGTAGTGAGATGATTTGAAAGGAAGTAGTGAAAATCAATCAAAAGTAACCTATCATCAAAACCTTGTATGTTACGGTAACATGTATTTTTGTAATTTATTATTTTTATACACACATGCTTGTTGTGGGTAATATGAAATTATGCACTGTTAATTTATCGTGAAAGGTTTTGTTTATTTTAAAACATGTGCTCACCGTAATTTTAAAAAAAAAATTACATGTTTATATATCCTTCCAGTTTTACGTGCATTTGTCTGAAAAGTTATTTTCAATTGAGTTTACATGCACATGTATAGGTTATTGGAAAGTGGCTAGTTTTGTCGGAGATAATCTAGTAAAAAACAGGGTGATATGTGTCCTTTTAGAAAGAACATTATGTTCTTCTTACTTCATCTTCAATTTTCAAACGTATATAACTTTTTCATATAATAATATATTTTTCTAAATTATATTATATTAATTAATATTTCTTTCTCTTTAATTTAAGTAGGCTATTTCTATATTTTTTTACAATATTTTTTTACTTTAAAAGCTATAAAGTTACGTGATTGTGTTAGATGATTATGTTCCGGTACGTAATTACGTACCATATGTACAAGCAGTAACAAATGCTTAATGTGACCCTACATCTATAATCACGTACCATATGTAACAAGTGTAATGTCACGTGATTATTTATAGGTACGTAATTACGTTATTATAATTTTTTACGGTGTAATGTTTTTTTTACTAAAGTCATGTTTATTACATGGTTATGCATTCAATATAATAAGAACTTAATTTTTTAATGCTATTACATGATTAGATTTGTAATGTGATTACCTGGCCTAGCATTCATTTTAAGAGTGTTTGTGTACATCATAAGCGATGATACAAGTGAATAAAAGTTGATGCACAAACACAATGGTGCATTAGATGTCATTGTTATATAAGAAAAGACTGTTAAATATCTAAGCTTAGATGTAAAATCAATTAAAAATATACCCTTTTGATTAAAATCTTACCAAAAATAATTTAATACAGTTTAATCCTTTTTTTTACTCTTCATTGTTTTCCCACCATCCCACCAATTCCAACGCTATGTTTCATCATGGGTTTTTTTAAGGGCTAATTTATTAAAAAAAAAACCTCACTGTACATACAACCAAATGATAAAAAATGGTCCAAACCAAATTTACATATAGAGGTTATAGAACTTAAAACTACACGATTGATCCCAATCGAGCGGTTCAATCTTTGCCCAATGCTTGACCCATAGATATCCCAATGTTTTCAGTTCTATCAAAATATTCCCAACGTCGAGGTTTTTCGACTTGAAAGTAACTTTGTTCCTCGTTCTCCATATCAACCAACACGCTAAAAGGAACAGCGCCCAGATGTATGCCAAAGAAATCCTGCAGTATGAATGCATAAATGGGAGGGATGCTGCACCAAGTTGAGACAGACTGCCATACTACTGCCGCTATAAAACACAAGATCAGAATGTGGTCCCATGATTCATCTGATTCACTGCAAAACGAGCAAGTAGAGGAGTTGACATGGATACCCCTTTTCAGTAATTCCACCTTTGTTGGGGGGAGGGTTTCTAGCCATACCCCATCCGAATATGTTTGACCTTCTTTGGAAGCCACTTATTCCAGGATAACCAAGGCCCTTCATGCGGTAAAACTGGTTCAGCTAGAAGTTTTCTAAGTGTTTTGACTAAAAATCCACCATCCTCGTTGATAGTCCACGTCCATTTATCTTCACCAACCTTCCTCTGCACTGTATTGATAATGTTTATACATTCTTCAAGTTCATTGACCTCCACTACGCTTTCTGGTTCTCTGCTTCACTTCCAATCAAACAACACATTGTCCCTAACGGAGCATAGTTTTGCTTGCTCCAATCTGAATAGGTTCGGGAATAAATCTTTGAAGCACAAATCCCCCACCCAACGATCCGTCCAAAACCTTATTGAAACCCCATCCCCCGTGAAGGGGTAAGGTCCCAAAAACCTCATAAAAAGGATTTGAGACCATACCACAAACCAACCTTTTAACCTTTTGACCTTGCGCGGCCGCGCATTAGTCTTACAAGAGGAAGAAGAAATCAGCGATCTATAATCGCGCGCCCAAAGGAAAACATAAATCCTTGCGCCTTCCCCCATTAGCAAAGGATAAAAATCCTGAGATCAATACTTCCGCCCAAATATCCAGACTTGGATATCATTTTACCCGGACTTGGAATTTATTCGTCTGTGTCCACACAGCAAGGTGTCACACCAGATTACAGCAGTAATCTTCTAGAAAGAAATACAATCGTGCACCACCTAGACGGTTATAACCGTCTGGACACGTGTCATTACCACAGGCACCCCTGGAATCACAACGAAGGCATGCAATTGGAGAACAATCTCCACTTAATCACTTTCCACGTGGCAATTCCCCAGCCATAGATCAAACCACGATCCGTGTGCATTCACATCGGATCGAGGCAACTTAACGTCTGATCAAAGAACTTAACGGAAGGAAATGTAACCGTCACGGCGTTAGCATCTTCCGTCATCTTTTCAATAACATGTTTTCCCTCCCAAACTCCCGGTTATAAATACAAGAACTGTTCAGGTATAAACTCAGATTACACCCACTTCTCAAATACTTTCTCTTCTCCATTACCAATACTTATTCTCACACCGGAGTCGGGTCAAGGAGAGAACCCTCTTCTCCCCTTGGCGAGGCTAACGGTGCTCTTTTTTGCAGAATCACCGGAGAAGAAGACCAGCTGTGACTGAATCAATCGAGAGAGAGCTAACCTTTTTATGCGGATTCCAACCCCCTAGCTATCTCGGTTCCGACCATTTAGTTAGTGTTTCTTCATTGGCGCCCACCGATTCCTCAGTTTTCTAGTTTCTATCTCGTTTCGATTCAGTTCATTCCATTTTCTGTTTTTACACATGGCAGAAAATTCGTCATCCCACCGGCAATCTGGTCCTCGACCAAACGTCGGAAACAATTTCCAAATAGAAGGATCCTCAGAACATTGGTTTAACAGATGCCAAACTGCTTTAGACACAATCGTTATACAAATCGCCAGATCTGATTTCCCAAACATCAGATCTGGAAAAGAAATCAACACTACAGTATTGGACCCACCAACACCACGTCGGGGGGACATCCAATCCAGCCAATCCAGAGATAGCAGTTATCAGAAACAAATACACATGGTTCAAGGAGGTCCGTCACGAAGACCAAATAAACGAGCCTATGATCAATATTGGAGAGAACAACAAGTCGTGTTCCCTGTTGTTCCTGGGGGCCCTCAGGAAGAACGACCAGTAATTATCACTGATATTTTCGGTCATTACCGAACGGACTATATGTTCATAGATCCAGGAAGCTCGATGGACATCATATACAAGCAGTGCTTTAAACAGCTCGACCTAGAAGATAAAGCACGTCTAGAACCGGTCGATTTCCCCCTCACCGGATTTTGTAATGAAGCTGTATTCCCATTAGGACAAATCGCTTTCCCGGTGACTTTATCAGATGGCGAACATTCACGAACAGTTACAGTCAATTTCATGGTCATGACAGCAACATCACGTCATGATGTCCTGCTCGGGAGAAGATCACAAAGAGAGTTTAGCATGATCACTTCCATCCCACATGCTGCTTGCGGATTTCCGACAGAGACCGAGGTTGCAATTCTCTATTCAAGCAAAGAAGTCATGTACGTGGACGACGAACCACCAGCAAAGGTAGTCAAACCTTCGGCACCAAACGAACCAGATAAATCGGTCCTGAACAACGAATACCCAGAGCAGACCATTCTGCTAGGACAAGCCATTTCACCGGCAACACGCATACAACTGAAAGAATTGTTGTCTAACAACAAAGATATATTTGCTTGGTGCCCAGCAGACATGACTGGAGTCCCACGCGACATCGCGCAACATTGTTTAAACATCAAACCATCAGTAGAACCTGTTGCTCAGGGGAGGCGCAACTTCAGTGAAGAAAAAGCAAAACCAGATCAGGGGTATGGTCACTACCTCGAAGCCCTCGACCATTGCAGAGGCTAATTTATTTATAACATGAGGTGTTATGTGGGTGATTTATTGATAACATGAGATGTTATGTGCATACGTGCATTTTATTTGCGATGACCTAACCTACGTGAAACATCTTTCAGAAAATGCCTCCAAAACGGGGTGTACGCACACCCACCAACGAGGTGGAACTTCAGGGAATCATTGCTACAGTCATCGCACAATACGAGGCCTATCACTCCGAGCGCAACGGAGGTACCCCAGGAAATAACCCACCCAACGGCTGCACCTACAAGCAGTTCTTAGACCACAAACCTCGAGAGTTCGACGGCACCGGGGGTGCCCTAGCCTTCGTACGCTGGGTTGAAAAGACAGATTCTGTTTTACGATTGAGCAAATGTGACCACGAACATCAAGTCAAGTATATAACTGGGCTATTGATGGATGAGGCTCTGTCATGGTGGAACCATCAAATTCGGACGATGGGCGAGACCGCTGCATATGCTATGACGTGGGACGAACTGAAAAATTTGATGCGTGAAAGATATTGCTCGAGGGCAGAAGTCCAGAAATTGGAAACAGAACTGTGGAACTTGAAAATGAAAGGACCAAAAATAGCAGAGTATGTGCAGAGATTTAACGAACTATCACAAGTTGCCATACTCCTGGGGACACCAGAATTTAAAAGAATTGAACAGTTCATAAGGGGATTGGCACCTCAGGTTCTAAGCCTGGTAACAGCATCAAAACCCTCGACGGTCACCGAAGCTATCAACATAAGCATAGCACTCACGGAAGAAGCAGTTAGACAAGGAAAATTTTCCACTGCAGAGGAGAAAAAGGAGACTGCTATAAAGGCGTCTGGGGATAACAAGAGGAAGCTTGCAAATTTCAAGGTGGTTACTCGGGTAAGTAACAAGAAGAAGGCCAAAAAGGGAAAAGATTACAAGGGTATCCTACCTAAGTGCGACAATTGTTTACGTTATCATGTCGGACGATGCAAATATGGAAATTGTGGTAACTGTGGCAAAGTGGGACATGTCAAGGAAACTTGTTGGCAAAATACTGAACTTAGTAATGGGGGCCAGGACGGTAGTGAGAATCACGAAGGGGACAACGACAATGATAATTGTCAAGACAGAATGAGTGATAAACAGAAGCGCGCTCGAGGATGTTTAAACTGTGGAAGCAAAAAGCATTTCAGAAGATATTGCCCGAAAAGCAATCAGGCGCAAGGATGAGAGCTCCCCATCGGAGCTAGGGAGGCACGCCAGAGATCCAAGCATGGATAGCGGTACGTCCCACATTACTCAATATTATGCGTCTGTATTGCCAACTACTGTTGCAAATTTTACGATTCACAATTCTAGTATTCAAGGACATAATTGGTTTACGTAGTGAGTGAGTAGTTAGTCCAGTACCCATTAGAACTAGCTTAGAGGAAGCTAGTGGAAGCCAACGCAGTAACTGGAATCGGCACGATAGAACCCGGAGAGCGTAAGTTTACGCTAGATCTATTGCCAGTTGAGTTTGGAAGCTTCGACGTGATGGACTGGTTGACGAATAACCATGCGGAGATTATCATCCGCGCCCCGATAACGAACGAAGAAATGATCGTGACTCATGGAGCAGGGTACGCTCCTACGGATTATCAGACTAAGGAAACCCAAAAATACTCGCACAAAGGATGTGTTGCATTCTTGGCTCATGTTATGGAAAAGGAAGTCGAAGCACCCAAAACTCGAAGATATCCTTGTGATTGGAGAATACCCCGAAGTCTTCCTCGAAGACTTGCTGAAATCATCTCCTCACGATTAGTCGAATCCCGCGTCGATTTAATTCCGGGCACTGCACCCGTAGTCGATGCATCATAGCAACTTACATTTTCGGAGATGCAAGGATTGACAGAGAAGTGTTGGCAATGGTTAGAGAAGGAAGATAACAGACCAAAATTTCCTTTTGGGGTAACCCCATTTCTACTCGTCAAAAGGAAGAATGATGATTTTCAAATAAACATCAACTACAAAGAATTGAACAAGCTGACGATTAAGAATAGATACCCCCTGCCAAGAATCAATGATCTGTTTGATCAACTGCAAGGCTCAAGCTTTTATTCAAAGATCGACTTACGATCTGGATACCATCAGTTAAGGATACAAGAGGAGAGTATCCCGAAAACAGCCTTCCGAACTCGTTATGGACACTACGAGTTCCTCGTTATGCCGTTTGGTCTGACAAACGCACCTGCAGTCTTTATGGACTTGATGAATAGAGTTTGCAAGCCATACTTGGGCAAGTTCGTGATTGTGTTTATCGAAGACATCTTGATTTATTCAAGGACAAAGGCTGACCACGAACAGCATCTAAGAGCTATTTTGGAGCTGCTAAAGAAGGAACAGCTGTACGTCAAATTCTCCAAGTGCGAGTTTTGGCTACGCGAAGTCCAGTTTCTTGGACATGTGGTTAATGGGGATGGAATTCATGTTGATCCCACAAAGATCGAGGCAATCAAGAATTGGGAAACGCCTACAACGCCAACCGAGATTCGACAATTCTTGGGTTTGGCTGGCTACTATCGAAGGTTCATCGAGGATTTCTCGAAAATCGCTCAACCTTTGACACTCCTCACGCAGAAGGATAAGACGTTTGATTGGGGAATCAAACAGGATGAAGCGTTTCAGATATTGAAGGATAAGCTTTGTAACGCGCCAACCTTAGCTCTACCAGAAGGTACTGATGACTTTGTGGTATACTGTGACGCATCGCGTCAAGGTTTGGGTTGTGTGTTGATGCAACGCCAAAAGGTCATTGCTTACGCATCACGCCAACTGAAAGTGCACGAAAAGAACTATACCACACTCGATTTGGAGCTCGGCGCAGTGGTTTTTGCTTTAAAAATCTGGAGACACTACCTTTATGGTACAAAGTGAACAATCCTTACAGATCACAAGAGCCTACAGCATATATTCAACCAGGAGGAGTTGAATATGAGGCAAAGACGATGGGTTGAATCGTTGAACGATTACGACTGCGAGATAAAATATCACCCAGGGAAGGCGAATGTAGTCGTCGATGCCCTAAGTCGTAAAGAAAGAATCAAGCCCATAAGGGTCAGGGCTTTGGAAATGATTATACGAACCGATCTTTCCTTGCGCATTCGCGTCGCGCAGAAAGAAGCTCTCAAGGAAGGAAACCGTGAAGAAGAGTATCTCCGTGGGATGGAGAAGCTACTGGTACCAAACGAAGAAGGAACGTTATGTTTTGAAAAGAAGATTTGGGTTCCTTGTTTGGAGATCTAAGAAAAGTTATTTTTGACGAAGCTCACAAATCACAGTACTTTATCCATCCTGAGCGGATAAGATGTACCAGGATCTAAAAGATTATTATTGGTAGCCTAGGATGAAAGGCGATGTTGCTGTATACGTGAGCAAACGTTTAACGTACGCTAAGGTTAAAGCGGAATACCAGAAGCCTTTGGGACTTCTGCAACAACCTGAGATTCCCAAGTGGAAATGGGAACAAATCTCCATGGACTTTATTACAAAACTGCCAAGAACGCCAAGAGGCCATGATATGACTTGGGTGATTGTTGACCGCCTAACAAAATCCGCACACTTTCTGCCAATCAAGGAGAAAGACAGTACTAGTAAACTTGCGGAAATTTACATGAGAGAGATTGTCGCACGCCATGGAGTACCTCTCTCAATCATCTCTGATAGAGACGAAAGGTTTGTGTCAAGAATATGGCAATCCTTCCAAGAAGCCTTTGGCTCACAGTTGAATCTGAGCACTGCGTTCCATCCGCAAACTGACGGCCAGAGCGAGCGAACGATACAAACTTTGGAAGACATGCTGAGAGCATGTGTTATGGATTTGGGCGGTAGCTGGGATAAACACTTACCTTTGGTCGAATTTTCATACAACAACAGCTACCACACCAGTATTGGTGTCGCGCCATTCGAGGCCCTATACGGACGCAAGTGCCGATCACCCCTATGTTGGTCTGACGCAGGTGATAGGCAGCTTGCTGGTCCCAAGATCGTCCAAGAGACGACAGACAAGATTGCGCAAATACTTAAACGCATCGAAGCTGCTCGCCACAGGCAAAAGGCCTACGCGGATCCAAACCGGAAGCATGTGGACTTCCAAGTTGGAGAGATGGTGTTATTGAAAGTTTCACCCTGGAAGGGGGTGGCACGCTTTGGTAAGCGTGGGAAGTTAAATCCGCGCTACATTGGTCCCTTTAAAATTCTGGAAAGAATTGGAACTGTAGCATACAAGTTGGACCAACCTGCTGAACTGAATGGTGTTGACGATACATTTCATGTATCCAATTTAAAGAAAAGTCCAACTCAAATTGACGTTGCCATTCCTACCGACGAGATTCATATTGACGACACACTCCACTTCGTTGAAGGACCTGTCGAGGTCACAGACTGAAAGGTTAACAAGACCCGACGGAGCAGTGTCAAACTCGTCAAAGTTCGTTGGAATGCCAGACATGGTCCTGAATTTACCTGGGAACGTGAGGACCGGATGAAAGAGAAATGCCCCCACCTTTTTCCTAAGAACCCTGCTTCTACAAGCAGAACTTAAATTTCGGGACGAAATTTATTTAACGGGGGGAGAATGTGACAACCCGCACTAAACCAGTTATCCGTACAACTTAATTAATGACTAATTACTGCTTAATTACTGTGCTTGTTCGAACTAGCTGATGAACCGCTACTTGAAATACTGATACATGAACATACTTGCATCATACTTGCTTGCTGTCACTACATTATTTACATGCTGAACCCTAGTGACGAACATGATGCACAAAAAGCACAGTAGCACTAAACGGATACACAGTGAACATGCTGATATAACCAGCATCAGGCAGACACTGCCTCTAAGGCCTGTTAAGAGCCTCAAATATTTTGGCTACACTGGTAGTGAGTGTAGGGATATAAGGGTTGTGGTACTGCGTCTCTAGGAATAAGATACACTGATTCGGATGTGCCTAAAACGTACTTTAAGTACCAAACACAGCACTTTAATAATTAATCCAGCTTCTAGCTGACTAGTAAAGTGCCAGAACATGAGAAAATAACACTAGACACTTTCTAAAGTGTGGAAACAAACTGTGTCACTAAAAATGTTAATAACGACACTTTAAATACTTATTTAGCACTTTAACGGAGTAATATCCAACCGTACAACCGGACTTAACCCGGAACATAAAAATATTGTCATTGACATTGTTTTCTTTTTCTGAGCCAGTTAGGGTCCCCGAATACCCTAACACCTGTTGTAAATTACAACACTAATATTACACTAACTATACTCTAACTACTTAGTTCAAATCCAACTAAACTTTCCCCCCATATGAAAATGGCGCATAACATGGTCCTCTTCTCAACTTTCGATTATTTTCCCCATGTGCCACCAACAAGATCCAACAATTTCCCATGCACTTACTCTTGGGATTGTGAGAAGGTTATGATGACACTAACTTTTACACTAAGCCCCCCTAAGTACTTACCTATCTACCCAAATAACTTACAAATTAACCCCTCACTTGGCTGAAATTTCGGCTCCCTAGGCCCACCCCCACAAGATTCCTTAAAACTTTACTTTCCCCATGTTATCTCTTAGAGATTTGGATGTGATTATGTTGAGTACTTCACAAGCATTCAATCCAATGGACAAAAGACTTTGAGTTTATAAAGGAATCAGTATCTTATCACCACACAAAAACTCAAAACCATTGCTTTTCCCACTAAACAAAGCTACGGCCGAAACCCATAGCCACCACCCTCAATTCTTCGATTTTGTTCAAGCTTCCCAAGACCCACTTCAAGGTGCACAAGAGTGTTTTAGAAGGTGTGGAGCACTCGGATCGTCAAGGACCTCTCTCGCTTGTCTTTAACCACTCATTTTTCGACTAGTTTCTTCCCTAGCCTCGAGCTAGTAGTAAGTGACTCTAAACGCCTTCTTGATCTTGTCTAAAGTGGTTAATAAGAATTTTGTCGGTTGAAATTCATGAACATGTAAGAACAAAATTAAAAGTCTAGTAAAAATACTAAAGTTGGTGGTTAATAGCATACAACTTGTGTAAAAGTTGTAGTATTTGAGATTTGTGATTTTTGAGACCCGATCTATGATGTGGTAGCTCGGATCACCGTTTAACCCGACTTTGTAAGATCATGGATCTTCACATAAGCTCGTTTTTGTTTAACACGAGGGTTAAAAAGTGAAACTCTACCACACAAGATACATGAACTTGTGTAGAAATATTTAACTTGTGTAAAAGTGATTTAACCGGTACAATGGTGTTTAAAACTAGCGGATCTACGTATCTGCAAGTGGTATTTTTGAAGAACCACACATTTAAGAAACCATGTATTTTAAAGAAAGGATCTTACACTACCAAACATGATTTTATAAACCACAAGTGTGTAAACACTTGTGAAATGAAAAGATCCGGCAAATAACTATTTTTGGGAAAAATGACTAGAAGTTGTAAAGTCGGATTTCTCTAAACACGGGGTTTTTACAAGATTAAAGTTACTTTATATAAAGATCTACATATATAAAGGAGATTTACACTATAGATTCGGAAAAACTGCAAGTTCATGTGATTATGCGATCTACATACTTATCGACTAGTTTGATGTGTCGGAAATTATTTGATTGAATAAAGAAGTTGTTGATTGATTTGTTAAAAGAAAATGATACGCTTGAAAGCGTGGCCACCTCCAGTTACAGAGGAAACTCTGGCGAAATTTTCTAAAAACCTAACACTTAGAATTATTTACGCAACAAGTGTTAGAACCTATTTTTGACATGTTTTCGAAACATAAATTTCGCCAGGACTTTATTTATTAAATATTCGGAGGTGGGATTTTCACAAATATTAACGTGATAAATATATTTTGTCACAACACTGTTTATGATTATTTAGTGAAAATACATAAATATTATTTTAGAGTAAAAATAATATTTACAAGCGTTAATGATCCCAGAACTTTGCGAACGCTTTCACCATAACAATATAAGTTACACCGGTAATTACATTACCACACGATTGATAAAACGTAACTTACGCACATGTATTGTATCCCCCATCCTTGGGAAGGAAATTAACTACCAAGTGTATACAGAATGTAAACACGAAATAGTTGTCTAACTATTTCCAAAACTTAAACAATAAAGCTAAGGCACGGCCATCCGTCTAATAGAATTAGCACTTGTAGGTCGTCGCACAGCTTTCAGATTCGGAGACACTTGGTAGAGACGCACCGACTGTGAGTTCATGTCCCCCTTTTCTCTAACTGTTTTCAGTTTACTTAACTGCGGGGGTGAAATACATGTTACTTTGTTTACAAGTACTTTATACATGGTATGATTAACGTAAGGAGGTTTTAGATCATGTGAATGGGTAGTTAGAACACCGAGGGACTTAAGCGGTAGATCTATCTGGGTGTAGCGAGCCCAACCCCTGAGCCCGCATAATGGACCAGGTGGTGACTTTGTGCCCCAACGCCAAATACGCTAGGTTTGAATCTTCCTACTTGCATTTCACAACATGCTAATGGCCTTGCAAACCACTGGTGATCACAAGTCCTCTTACACTGCTACATACCAGGGAACTTTTATACTTACAAGTGTTTTTACTTACTCACTTACTCACTTGCACATGAACTCGCTCAACATTATTGTTGATTTTTCAACTTACATGTATTTCAGGAAATTAACGAGATCTGGCACGGTATGGCATGTTTTCCGCTGCACTAGTTTTCCGAGGTCATCCGGGGTTTAGGGGATGTGTCTCTTTCCTGGACAAGACACAGTCCTTAAACCATGTTTATGTTATGTTTAAGTTTGCAATGTCTGTTGGACAAGGTTATGAGTGTTGGTTAAAACAATGGTACTGTATTTTGTTTTCAAAACTTAATGGATGATCTTGCATGTTTTTAATTCATATAGCTTGTTATGGTTAAGCTATGGTATTAAGAAGTCACACCAAAATTTACCACGCTTCCGCAAGGCCAGGGTGTGACAAGCATGCTGGACACGGCCTCGTGTCGGCTGGACACAGCCTCGTGTGCAGGTAAGATCCTGACACGTTTTGTCCGTATTCTGACAAAAAGTCAGAAGGGAATCTTTTGGTGGACACGGGGGCGTGTTGACCTAGGCACGGCCCCGTGTCGGAAGGCTGTTTTATGAAGTTTGTCTATTTTCAAGGAACTTTTCCGGATCGGGTGGTTCCTTACTGGATGGAACAACCCCAAAGTGCCTAAGATACCTTAATTGTTCTAGATTAAGACGAGAATGCAAGAGGTTGTCGGTGAGGGTGATTCCTATGCTATATGTAGGTGGACAAGTCCAACCCTTTTCCGGGCTCTCGTTAAAGAAGGTGTATTCCGAATCGCTCAGGTCTATGTATGCATCGAACGAAGTCGATGGGGAGTCCTTCACGGCACAATCGACACAGGGACGACTATCGCTCAAGTCCTCACTAGAGTTAGAAGTATCGTCGGGAACAACGAAGTTGGTTGAATGCGATCCCAACACTTCTTCTTGGTTATCGTCTTGAGATAAATTATTGAAATCTATCCTAAGTTCTTTTAACCAATTAAGAATTAGGTCTTCTAACTGAAACAGTTCATCAAGAAGCATTTCTCCTAGAAAATCTGGTTGAGAGCATTCGAGGGAGAGATAGGGATTATTTTTACTTTCGCCCCTCTTAAGGATACAGGAAAACGATGGGTCTATATAGTGGGGCTTATAATTTAGAAAATAACATTCTAATTCCTTATGGGAACCACCACATATTTGACACCACGTACCATAAGAGTGCCGAAAGTAAAAATTATCAGTATCACTCATATTTGTGTCAGAAATTACCAACCGTCGGGATCTCACGGTTTTGTTTTCAGTAACTGAATCTTGGGCACGGGGCGTGTTGTGTTCAGCTTACTGTCTGACTTAAAACAGGATTGCCAGTTCCAATGATTGGGCACGGGGCGTGTTCAGCAGACACGGCCCGTGCTAAGTTCTGCAGAAGCTGAAAAACTAAGAAAAATCCTAAAAAAAATAGAAAAATAAGAAAAAACGATTAGGCCGTTGATTCCTAACTTTCTTAAAATCCTTGTGTCCCGGCAGCGGCGCCAAAAAACTTGATGCTTGTGAAGTGTGTATTGGTTTTAATGTTTATTTTAAGCCCTTTTACACTTTTTTAGCCAAGTTTTAAATTTATAAAACACGATATTTACTAACACTAAACACACATATGGGCAAGTGCACCCATCGTGAGCGTAGTATAGTGTTGGTAAGATACCGAGGTCGTCCAAGGACACAAGAGCTTTTAGTACCGGTTTATCCTCAACGTCTAATCAAATCAAAAAGTTAGAAAAAGGTTTTAAACTAGAAAATAAAAACTAACTAAAATGCTGAAAAATAAAATAAAAATAAAAACAGATAGACAAGATGAATCACTTGGCTCCGACTCGTGTATAGTGTAACCTTTGATTATTTCCGCACTTTTGCACTATTTAAGAGATTATCTTAGTTATTGTAGTAGGCCCCTCTTTTGAAGGTGACGTTACCCTCAACCCAGTAGTTTGAGTCAGCAAGGATACAATCCTAAAGGGTCGGATTATTGAAAGATAATTAATTAAGTTATTAATGCGTATTATGGTAGGCCCCTCTTTTGAAGGTGACGTTACCCTCGGCTAAGTAGTCTGAGTCAGCAGGGATACAGTCCTAAGTAGCCGGGTTAAAGTATTAATAGTAGTTTACATATGAGAGGGTCAAATAGTTTGGACCCCCGCCATCCAATACCGTTAAGTATTGAAGGAGGTCCTACTAAATTTGGCCCAGGTCCTTGCAGGATCTATACACTGAACAAGGCAAGACTCTTACCAAACCGTTCCCTTAACCCCCAACCAGGTAGCCAACATACCTCCATATAGACCGTGGAGATATGAATGGTGAAAATATTTTATTTTATATAGACAGTAAAATAATGCCAAGACACCACGGACAAACGATAAGGAAAAATCACCTTCAACATAAGAAACTAGTTATTAAAGTCATTAATACAAAACCAAGTAAAAAGTGCGAAAAGATTAGAAGTAAAAAGTATTACACTAGACACTTTGTCTTCACCAAGTGATGTAAGAGACTTAGGTAAACATGGCCTTGATTGTCAAAAACTCTTACGATCAATCTTGGATCCCGAGACGACTCACACACTCTATGATGGACAATGGATGATAGTGGTGGATGATGGTGTTGTGATGGTGGTGGGTGGTGGGTGAAGTGTGAGAGAGGTGGTGTGCCAAGGGATGGTTTGAACTTGAGCCAAGCACTCCTATTTATAGGTTGAACAGAAGCTCGGGCACGGCCCCTTGTCCAGTGGGCACAACCCTGTGTCCATCCTCTTCTCTATCTTCATTAATTGCAGTTTGGCTGCATTAGTTGACCACGCCCCCGTGTCCGCTGGGCACGACCCCGTGTGCAGAAGCGTATCTGTACTATCAAGATTTGCCTGGATTCTACGAATCTTATAGTTGACCACGGCCCCGTGTCCGCTGAGCACGGCCCCGTGGTGGGCGATGGAAGCTTCTACAGCTTTGTCTTTTATGCTGACACTTGGGCACGCCCCCATGTTCATTGAACACGGGGCGTGTTCAGTCTTCTGTTCTCTTGTTTTGCTTGGGAATATGCTTTCGGGGAGGTCGGGCATGCCACGTTTGTTCCTTTTCTTGTATTTATGTTAGATTTAGCTGCCTTTTTGCTTCTTTTGTTAATTTGAGCTCATTTAATCCTGAAAATACAAAAGGAAGACAAAAGCACACTTTTTCCAACATTAGTACTAAAAAAGGGTTAGTTTTATGCCACAATTGGTGTAATTTATATGTTGCATTTTGCACACATCAAGGCCCGCGTAGATGTACGCAAGGGCTTACGCGGCCCGCGTTGACTCCGGGTCAACGTGTAGCTTGTCCGTATCATCGCCTAGACCCGCCACGATGATGACACGTGTCATCACCGGGCTGCGCCACTATCCTGATCTCTCGCGGCCCGCGTTAACTTAACGGGGGGTCTTACGCGGCCCGCCTTAACTTAAGAAATCAACGATATCAGGTTTCAACCTTGATACCGCCCACGTAAGTGGTTGGGGTGGGTCCTACGCGGCCCGCCTCAGCATATATTTCAAATTTAAATTTTATTTTTAAATGTTATATTGTATTTCGGGCTCGGTTTTTACATACGGGGTGTATTTAAAGACATATTGGGGCATTTTAGGGTATAGGAAATATTCTGAGAGTGTCGGTTTATTGAGGGTTGTTACATGTACAGCTTATGATGCATATGGTACAACTTAAAACTGCATGACCGCACACTGTTGTGAGACCGCATACTCTCATGTGGGTCGCACACCATAGTGGGCCACACACTTCATTTGGATTATTGGATTGTTTTATAGATTGGGCCACACACTCTGATCTGGGCTACTCGCACAAAGTGGGCCGCACACTCTCGAGGTCGCACACTCGTGAGGTGGTCACACACTTTGTTCTGTGGGCCTGAAACTTGGACTGCACACCCATTGGGCTCGTACACTCGTACAAGGGTCGCACAGTCTTAACAGGCCCATAAGTTGGCCCGTACAATTTGAACCGTATGCTTTGGGCTTTTGATGTGAACGTTTGTTGTGACTGTTATGCAATACGTGTTATGTGACAACCATGCTTGTATGCAACTTGTTGGAATACATGTAGAATAATACGTGTATTACCAGAATGTAAACCTGATTTGTATGGTGACCATAGTAGGACGTGGTTAACCACATTAGCTCAAGTGACTTTTATCTGCCGAGCTAAACTAAGGTGAGTTCACACTTTTTATAAAAGCATGTATTCCTGGTGGATTGGGAACGGAATAAACAACAACTGTCTCCTTGTGTAGGATACAACTACGTATTCTCCTTGGGTAGGATACGGGCAACCTTGTCTCCTTGTGTGGGACAGATTGTTAATTTACTATTTATTCAACATGTCTTAAGCGGACTAGACGGAACTCTATCTGAAAGTCTCCACACATTTTATACCAATTAATATTCGGGCCAATGGCGAACGGGATGTTAGTTAGTAGCGATATTAGGTCTAACGAGCCTCACACCGTGCCGCAGAGGACGAGAGTGAACTATATGCCTGGGCACTAGTCAATAATGATAGACATTGACTCGGGGCACTAAACATAACCACCATTAGTTTCGGTATGGTACGGGTTTAGTAGCTTAAAACAACGGGGTAGCTCCCCATGACATCTTTTATCAAAAATAGAGTAATTTAAGAAACTTACGTTTTTGGAACAACGCTAAACAACTATGAACTCGCCAACTTTATGTTGACACGTTACTACATGCTTTGCAGGTCGTTAGGTATTTTGCTGGAGCTTGCACGGAGGAATGGTCGTTGTGGCAGGGAACCATTGTTGGGTTCCTATTATGAACTTAAACTATTAATTGGGTTTTAAACTTTATGCTTCCGCTAACACTTAAACTTGGTTTTGGATATTTGTTTTCGTAAACCCTAATCGTATTATTTGTGATGGATTTTTATTTTACTTATTGTTCAATATGATTGGTGGCATGATCATGGTCAGTCATACGCCCCGCGGTAATACTCCGCACGTGGATTTTGAGGGTGTGACAAGAGTCCTTTCCCTTTCGCCAGAACTCTGTTCTTCTCTTCCATACTACTTTGGGTAATCTCTTGACCTTCTACCTGCTGAGAATGACTCTTCTAGGATTGTCTCCTTGTGTATTATTAATTGGCTTTGTTTTTAACTTTTTGTCCTAAGTCTTTAAGTCAATGGTTTGTCTAGATCTTTGTGCTTAGCAGCTATTGTCTTGCCTAAGGGAGGGATGTCTCTTCCTTATTCGTTTATGGGGAGGTTCTACCTTGTAGGCTTTATACTTACTGCCCTGCTGATTAGGAGATGTCTCCTATTTGTCTGATGTTGTGTTTGGTAATTACCCGTTTCCTTCTATTATTATGGTAGGAGGAATGGGTTTTGGCCTACCCCGCCATCATGTAAGCATCAAGTGTCCATATTTGATCCCTCAAATAAAAAAAAATCAAATTTGTATTATTGGCTTTTGAATCACAAAACTTGATATTTACCTTTTGACGGAAATCTCGACATTTTAGCCATATTATGAAACAATACAAAATGGATAAACTGATATGTCACCAACGAATATTTGTTAATAAATTACGAGATTAAATATTCCAAATATGGCACATCAAAAATTGGAATGTTAAAATGCATCTTGTTATCTTAAAGGGTCTGTCTAAATGCTTCCCCTTCCTGACTAAACATACCCACTATACGAAAGGGAAGTTTTGTTTAATGATGGATGTTACATTGTTACTTCCATATTTATAAGAGAAGGATAATACGTTTAGTAGCACCCTATTTAAAAGTGCTAAATGAAGCTATATTGGATGTTGCTAATTAGACAAACACATGTGCGACCTAACATGTTTATCATAAAGAATAAGCAATATGATAAACTGGGGCTATCTTTTAGTCTTTATTAATTTAAGACCATATGCTATAGGTTTATGTCCGTCTCACTTCATCGTCACTTCATAAAGTATCTGTCACCTTATTGACATATCACAACCCAACTATCCTTCAACCTCTTTTACTAAAATCTACTATATATTCACCCCTTTCACGCCCTATTAAATAATATTAAAATTTTAAAAAGTAAAAAAAAAAAACTCTGGTTAGTTGAATTTAAGGGTCCCACCATCAAAAACAACATACCTTACCGTTCCACCACCCACGCCACCCTCCACCCCGCCCTCCTTCGACGGTGTGCCCCGCCCACTTCACGTGCGCCCCCTGGCAGGGGGGCTGGTCCATAGCAAGTGGTATAAAGAATTACATGCGCATATGCATGTTATGCAGGGCTGGACACAACCTTGTTTTGTAGGTTCTTAGAAACACATTCCGTTTGAAAAAATATGGAAAAATGAGTTAAAACCTCATATGATTTGAAAAGAAGTAGTGAGATGATTTGAAAGGAAGTAGTGAAAATCAATCAAAAGTAACCTATCATCAAAACCTTGTATGTTACGGTAACATGTATTTTTGTAATTTATTATTTTTATACACACATGCTTGTTGTGGGTAATATGAAATTATGCACTGTTAATTTATCGTGAAAGGTTTTGTTTATTTTAAAACATGTGCTCACCGTAATTTTAAAAAAAAAATTACATGTTTATATATCCTTCCAGTTTTACGTGCATTTGTCTGAAAAGTTATTTTCAATTGAGTTTACATGCACATGTATAGGTTATTGGAAAGTGGCTAGTTTTGTCGGAGATAATCTAGTAAAAAACAGGGTGATATGTGTCCTTTTAGAAAGAACATTATGTTCTTCTTACTTCATCTTCAATTTTCAAACGTATATAACTTTTTCATATAATAATATATTTTTCTAAATTATATTATATTAATTAATATTTCTTTCTCTTTAATTTAAGTAGGCTATTTCTATATTTTTTTACAATATTTTTTTACTTTAAAAGCTATAAAGTTACGTGATTGTGTTAGATGATTATGTTCCGGTACGTAATTACGTACCATATGTACAAGCAGTAACAAATGCTTAATGTGACCCTACATCTATAATCACGTACCATATGTAACAAGTGTAATGTCACGTGATTATTTATAGGTACGTAATTACGTTATTATAATTTTTTACGGTGTAATGTTTTTTTTACTAAAGTCATGTTTATTACATGGTTATGCATTCAATATAATAAGAACTTAATTTTTTAATGCTATTACATGATTAGATTTGTAATGTGATTACCTGGCCTAGCATTCATTTTAAGAGTGTTTGTGTACATCATAAGCGATGATACAAGTGAATAAAAGTTGATGCACAAACACAATGGTGCATTAGATGTCATTGTTATATAAGAAAAGACTGTTAAATATCTAAGCTTAGATGTAAAATCAATTAAAAATATACCCTTTTGATTAAAATCTTACCAAAAATAATTTAATACAGTTTAATCCTTTTTTTTACTCTTCATTGTTTTCCCACCATCCCACCAATTCCAACGCTATGTTTCATCATGGGTTTTTTTAAGGGCTAATTTATTAAAAAAAAACCTCACTGTACATACAACCAAATGATAAAAAATGGTCCAAACCAAATTTACATATAGAGGTTATAGAACTTAAAACTACACGATTGATCCCAATCGAGCGGTTCAATCTTTGCCCAATGCTTGACCCATAGATATCCCAATGTTTTCAGTTCTATCAAAATATTCCCAACGTCGAGGTTTTTCGACTTGAAAGTAACTTTGTTCCTCGTTCTCCATATCAACCAACACGCTAAAAGGAACAGCGCCCAGATGTATGCCAAAGAAATCCTGCAGTATGAATGCATAAATGGGAGGGATGCTGCACCAAGTTGAGACAGACTGCCATACTACTGCCGCTATAAAACACAAGATCAGAATGTGGTCCCATGATTCATCTGATTCACTGCAAAACGAGCAAGTAGAGGAGTTGACATGGATACCCCTTTTCAGTAATTCCACCTTTGTTGGGGGGAGGGTTTCTAGCCATACCCCATCCGAATATGTTTGACCTTCTTTGGAAGCCACTTATTCCAGGATAACCAAGGCCCTTCATGCGGTAAAACTGGTTCAGCTAGAAGTTTTCTAAGTGTTTTGACTAAAAATCCACCATCCTCGTTGATAGTCCACGTCCATTTATCTTCACCAACCTTCCTCTGCACTGTATTGATAATGTTTATACATTCTTCAAGTTCATTGACCTCCACTACGCTTTCTGGTTCTCTGCTTCACTTCCAATCAAACAACACATTGTCCCTAACGGAGCATAGTTTTGCTTGCTCCAATCTGAATAGGTTCGGGAATAAATCTTTGAAGCACAAATCCCCCACCCAACGATCCGTCCAAAACCTTATTGAAACCCCATCCCCCGTGAAGGGGTAAGGTCCCAAAAACCTCATAAAAAGGATTTGAGACCATACCACAAACCAACCTTTTAACCTTTTGACCTTGCGCGGCCGCGCATTAGTCTTACAAGAGGAAGAAGAAATCAGCGATCTATAATCGCGCGCCCAAAGGAAAACATAAATCCTTGCGCCTTCCCCCATTAGCAAAGGATAAAAATCCTGAGATCAATACTTCCGCCCAAATATCCAGACTTGGATATCATTTTACCCGGACTTGGAATTTATTCGTCTGTGTCCACACAGCAAGGTGTCACACCAGATTACAGCAGTAATCTTCTAGAAAGAAATACAATCGTGCACCACCTAGACGGTTATAACCGTCTGGACACGTGTCATTACCACAGGCACCCCTGGAATCACAACGAAGGCATGCAATTGGAGAACAATCTCCACTTAATCACTTTCCACGTGGCAATTCCCCAGCCATAGATCAAACCACGATCCGTGTGCATTCACATCGGATCGAGGCAACTTAACGTCTGATCAAAGAACTTAACGGAAGGAAATGTAACCGTCACAGCGTTAGCATCTTCCGTCATCTTTTCAATAACATGTTTTCCCTCCCAAACTCCCGGTTATAAATACAAGAACTGTTCAGGTATAAACTCAGATTACACCCACTTCTCAAATACTTTCTCTTCTCCATTACCAATACTTATTCTCACACCGGAGTCGGGTCAAGGAGAGAACCCTCTTCTCCCCTTGGCGAGGCTAACGGTGCTCTTTTTTGCAGAATCACCGGAGAAGAAGACCAGCTGTGACTGAATCAATCGAGAGAGAGCTAACCTTTTTATGCGGATTCCAACCCCCTAGCTATCTCGGTTCCGACCATTTAGTTAGTGTTTCTTCATTGGCGCCCACCGATTCCTCAGTTTTCTAGTTTCTATCTCGTTTCGATTCAGTTCATTCCATTTTCTGTTTTTACACATGGCAGAAAATTCGTCATCCCACCGGCAATCTGGTCCTCGACCAAACGTCGGAAACAATTTCCAAATAGAAGGATCCTCAGAACATTGGTTTAACAGATGCCAAACTGCTTTAGACACAATCGTTATACAAATCGCCAGATCTGATTTCCCAAACATCAGATCTGGAAAAGAAATCAACACTACAGTATTGGACCCACCAACACCACGTCGGGGGGACATCCAATCCAGCCAATCCAGAGATAGCAGTTATCAGAAACAAATACACATGGTTCAAGGAGGTCCGTCACGAAGACCAAATAAACGAGCCTATGATCAATATTGGAGAGAACAACAAGTCGTGTTCCCTGTTGTTCCTGGGGGCCCTCAGGAAGAACGACCAGTAATTATCACTGATATTTTCGGTCATTACCGAACGGACTATATGTTCATAGATCCAGGAAGCTCGATGGACATCATATACAAGCAGTGCTTTAAACAGCTCGACCTAGAAGATAAAGCACGTCTAGAACCGGTCGATTTCCTCCTCACCGGATTTTGTAATGAAGCTGTATTCCCATTAGGACAAATCGCTTTCCCGGTGACTTTATCAGATGGCGAACATTCACGAACAGTTACAGTCAATTTCATGGTCATGACAGCAACATCACGTCATGATGTCCTGCTCGGGAGAAGATCACAAAGAGAGTTCAGCATGATCACTTCCATCCCACATGCTGCTTGCGGATTTCCGACAGAGACCGAGGTTGCAATTCTCTATTCAAGCAAAGAAGTCATGTACGTGGACGACGAACCACCAGCAAAGGTAGTCAAACCTTCGGCACCAAACGAACCAGATAAATCGGTCCTGAACAACGAATACCCAGAGCAGACCATTCTGCTAGGACAAGCCATTTCACCGGCAACACGCATACAACTGAAAGAATTGTTGTCTAACAACAAAGATATATTTGCTTGGTGCCCAGCAGACATGGCTGGAGTCCCACGCGACATCGCGCAACATTGTTTAAACATCAAACCATCAGTAGAACCTGTTGCTCAGGGGAGGCGCAGCTTCAGTGAAGAAAAAGCAAAAGCAATGGACGAGCAAGTGACAGAGCTACTCAATGCGGGGATCTTGCGCGAAGTGAAATACCATACATGGGTTGCCAACCCAGTGATGGTACAAAAACATAGCGGCGGATGGAGAATGTGCGTCGACTTCAAGGACCTGAACAAAGCATGCCCCAAAGATTGCTACGCTCTTCCAGAGATAGACAAAAAAGTCGACTCTCTAGCATCATTCCGATGGAAATGCTTTCTCGACTGTTATAAGGGTTATCACCAGGTCCAAATGAAAGAAGAAGACGAAGACAAAACCGCGTTTCGCACAGATAAAGGCATCTACTGCTACACCAAAATGCCGTTTGGCTTGCGCAACGCAGGCGCAACTTATCAACGCTTAATGGACACAGTCTTCAGTGGGGATATTGGCAAGACTGTCGAAGTATACATGGATGACCTCGTCATCATGAGCCATGAAGAAGAGACAATGCTCAACAATATCCAGCGCACGTTCGACTCCTTACGCAGCGTGAACTTAAAACTTAATCCAACAAAATGCTCCTTCGGCATGGAAGAAGGAAAATTTTTGGGTTTCATAGTTACAAGAGACGGCTTTAAGGTTAATCCAGAAAAGGTGCAGGCCATCCAGCTAATGCCATCACCTGCAACAGTTAAAGAAATGCAAAGGCTCGCCGGGCGATTAGCAGCCTTGAACAGATTCTTGGCTAATCACGTAGCAAAGTATTATCCATTCATCAGCACGCTGCGAAACTGTGCAAAGAAAACTGCCTTTCAATGGACATCTGAAGCAGAAGCAGCGTTCAAACAAATGAAAGAATGTTTAATCCAGCTACCAACGCTGACCGCACCAAAAGAAAAAGAACCACTGATTTTATATCTATCTACTGCGGAAGTAGCGGTTGGTGTTGTGTTGATGGTAGAGCGCGAGAACATTCAGACTCCAATCTACTATATAAGCAAAATGCTCACAGGCCCAGAAACTCGCTATTCGATGATAGAAAAACTAGTCCTCGCACTAGTACACGCATCACGACGTCTGCACAGATATTTTTCGGGCCACGTCATCACAGTTCTCACCAATTATCATTTAGGCCAAATATTATCCAAACCCGACGTAGCGGGAAGATTGGCCAAATGGGCCATTGAGCTGGGAGGATACAATATCTACTACAGGCCAAGACCAGCAATCAAAGGACAAGTTCTAGCAGATTTCGCCACTGAAGTTCCCATTGACAAAGTTCAAGAATGCGAAGCAATCCAGAACCCTATACCCGTTTTCGATGATAGAGTCTAGACCTTACACACAGATGGCGCTTCCAATGACGACGGAGCAGGGGCAGGTCTCCGATTAGTCAGTCCAGACAATCATGAACTTACATATGCCATACGCTTAGATTTCCAAAGCACAAACAACGAAGCGGAATATGAAGCATTCTTGGCGGGCCTCCGCTTAGCACTAAAAATGGGGGCAAGAAACCTTGAAGCTAACGTCGATTCAAAACTGGTGGCCGAGCAAGTCAATGGTCACTACGATGCGAGAGGAGAAGCTATGGCATTATACCTTGAACAAGCACGGATGCTGATCCGCCAATTCCAAACATTCAAAGTTAACCACATAAACAGAAGCGAGAACAAGCATGCAGACGCACTTAGCAAATTAGCCGCTACCAGCTTCAAGCATTTGGCAAAGGAAGTGCGCATAGAGGTATTGTCTAACCCTTCGATTCATCTCAAACAAGTGAACGTTATAGAAGTTGGTAGTCCATCCTGGATGTCTCCGATCATCTTATACTTACAACACGGAAAACTCCCGGAGGGAAAAGCAGAAGCCAGAAAACTCCAACACAAAGCGATAAATTACGAGATGGCAGATGGTGTCCTTTACCGGAAATCATTTATGGGCCCATTACTACGATGCGTTGATAAAACAGACGCCCAATACCTAGTCAGAGAAATCCACGAGGGATTATGCGGAATACACGCGGGACCGCGCATGGTCGTGGCAAAGATAATGAACGCCGGATACTACTGGCCAGGAATGCACATGGACGCAGTTGATCTATTAGGAAGATGCGCGGCGCCACGCACCAAAGACACTCCGACCCAAAAATCCGCTAATTCCCGTTACTTCCGCCTGGCCATTCCAACAGTGGGGCATCGATCTTGTCGGCCCATTTCCTGACGCGCCAGGTGCAGTGAAATTCATCATCGTCGCGGTGGATTACTTCACAAAATGGGTGGAAGCTAAAGCTTTGGCCTCAACAACAGCAATGGTAATCCGCAAATTTATATGGGAACATATCATTTGCAGATTTGGATTACCATTGCGCATTATTTCCGACAATGGTACAAACTTCACCGCAGAAGATCTTCAAAAATGGTTCAAAGAAATGAAGATCGAGCACAACTTTGCCTCCGTCGCGCATCCTCAAGCGAACGGTCAGGTAGAAAGCGTAAACAAACAAATCGTTGACGGCATAAAAGCGCGACTCGGGACGGCACGCAGAGGGTGGGTTGACGAACTTCCCAGCATCCTCTGGGCGCATCGAACAATGCCAAAGACTAGCACTGGCGAAACTCCATTCAGTCTAGTCTATGGGTCTGAGGCCGTCATTCCAACTGAGATCGGTTTACCATCACCGCGCATGATAGCCATGGAAAAACAGAACAATGAACAAGAGCGAAGAATAGATTTGGATCTTCTGGAAGAAAGGCGCGAGAACGCCGCCATAACAGAAGCAAGGTACAAATCCAAGCTCGAAAAATATTACAATGCGCGCATCCGCGTTTGCACCTTTGTCCCCGGTGATTTCGTCTTGCGCGACAATGAAGCTTCAAACGCTGAAAAGCCGGGCAAATTAGCGCCAAGATGGGAAGGACCATACGTCATTAACGAGGTCCTAGGCAAAGGGGCATATACCCTAAAAAGAATTGACGGAACTCTAGTTCCACGCACCTGGAACGCACAACAGCTGCGCAGGTGTTACATGTAGGTCAAATCATTCACAAGCAATGTATTTCCTATTTACACTTGTATTATAAGCCTCACGCGCTATCAATACAAATGCTATTTCTATACTTGTTACTGTTTGTTACAAATTGCATGAAATTCTTTTGGTTTACGCGAAAACGGAATGGCAAATATTGTACAACTCATGAACAGTCTGAGAAAAAAGCGCAACAAAAGCGCAGATTCTGACAAACGTTCACACATGAGCACAATGCCATCTCTAAATTCGCTCTACCTGATCAAAACAATTAAAGCACATGCAACATATTGTAATCCAAACATGTAAAAACGTACAACAATTTACAAGCACGAAAGTGCATCAGAATATACATTACCCAGTATAACATAAAACACTTCTTAACAAAAATCATGACAATGATCTTTGGAAGTTTTTAGTACCAAAAGCTAAGAATACATACAATAATCACACCAGTGATCTTCAAAAAAAAGAGGGTTGTGTTAAACAGATCGACACAAACATCAAAAGAAGGGATACTCCCAAACTTAATCAACAGCAAGTTCATCGTCAACACCTATGTTCACCGGAGGTTTCTTCCGACGACGATAATATACCAACTCACACTTACTCGGACGGAGAGTTGGGAAACGAGCCATTAAAGCCTCAACCGACAGCACAATGGTCTCTTTATTAGCCTCCGGTAAACGAAGATCGGCATCAACAGGCCCAACAGCAGACGTCACCTCATCAGTTCCGGTAAGAGGCGGTGACGGAGAGTTGGCAAGCAACATCAAGCTCTCGGCGGCATCGTAAAAATTCAAGATATCGTGAAGTCGACGGGTACGATATAAACCCTTTATCTCCATAATTTCTAAAATAAGAGGATAGAATACACATCCTACAAATATATAAAGGGGATAACACCTTGGAGAAAGGGAAACTGGATCGTTATGATTAACTGTCAGAAAGATATCACATCCAAACGGCGCTACTGGAACAAGAGTCATATCCTCATTAATAAAGGCTGACAAAGCGCCACTACAAATCCCAAGAGAGAAGAAAAAATGCACATTCTTACTGACAGATGACGTCATCACACGTCAATACATAAGTACAATTTCCCCTTAAAAGCTTTTTTAGCAACATTCAAACTTCTCACAGAAGATTCCCTACTCAGAAAAATTCAATCTTCTCATAGAACATTTCTTATTTTTTCGCGTCCAAAAACATTTCCCTCTCATAAGTCCAGTGCTCCACTTATTTGCATAAGTACAACACTAGACTGGGGGGACTTGAAGGGGTAAGGTCCCAAAAACCTCATAAAAAGGATTTGAGACCATACCACAAACCAACCTTTTAACCTTTTGACCTTGCGCGGCCGCGCATTGGTCTTACAGGAGGAAGAAGAAATCATCGATCTATAATCGCGCGCCCAAAGGAAAACATAAATCCTTGCGCCTTCCCCCATTAGCAAAGGATAAAAATCCTGAGATCAATACTTCCGCCCAAATATCCAGACTTGGATATCATTTTACCCGGACTTGGAATTTATTCATCTGTGTCCACACAGCAAGGTGTCACACCAGATTACAGCAGTAATCTTCTAGAAAGAAATACAATCGTGCACCACCCAGACGGTTATAACCGTCTGGACAGGTGTCATTACCACAGGCACCCCTGGAATCACAACGAAGGCATGCAATTGGAGAACAATCTCCACTTAATCACTTTCCACGTGGCAATTCCCCAGCCATAGATCAAACCACGATCCGTGTGCATTCACATCGGATCGAGGCAACTTAACGTCTGATCAAAGAACTTAACGGAAGGAAATGTAACCGTCACGGCGTTAGCATCTTCCGTCATCTTTTCAATAACAGGTTTTCCCTCCCAAACTCCCGGTTATAAATACAAGAACTGTTCAGGTATAAACTCAGATTACACCCACTTCTCAAATACTTTCTCTTCTCCATTACCAATACTTATTCTCACACCGGAGTCGGGTCAAGGAGAGAACCCTCTTCTCCCCTTGGCGAGGCTAACGGTGCTCTTTTTTGCAGAATCACCGGAGAAGAAGACCAGCTGTGACTGAATCAATTGAGAGAGAGCTAACCTTTTTATGCGGATTCAAATCCCCTAGCTATCTCGGTTCTGACCATTTAGTTAGTGTTTCTTCACCCCGGGTACCGATTATGAGATTTCCCAAAGAAATATTTTTGTTCTTCAGCTCTTTTTCTACCTTGTTTATATTACTCTTTTTCTACCTTGTTTATATTACACCATACACCTAATCTTCCAGCTTTAAGAGGTAAAATCTCCCACCTTCTGGTTGAGTGATGGAGACCTTGTACCACTCTCTTCCAAAATCTATTTGGTTCCGGTTTGAATCTCCAACACCATTTGGACAGTAAACTCCGATTAAAGATCCTAACCCTAGTCCACCATGATCCCAAGGCGATATCACAATTTCGCATTTCACTGATGCCATTTTTTATTTTTCACTTGTGCCTCCCAAGAAAAAGTTGTGTCTCAATTGTTCCGATCTTTCTATTACCGATTTTGGTGCTTTAAATAGTGAGAAACAGTACGTTGGCAGCCTATCCAAGACACTTTTGATAAGCGTTAGTCCCCCCCCCCCCGGACTGAAAGAGTGATAGCTTTCCATTGTGAAAGGTGCGATTCAAATGCGTCGATGACCGGGGACCAATTCGAGAATTTGTTCACGTTTGCTCTGACCTTGATTCCAAGATACACAAAGGGAAATGTGCCAGCTTGTCATATAATCCCGGCTGCCGTGCCTTCAATCCCTTCCATCGACACTCCAACACCATATAATTAGTTTAAGCGAAGATCGGAAACAAGAGCGAGACAACGCATTAGCCTCCTGATATTTCTCACATTCGATTGAGACCATTCACCTGCAAGAAGAACATCATCTGCAAAAATTAAGTGGCTTACCGACTGACCCCCATTAGGTATAGGTATTACACGGATTAGGCCCATATCGGAAGCACTCGTCACAAAGGAGGAGAAGGCCTCCATTGCAAGAATGAAAATGAAAGGAGATAGTGGATCTCCCTGACGAACGCCATGTTCATAACTAAATTCTTTTGAAGGAGACCCATTCACAAGCACTGATGATCGAGGAGACATCACACCTTTAATCCAAGCTCTCCATTTTGTCGGAAAGAGCATTTGTTCCAATACCGAGTCCATAAAGGACCATGAAATGGAATCAAAAGCTTTATTAAAATCAACCTTTAATACCATAGCCTTGGTCTTTGCTTGTTTAACCCATGAAAGAACTTCGTTGGTAATCATCGGTCCATCGAGTATGTTACGATTAGTTAGGAATACTGATCATCGGCCCATCGAGTATGTTTCATCACAGATAGACTTCTAATAAGAATTATATGTTCAAATTCTAAATTTATTTTGTATCGAAATTGGAATTGGAAATTCGTTTTAGTTTAGATGTAATTTCGATCGTGAAGATTAAGTGGGGATATAAAGTGTATAATCATTTTGGGTTTATTGATATTGTTCCGGTTAATGTGTAAGAAGAAACCGTCTTTTAGATTCCAGAAAATGAAGCTCTGCTTATTCAAAGTCCTCATTTTTAAAAGAAAACTCTTAGTTCAAGATAAACTAAGTATCAAGAATCTTTCACAATGAAATTCACTTAGGGTGAAGGGAGTGGTTAAACATTTGGAATAGGTAAACTCTCAAATCACCCAATCAAATAGTGCCACGTCTATTTACCTATTTTGTTTACCTAATGCTCAAAAACGTTGACGGTGGTTTACCTATCTTGGATTAGGTAAACTATTATTTAAAAAAAACATATAAATGTAACCATCTAATCATCGGTCCCCCTTCACCTTCCCCGCTTTGGTAAACCTTCACCAAAGTCCTCCTATCACTGAGCGGTAAACACCATTGGTGGAAGTATTCCCGCTCGGTAAACACCTTTACCGCTGGTGTTTACCACCCACTCTGTTCACCCTTACATGCAAGAAGTTATAATAAACAAAAACCTCATTTCAAGGACAACATCATTCCATCCAATCTTAAAAAACCTTATGTTGAAGACTAAATGGAGGAATAAAAGGAATTAAATAAGTTTTACTAAGATTTTTATGAATACTATATAGTTATATAGTTTTAATTGGTTTCGCATCAAAACTGTAACACCACGTAAAAACGTGTCCATTTATGTGAAGACACGTGTCCTAAACCCTAATCATGTGAAAGATTGAGTTTGAAGGACTAAAGTTGACAAACGATGAAAAGATGAAACCAAAGGGACTAAAAGTGTCAACATGCCAAACTTGTGCCTCTGAATGACCATACAAGAAGAATATATTCTTAAACGAGTAATAATTTGGATGTAAGGAGCCGTTTATGAAAATAATCGAAAGATTATAAACTACAGGGGTTAATCGTGTCAACATGTTAATTCTTACCTCTGAGTGACCTTTTAACAAACCCGAGGCTTCGTAATATTCAAATATACTCCCAAGGATAAGTGATATCAGTTTCATATGGTTTCGAGATCGTTATGTAAGTTTTCAAGACTTTGGGTGAAAAGTGTCAATGTAATGAAACTTATGTTCTAGGTGATCTTTTAACGAAACCGGACCTAACGAAGTTTGGTTACACTCCCATGAACCTCTACAAACTAACTACAAGGGCCTTATATGCCAAAAATGAGGTTAAATAAAGTTTCAAAGGACCAGGGACTGAAACTGCCAAAGATTAAACATTTTTAACCTGAACAGGAGGTTGTCACGGGGCGCGTAAACCCCCTTATGATCCTACGCGGCCCGCGAGAGACTGCCCAATGCAGAAAATTGTTGCCAGCTGCAGGTTTCAGCTTAGAACCGACTTTAACTCATTCAAATTGATACCAGGGGCTAATTGTCGGTCTTGTAATACCACTAGGACACCTGGGGTGATCCTAGATGTCGCAACCCCCGATCCCTTATCTGTCCCGGGAACGGGCGGACACGAATCAGAGTTTCGGTGGTATCAGCTTGTTAATTTGGCAGCGGAAATTACATCAGGACCGTAATTAGGAAATGTTTATCAGAGTAAAACCACCATATTTAATATTAATAATCACATGGGCAAAACCCAAGTTTCTTATTACAATACGTTTATAGGGATAAACCCTATTTTATTGAATTTAAAACATCGTCTTTTAGGTAACTTTTATAGCCACATTTTCCCAAGCCTTCAGTGCTCTCCAGCTGGCTTTTTACTAATTGGCTGTCACATTGTGTTTCCTGAAACGCGTTTTAAAAACATTTGTAAGTGGGAAATACTGCTGAGTGAATCCCAGTTTAATCAAGAAACATTTTATCAATTAAAACAGTATTGAGAGCGATCACATTGTTTATTTCTACACAATTACTCATTCAGTACTGTCAATCCTGACTTGTGGGTCATATTACACATTGGCTAACTCGTCGTCCAATGGTAACATACTGTCATCCCCGACTTACTACTCGCAGTAGTAAATTTTGTATACAAAACCCCAACATACCGGCAGTAATTGAAGAACTACAAAGACTCAATCACCGCTTAATCACATTGTAAAATAATTAAGGTTTTGTAAAATATTACAAAAAGGTTATCAAAAAGAGGATAAACTCACATTGCTATCTTAGACTTCGCGTAAGGGTTTCCTGGGAATAATCTATAATTTATACAAATGTACATAGATTAGTATCATAACCCTTTGAAAATATTAATGATACCCTCCCTGAGACGGCATTCCAACAACTACATCGGGCAGAACCACGACAGTTGTTACGGAACCCTAAATCAATCGGGCAGTGTATCTAGTATGAAACCAGGGTTATAATACTTACAACGGAGCAGAACCTTGCTAATTAGGGGGTATTATACTTGAATATTATGCCTATAACTACAGAAATTCGTTTAGAAAGAAAGAAATGAACGACGAAAACGAAAACCCGTTGCCTTCTTATATAGTTGCTGAGTCTGGTCCTCACGCGGCCCGCGTAACACAAGCCCAGGGCTTACGCGGCCCGCGTCAAACTCCAGTCAACGCGTAGCTCATCCAGATCAGCGTATAGACTTGACACGATGATGACACGTGTCGGCCTGGGGTGTTGCCACTAATTTGATCTCACGCGGCCCGCGTAAATGTAAGCTAAAGCTTACGCGGCCCGCCTGGACTAAAGAAATCAACGGAGTCAGTTTCTGTTGGATCGTTGTGTGACCCTAACGAGTCAATCAGAAGAGTTTACAATCTATTTCAAAGGCGGAATCAGAGAAATAGACGTGTAACAGCTTGATATTCCCTAATTATCTTCTTTTTATTGATTCCAAAGCTTTTACAGATCGTTTGACAAACTGGCAGCACCTCGGCTCTGAATCGGAAAAGTTACAAATGAAACCACAACTCAGCTATATATAGTGTTGCTAATTCCGCTTGAAAGTGTCACTGCCCATTTCAAGCGCAATCACAAAAGTTAATTTCGTTTGAAACTGCCAATGGCTCTTTCAAGCGAAATTACACACAAACACACATAAATCCTAGTTTCTAACCTGCTGAGCACTAGTTTATCCTATCTAGACATAAGACTCGATAAAGACGAAGTTAACAGACATTTGTGCACCAACAGACTCCCCCTTGGATGTTGACGAAGTCTTCGACGTCGAGTCTTTAGTCTTAATCTCTTTCCAATTTGTCTAACAATGAAAGCTTCCTTCAAATCTTCTCTTCTTCTTTCAACAGCTAGCATGAATCACAGAATCTGAATCTTTAACAACTTTCAAACTCCCCCTTGAATGTAGATCCAGGCACTGTATCTGACTTTTAAGTTTTCAGACTCCCCCTATCAGTTAGCTGGGATTTTGCTATGCTGTTTTCAATAACAAACCTGTTACCTGCACAATCTCTACCTAAACATAAGGTTTATGATTATAACAATTTCAATCCAAACTTACCATTTGACTTCATTTGTTAGTTTTGTCAGAATTTAGAAATCCACTTAAGTATCCAGGTCCAAATTAATGATCCTGATTACTCAATTTATCTACCAAGTCCAACTTAATGACCTTGGTTGACCTGAGACAAAGCACACTGACATTTTGTACAAACTAGTTCAAAAAAAATTCCTGAAATTTACAAGTTTCAAATTAATGAACTTGTTTTGACTTTTCAATTTCACAGGTTTAACAAGATTAGCTCATAACTCATCTTCCAGTTCAGAAACTTCCTGCTTCTGCTTTAATTGCGAATCTGAAGATCAGCTTTACACTTTGGTTTGTCAGAAAATAAAGCAGAAATATAAAATCTTTTTGGATTTTGAATAAAATTTCTAAACTAGAAATGAATAACAGAAATGAAATGCAGTAAACGTAAACTATTTACAAACATATTTTTGGTGAGCGTGTTAGGGAATCATATCAGCTGTCGACAAGCTACAAGTACCGTTAAGCTTTGATTTCATATTCAGAATTAAACAATTCACTTTGATTGTCGATATACTGATCCACTTAAATTCTCACACAAATTTCAATCTGTTCAGGATATGAATTAGGTGTATTAAGAACTTAAACTCATTCATGTGTCCCACCTCTTGAATATACTCCCGTATCCAGATCCCAATATTCAGTCTTACAGGTGAGTATACCACAGATGATATCTGTAAGGGGTTAAATTGTGAGGGCCGTGAGAGCTCAGGTCAGAACTTCCGTTCAGCAGAGAGATGTCGGCTTCGACTTTTAGTAGGTCCCCTTTAGAGGATCTTTTTTACAACAGCAATGATTAGCATTTTTAATGTTTCATCATTTTTGTGCTGAGGGTGGTGCTATATTTCAAGCAAGCGGTAAAGTATTATACGGGGACTAGGCCATTGCTTCCGCAAAATCAGAAGTCCCGGGATAATACCCCAGATATCACTGAGTATAAAGACCTAGTATCTCAGAAAGAGGGATCTTTCAAACAAGATTTCAGGGGTTACCTATATATCCAAGTAGTGTTCCCCAAGAAATAAGTAAGTAAAGATTTTAGGTTTATATCCCGAACAAACCTACTAAATGTGTAAAAACCAATCGGCACATCATCAGCGAGACTGTTTAAGACTTTTAAACTTTACATATCTTTAGCATACCGTAACTGTCAAGCCAATGTACTATCATTTTCCCTTTTTACACAAGCTCTTTTCTGGTTTTCCATTGTTTTTGGATTTTTGAAATTTTTACTGTTTTTGTATTTTCTAAAAATATTACCCTATACTCCCCCTAAATACCAAAACAAGTAAAAAATCGACAAACCATTGCAGATTGCTTCTCAACGTCATCTACAATGTCTCCTTCATCAACGCCAAGAATCTCCTCCAACACCGATAAAAGCTTCATACCGTTCAGTTTTAGCAAATATTGAAAACGAGTTTTATCAAATGCTTTGGTATGTAAATCAACTTTTTGTTCGTGAATGTGGATTTTCTCAATTCGTATCAACTTCTTCTCGAAACAATCTCGGATGAAATGATGATGAATTTCAATATGTTTCGTTTTAGCGTGATGAACAGGATTTTTAGTAATGTTTATCGCTGCCTCATTATCAACAAAGATAGGGGTGTTAAGAAATTGCAAACCGTAGTCACGCATCTGTTGCTGGATCCACAAGATCTGAGAGCAGCAACTGCTAGCAGATACATACTCAGCCTCACATGTGGACAAAGCTACAGAGGTCTTCTTCTTGCATTGCTAGGTGACCAATCGTGGTCCGAAGAACTGGCACCCCGCTGTTGTTGATTTAGCGTTAACTTTGCAGCATCCAAAATCGGAATCGGAATACCCTTCGAGCATGAAATCTCCTTCTTTTAGATACCACAACCCCAATGATGGAGTTCCTTTCAGGTAGCGTAATATCCGTTTCACAATCACCATATGCGAAGCTCTTGGGTTAGACTGAAATCTTGCTGCGAGGCATGTTGGATACATGATATCGGGTCTTGAAGCTGTCAAATACATCAGCGATCCGATCATGGAACGTTACATCGTTTCATCTACCTTCTCTCCGGTGAGATCAGGGTTTATCCCATGATTTGTCGCTAATGGGGTGGAAGCTGGAGTAGATCCTGACATCCCAAATTTCTCTAAGATATCATGAACATACTTCGTCTGATGTATGAAAATTCCCTTAGGCAGTTGATCAACCTGAAGTCCCAAGAAGAATTCCATCTCACCCATCGATGACATTTCAAATTTCTGCTTCATAACTCTTTCAAAGTCTTTGCACAGATTTTCATTTGTTGACCCAAATATGATGTCGTCCACGTATATCTGAACTATCAGAAGATGTCCGTCGACTTCTTTGGTGAAGAGAGTGGCATCAACTTTTCCACGGATGAAGCTGTTGGCTAGCAGGTGTTGAGACAGATTCTCGTACCAAGCTCTCGGGGCCTGGTGTAAACCATACAACGCTTTATCCAGTAAATAAACCTTGTCTTTGTGGATTGGATCGGTAAAGCCCGGTGGCTGTCCGACATATACCTCCTCTTTTACCTTCCCATAGAGAAATGCTGATTTAACATCTAGCTGATAAACTCTAAAAATTTTCCAAGATGCAAATGCTAGGAAGATTCTGATTGCTTCAAGTCTAGCAACTGGAGCATATACTTCAGTGAAATCTATCCCCTCCTGCTGACTGAAACCCTGGACTACGAGTCGAGCTTTGTGATGAATAATAACTCCTCTATCGTCTCTCTTACACTTGAACACCCACTTGGTGTTGATCTTCCTGTGACCATCAGGCAAGTCTACCAATTTCCACACTCCTAACTTCTCAAACTGACTCAGCTCCTCTTGCATCGCGTTGACCCAAGAATCTTCAGTTAGCGCCTCCTTATATGTTTGCGGTTCAATCTGCGAAATAAAACAACTAAGTGAAAACTCAGTTTGTAACGGAGCTACTGTAGAATAAAAACAAGTAAGGCCTTGGTCAATTTGACGTCTAGTGCGAACGCCTGATTGTAATTCTCCAATAATCAACTCTTCTGGATGGTACAAAAGAGTTCTCGGCATCACCTCGCCATCCAAATTTGTGATATTATGATTTGCACCTTGTTCACTGACTGGAATTGTTTGACTTGAACTCTGGATCTGCTCCCCCTCAGAATCTGAATCACCATGATCAAATATAGGCATATTATCAGATTCTTGATTAGCATTTACTGCGGTCTGATTGTCAAGAGTTTGCTGAATATCGTCATGCTCTCCAGCATTACTAGGACCGGCTTCATCGTCATTAAAAGCTTGATTTTGACGTCTAGAATACTCAGTTGGGAATCTTTCTTGTGATTCTTTATACTCTCTCAGAATATCCAACTCGTCAAAGAAATCTGTTTCTTCTTCAATGTCAAACGAATCCCATAAAGTATCGTAATTAAAACGCCATGAGTCGCCTGGATTCTGCGGTGGCATAGTATAACCTTGGCATTCAACATTGTGTGCTTCAATAATCCGCTTCAAGCTTGGAACAAAGACTCATTTCAATGGACTTGAATAACCTACAAAAATTCCTTCAATGCTCTTTGCACCAAATTTACCAAAAGGCTCTAGAACTGTGCAGGGAGACCCAAACGGTTCTAAATACTTCAGGTTCTGATTGCGGTTGTTAATTAGCTCAAAACATGTTGATGTGTGTAAAATGCAACATATAAATTACATCAAATGAGGCATAAAACTAACCCTTTTTAAGTACTAATATTGGAAAAAGAGTGTTTTTGTCTTCCTTTTGTATTTTCAGGATTAAATGAGCTCAAAAACACAAAAGAAGCAAAAAGACAGCTGAATCCAACATAAATACAAGAAAAGGAACATAAGTGGACTACCCGACCCCTCAACGGCATCCTCCCAAGCAAAATAGAGAAGGCAGAAGACTGAACACGCCCCGTGCTCAGCCAGCACGAGGCTGTGCTCAAGAAGCAGCAGAAAAGACAAACCTATAGAAGCTTCTATTGCCCACCACGGGGCCGTGCCCAGTGAACACGGGGGCGTGGCGAAAGTACAGCAGGCACATTAATTGTAATTGCGAATTACAGTTAATGAAGAGAGAGAGTGTCAGACAGGCACGGGGGCGTGTCCAACGGACACGGGGCCGTTCCCAGCCTTCTGTTCAGCCTATAAATAGGAGTGCTTGGTTTCATTTCAACTCATCCCTTGGCACACCACCTCTCTCACACTTCATCCACCACCCACCACCATTACAACACCATCATCCACCACCATCATCCATGTCCATCATAGAGTGTGTGAGTCGTCTCGGGATCCAAGATTGATCGTAAGAGTTCTTGACAATCAAGGCCATGTTTGCCTAAGTCTCTAACATCACTTGGTGAAGACAAAGTGTCTAGTATAATACTTTTTATTTCTAATCTTTTGCACTTTTTATTTGGTTTTGTATTAATGACTTTAATAACTAGTTACTTATGTTGAAGGTGATCTTTCCTTATCATTTGTCCGTGGTGTCTTGGCATTATTTTACTGTCTATATAAAATAAAAGATTTTTACCATTCATATCTCCACGGTCTATATGGAGGTATGTTGGCTACCTGGTCGGGGGTTAAGGGAACGGTTTAGTAAAGGTCTTGCCATTGTTCAGCGTTTAGAGGTCCTGCAATGGACCTGGGTCAAATTTAGTAGGACCTCCTTCAATGCTACACGGTATTGGATGGCGGGGGTCCAAACTCTTTGATCCCCTCATAAGTTAACTACTATTAATACTATAACCCGGCTATTTAGGACTGTATCCCTGCTGACTTAGACTACTTAGTCGAGGGTAACGTCGCTGCCAAAAGCGGGGCTTACCATAATATTGCATTAATAACTTAATTCATTATCTTCCAATAATCCACCCTTTTAGGATTGTATCCTTGCTGACTCAAACTACTGGGGTGAGGGTAACGTCACCTTCAAAAGAGGGGCCTACTATAATAACTAAGATATTCTCTTAATTATGTGCAAAAGTGCGGAAATAATCAAAGGTTATACTAGATACGAGTCGGAACCAAGTGATTCATCTTGTCTATCTGTTTTTATTTTTATTTTTATTTTCAGCATTTTAGTTAGTTTTTATTTTTCTTAGTTTAAAACATTTTTCTAAACTTTTTATTTTGATTAGACGTTGAGGATAAACCGGTACTAAAAGCTCTTGTGTCCTTGGACGACCTCGGTATCTTACCAACGCTATACTACGCTCACGATGGGTGCACTTGCCCATATGTGTGTTTAGTGTTAGTAAAATATCGTGTTTTATAAATTTAAAACTTGGCTAAAAATAAGTGTTAAAGGGGCTTAAAATATACACCTAATATATATAACACTTCGCACGCATCAAGTTTTTGGCGCCGTTGCCGGGGACACAAGGATTTTAAGAAAGCTTAAAATCGACGGCCTAATCAGTTTTTCAAAACCTTGTTAAAAGCGCGCACATTTTTCTACATTTTAGTTTAGTTTTTCATTTACAGTAACCTGTACACGGGGCCGTGTTCGCTGAACACGGGGCCGTGCTGCACATTTTCATAAAAACACCCAGTAACAGTAGCTTGAACACGGGCCGTGCTCACCGAACACGCCCCGTGCTCAACGAAATCAGTAACTTTAATTAAAACGCCCAGATACAGATCCTGAACACGGGGCCGTGCTCACTGAACACGGGGCCGTGTCCAGCCTCTGTTTCCGTTTTTCTTTTTGTTTTCTGATCTCGGGACTTGGTTGTGGTCTGCTGAGTGATTCTTATGGATCAATACTCAGGAGGTTACAACTACACCTATGAGGAGGATGATTATAAGGGTAATTATTGCACTAATTGTCGTAACACACGCTCGAGTCAAAATAATCACTCATATCAACCATCCAATTCATACACCTACTATGAGGAGCCCAGGTACGAGCCATCAACTTCAAACACATCCTATGAAGACCAAAGGTATGAACCTCCTCTCTCATACTCATATTTTGATGAACCAAGGTATGAGCCTTCATACTCATACTTTGAGGAACCAAGATATGAGCCACCACCTTCGTATGCTTACTATGAGGAACCTTGGCTTGAACAACCCACCTCATATGAGTATTATGGAGAACAAAATTACTAACCTTATCCATCATATGCTTACAATGAAGAACAATGGTGCGAACCATCGACTTCATATGGGTATTATGAGGAACAAAGGGTCGAACAACAGGATTCAAGCTTAGAAAACACCGATTCTTTTTCTATAACCGAAGTGACCGATAGGATATTAGAACACATTAGAGTTATCGATCGATGTATAAAAGAAGCTCGCGCAAGGGAAGAGGAGTCCCGCGCAAGAGAAGAATTAAAAAAGAAAGAGACAACCAAAAATGTAAAAATGGAAGAACAAATAAGTGAAAAACCGACACATGAGTTAAACAACGAAAAAGGTGAGTCCGATAAAGTTAAAATTCAAGAAGAGTCTAATTTTGAAGAAATTAATCTCTTGTCACCTTCTTTCGAAAATCATTGTTTAGTACCCACTCATGCTAAGTTTTTAAAAGAGTTAAACACTAACGCTAAAATTGACGAAACAGTAAGTGTTAAGTTTACTAATGATCAAACGTCGCTAATAAAAGAAGACCCATTTGAAATTAACATTACACCGGTTCCATGTTTCTTTCAAAATTCGTTTATTAGTAATGTCACAATCGATAAAGATCTTTGTGTTAACATAATGCCTAATTACATTTTCGAAAAATTAAGTATTAGCGATTTTTCTCCACTTCAAATACCCATTTTTCTATCCAATCGGAAAGTAATAAAATCAATCGGTATAATTGAAGATGTCTTGGTTCAAACAAATCAAATGGTAATCCCGGCCGACTTTGTCATCTTCGATGACGCTCCTCTAGTGTTGGGGCGACCATTTGTAAAAACTCACGAAGCTTTGAAAAACCGGAAGTTCAACAATCTACCTCTTCAATTAGGGGCATTTAAAAGAAGTGTCGATCTCGAACGGTCAATGAAATATCCTTTCGGCAATAATAACCCCCTAATTGAAGATGAAGATGAACCACCCGATACAAGTGAAGAGATTGACCACTTTGTTGAAGAAGAGGTCGCCATAGAACAAACTTTTAAAGTTCTTGATCGAAATGAGCAACCAAATAAGGAGTCTCCTAAAGACCCACCTCTTGAGCTCAAAGAACTTCCAAAAGGTTTGGAATATGCTTTTCTAGACAAAGATGGTAATTTACATGTAATTATTTCGTCTAAACTAGATAACTTAGAAAAAGAAAAATTAATTAATCTTTTGAAAAAACACAAAAACGCAATAGCTTGGAAACTTGTAGACATAAAAGGAATTAGTCCTTCTATGTGCACACACAAAATTTTGATGAATGATGACTACAAATCGGTCATACAACCACAACGTCGAGTAAATCCAAATGTTCAAGAAGTAGTTAAAAACGAAGTCATCAAGCTACTTGACGCCGGACTTATCTATCCTATCTCCGATAGTCCTTGGGTAAGTCCCGTCCAAGTAGTTCCAAAGAAAGGAGGTATGACGGTAATAACTAACGAAAAGAATGAACTAATACCAACGAGAACCGTCACAGGATGGAGAGTATGTATAGATTATAGACGATTAAATGAAGCAACAAGAAAGGATCACTTTCCTTTACCCTTCATTGATCAAATGTTAGAAAGATTATCCGGTCATAAATTTTACTGTTTCTTGGATGGTTTTTCAGGTTACTTTCAAATCCCGATAGCACCCGAAGACCAAGAAAAGACAACTTTCACATGTCCCTATGGAACTTTTGCTTATCGACGCATGCCGTTTGGTCTATGTAATGCCCCAGCAACATTCCAACGTTGCATGGTAGCTATTTTCCATGACATGATAGAAAAGACAATGGAAGTCTTCATGGATTACTTTTCTATCTTTGGGGATTCATATGACCAATGCCTCGATAACCTTGAACGAATGCTATCCCGATATGAGGAAACTAACCTCGCCCTTAATTGGGAAAAATGCCATTTCATGGTAACGGAGGGAATAGTACTCGGTCACAAGATCTCCAGCGAAGGAATGGAGGTGGATCGAGCCAAAATAGATACCATTTCTAGATTACCACCTCCATCCTCCGTACGAGCTATCAGAAGTTTCCTAGGGCATGCCGGATTTTATAGACGGTTTATCAAAGACTTTTCAAAAATCTCAAGGCCTCTAACGAAATTACTTGAAAAAGATGCTCCATTCATCTTTGACAAGGATTGCAATCAAGCATTTCTAACCCTAAAGGAAATGTTAGTCAATGCACCTATCATGATAGCGCCTGATTGGAAATTTCCTTTCGAAATCATGTGTGATGCTAGTGACTTTGCAGTTGGAGCTGTCTTGGGACAAAGAAAAGAAAAGCATTTCCACCCAATCTATTATGCTAGTAAAACACTTAATGATGCACAAGAAAATTACACAACAACTGAAAAAGAATTACTAGCTGTGGTATTTGCTTTTGATAAATTTCGTTCTTATCTTGTTCTTTCTAAAACTATAGTCTATACAGACCATGCAGCCATTCGATATCTCTTCAAGAAGCAGGACGCAAAACCACGTTTGATTAGGTGGATTCTACTCCTCCAAGAATTTGACATTGAAATCAAGGACAAAAGAGGAGCAGAAAATACCGCAGCAGATCATCTTTCACGCTTAGAAGACCCTGCTTTAGAGGCAACCAGGGACGAGCAAATCAACGAAAAATTTCCAACTGAGTCCCTGGAAATGGTGGAATACAAGGAAGAGCCATGGTACGCCGACTAGTCGCAAAAGGATGGCCACATCATCAAAGAAAAAAATTCTTTGCCAATGTGAAACACTACTTTTGGGAAGATCCATATCTTTTCAAAATGTGTGCCGACCAACTCGTCCGACGATGCGTACATGGTAGTGAAGCATGAAGAATTCTCCGCCATTGTCATGAAGGTCCATACGGAGGACATCATGGTGCTGCTAGTACCGCACGAAAGGTATTCGATTCAGGATTTTATTGGCCAACCATTTCAAAGACGCTCAAAGTCTTGTAAAAACATGTGATGCTTGCCAATGAACTGTAGGTCCCTCTCGAAGATGAGATAAAACCTTATCCTTGTTATATCAAACACACTAGCGAGTGCGGAATCCAAGCTAGCATGCAACTGAGAATGTATACGAGAACAAGTACAAGCACAACACACAAGATTCACCGATTAACACCACATGTATTAATACGAATGAAGGGTCCGGTTACAAGCTCAATGTTTACAGATATGTTCTATAAACTCTCAAGGTGTGTGTGTGCTCTCAACAGAATTCTCTCTCTGTTTCTCTTGTGTCAACTGCCTAACCCTGTGTTCTCTCACTGAACACAACACACTACATGGGTATATATACCCGACACAGCTAACATGCTCGAAGGATAAGGAGATCTGGTCGAAAGATCATCTATCGACCAGACTATCCACCGAAGGATCCATACATACCTCGAAGGATGATATCCTTCGAGGTCCACATGTATCCATCGAAATACATTATCTTTCGAAGTCATCGAAGGATACAAACCATCCTTCGATGACATCCTTCGACACCAGCATGTTTCAACCAATGTGCTAACTGTTTGGCCAAGTCAAACCGGAGGATGGTTGACTGGTCAAACTTACATCGAACGCACATATAAACAAATCTAAACACGAGACATCGTTTTGTATCATGACACATTACAGACAAAGTACAGACACAAGCAGCTTTGTCTTGATCTTCGTGTCTTCAAGTCGAAACCAAGTCGAACTGAGCTGAGTTGAACCGAGCCGAGTCGTGTCCACAAAATATGCATCAACAAACTCCCCCTTGGACGCTACTCGTGAGGTTCAACGCTATTCGAGAGATTCAACTTCGATGTCTTCCGCGTCGGAGGATCTTCAAAGTCTTCACGCGTCGTAAGTAGAAAGTGTATCAACAAACTCCCCTTTTTCATTTAGGAAGTGTGTCAATAAACTCCCCCTTAGATTGAACTCTCCATTGAGTCATGCTCGTGAATTTTTGACTTGTCAATTCTTCAGATCCTTGTGGTGTTGATGAAGGGTCAGCGGCAACTCGATCATTTTCATCACTTGAGTGCCTCCACTTCGTGTCTTCATTCCAAGCTTGTCATCAACCATGTTCTCCTCGCCTTTAGCATCTGCACATGCAAGAAAGCTAAACGCATAATGAGAACAACCGCTTGGAATATAGTTAACATGTAAACAAACGACACATATGAGATAAAATCTCAATCAAACACCAACCGACACCATTTTGAAAGTTTAGAAAAATATTCATTTTAATCCTTTAACTTTCAAAACTCGTTAACTTCGACTATTTATGAAGATGCAATTGTTTTCCGGCGTAAGATCAGGATTTTGGGTAGGATAGACTCGAGTTTCAACATCAGTCAATCAAAAATAAACTAGAAGAAAAATCTTTTTGGATTTTATAAAGTTTATATTAAAACACACCTAAAATCTTTTTGAAATTTTCATTTTTCAAATGTAAAGATGGAAAACAATAAATAAATATGTACAATAAATATTTACAGACATTCTTCTTTTTGCGAGTTTCGAGGGTAAGAGAATCATATCAGTGTACGGTCATGCCAAAACGCTCTTGTTGTTCAATTAGTTAACACTTAGATAAGCATCCTATAACAATTATCGGTATTGTTGTCCACATAAGCTCAACTTATCATTTGTAATCATGGCGAGGGGATACGTTAATGTATGATTTATACTTACCGACCGGTGTTCATCCACATCACGACACATTCCCGTATCAAGGTATGCACGAGGGTTCATCTTACCGGTGAGTATACCGATTATCATCTGTTTGACCGTATATGATGTGAGATTCTCACTTATTTTGATTTGAAAACAAGCCCTATGTGATATAATCACTTATTGATGAGGAACTTGATTTTCGATGCATGAGGGCACAGGAGCAAGTCCGTGAACAGGTCAGTACTTTCGTACAGCAGAGAGACGAACTTGACTCCCGAATAAATGTGATATATTATCACTTATTTGATTTGGACATGTGATTGTTGATCACTTATTGAGGTCGAATGCAATATGTACACGTATGTATGGTATCATGGAAGATCTAGACTTGCGTCCCCGTTATTATTATTTTTTTTTTTTTGGTAAAAGATACAACCATGATACCCAGATGATAAGCAGCATAAAGACCGAATATCTCAGAACCTCGGCAATCTCTCAAACGAAATTTCGGTACTAAAACCATATGCCAATGAATGGTTCCCACCTGGTCTTCAGTCAATTTAAGTTTATATCACCCTGCACACTTTAAAATGATTGTGAGCCTACCGATACATCTTATATAGAGCTGCTTATCGTTTTTCATTTTAGGTTTAAAGAGGTTTAGACAGACCACTGATGTACTATCATTTTCTCTTTTTCTCGCCAGGAAACTCATTTTTGTTTTTCTATTGTTTTTTGTGTTTTTGAAATTTTTCAATGTTTTTGGATTTTCAAATTTTGGATTTACTCCCCCTAAAATCAACAAACTAAGATAAATTTAAAACACAAAGATATTTACAAAAATGATTTTCCGATGTTGGTTAACTCATGTTTTACCTCAATGCCGTTTACCAAAATTAAGTTTTAATCAGAAATGATTTAGCAAATTTTTGGAAAAATCAGTTGGCATGTCGGTAAGTGGTGTGGACCATGACAGCATTGTCTGGCCAAAGAGTGCTGAACAAGATAACAATTTACAAAGCAGCTTAAATATCGACAAGTATAGGAGAGATTAGAAATTTAAAAACCGTATCCTGCAACTGCATCGTGCATTGCAAAGAATCTGAGTGCTCTCCCAAACTGGATATCCACCCGGTGTGGATTTCAAAGTCGATTTTTGCAGCTACTGAAATCTCTTCACAGCAACAAGATCAAAAACCTTTGGTTCCGGCTGGTCTTCCACATTGCACCAGCGAAGGTCTTTTCTTTCTCTTGAGAAGTAGTGTGCGGTTGTTCAATCCATGCCAAAGCATCCGCACACCCGGTTGGTTTGATCAACAAACACATTTTCTTCAATCACACCACAAAGAAATGTACACTGCACGTTCATCTAGTTGAGTTTGAACTTCAGACGTGCTGCAGGTGCGTACATTTTGATTTGAATCTATCCCGGGGATCCGATCAAAGCCTTTAACAATCAAATGTTGGAATGATTTTCATTTTGTCGAAGCTTTCCAATCTCTTTCATCAGACATTTCTTTTTCCTTTGCTTTTTCTCTCCATCAAAGGCAACAATTTCTTCTGTCGCCTATCTTGTGCAAAGATGTTCCACTATCAACAATCTTACGACTATCGAAAGTTCCTCCTGGAATATCCTACACACTTACTCAAAAATTAGTTGGAGAGAGGGACCCAAGCCTTTGTGGACTTGGGTCGTCCTTGATCATCAAGGTAAGTGATTTCAATCACTCGATGATTAGGAAAAAGAACCTGCGGTGCTCCCCCTGACTGAATTACCTGTTTTTGTTTCCAAGCTGTTTGTTCTTTACCAGTATTTGCATTAATTGTTTTAGCATTTACTGGTTTTACAGTTTTAGGTTTTGCTTGAACAGGTTTTTCTTCTTTGACCTCTGATTTTAAGGCCTTCTCAATTACCTTTTGATTCTTTTGTTTTAACTTCTTTTCCCTTTCTTTCAAGACACGTGGGTCTTGTTTCGGGGAAAATGAACGTTTTTGGTAATTGGTTTCTTGGGGAGCCTTCAATTTTTGCAGGTATGGGCAGTATCTTACAATATGCCCAATTGTTCCACACTCAAAACACATTCTCCGCTCTACAAACCTCGGAGAAACATGTTGATGATCAGACTGAGAACCAGACAATGAACTTTGTGATCTAGATGTACTTGGACCTAAATCACATCCTTTGGTATGTTGGGTGTAATTATTCTGATCATTTCGTTTTAAAATTCTAACTTGTTTTATAAAATCAATGTTAGATTTATCCTGAAATGTTTCAAGTGTATCTGTACCCTTTGATCCAACAAAGTTCACTTTCTGTTCTCTTTTCTTAACGGGAGCTCTTTTGTTGTGCACCTTTTGCTGCTGAAGTTTAGGTGCTTGAACATTCTTGTTCTGAGCTTTCTTTCCCTGTCCCTTACCCTTTCCAGAATTGACTTGTTGTTTTCGCTCAATTGGTTGTTTTTGGTTTCCGTATTGTTTTCTAATTTGTTCACACGTAATTGGATCACATTGAGTGACTGTAATTTTGCCACTTTTGTTCCCCAAAAACTTTTCAATACATCCTTCAAAAATTTGCTCAATTAAATCTTGATTTACATTTTTAATTGGGAAATCTTTGTTAGAGTAGATTTTGTCATCTCCTTTGAGCGTATACAACAAGTTATTCCCTTCACAACTAGAAACAAGGAACTCCATTCCTTTTGACATTTCAGTCTTACTCGGTTCCATTGGTGGATCACACAAGATGTGATTCTCGATTGGAATATCTGTTGTAACCGAGTTAGACTGTTGTTTCACAATCACTTCAGATTCATCATCCGAAGAATCAGCATCCTCAACAACGGGAGGACTCTGTTCCTTAACACATGATGAATCTGTCACATTCTCAGATTCAGACTCAGTTTCAGATTGACCCGAGGATGATGTACCAGTTGTGAACCCGAGGCCTGCTGCAAAATCATCTAGATTGAGTGGCACAGTAGGTTCAAAACGGGGCATATCCTCGTCATCAGGCAGTTTGGAGTAATTGTGATTCATTGGGGGAGGACATGATTTGAATCCATTACACTTCCTATCCCCCTTTTTCTTCTGAACATCAATAATGTGATCCAATACATAGCGGGAATTGGAATAACTTTCCAATTTCTGCTTGATTGTTTCACATTCACACCGAGCTGTAGCTAACTCTACCATTTGCTTTTCAATTGTGTCAATTAAATCATTGTTAACATGTTGTTTTCTCAAAACAGCCCTTTGTAATTCAGAAACATCATGTTTTAATGATGCAATTGTTGCTTTAAATTCCTTTTCATTTCTGGTTAAAAACAAGTTAGCTTCAGTTGCTTTAGAAAGATCAACAATCAATTCCTGATTGTGTTTGTGTGTGACTTCAAATTTACTTTCCTGCTCAGCATATTTAACCTTTAAGCTATCACAATTTTCACAGCTAACTACAGTGGATTTATCGACACATACCTGACCTGATGAACTGTCGACATTAGCCATAAAGGCTGAATGAATAGAAGACGAAGAGTAAGCAGCTTGATCCATCAAACTAGATCTTCTTTCAGTTCCTGCTGCAGTTTCTTCCAACGGCTCATCAACATCTGCATCGACTGACGCTCTTGATGTCTCATCCACATGATCATTTCCTGAAGTGGAGGATTCTTCATCTGAGCTTCCACTATAACCAGAACTGTCGTCATCTTCAGAAGATGCAACACCATTGGTGGAAGATTCTCCACCACTGGCGTGCTTTAAATCCTTTACGACTTCAGCAAAACATGCTGTTCCACCATTTCTTCCTTCTTCAAGCTGAAGCGACCAATCACAACCCTCATCTATTTGAACCACCAGCCCCCGGTTGGCATTTGATGACCCTGCTTGGCCTTGGTTGTTGACAGGTATCAACGTACGAACATTGTTCCCGTTCTGGTTCTGCTGGTTGCCTTGATTTCTGAACGGATTTTGATTTCCATGCTGAGCTGGTCTTGTGCATTCCCTTTTGAAATGACCACGTTCACCACAGTTAAAGCACGTAACAGCTTGCTTGTCGAACCCATACTTGGTGTCTTTCTTGCTATCCAAGTTGGTTCTCCCCGTCCTTTGCATAAACTCCTTTGCTCTTCGAATTGCACTAGCAAGAGCCCATTTGATATCCATCATTTCAAACTCATCCCTATCCACTTGCTGATAATCTTCATTGGTTAGATTGATGTTCCCAATCTGACCTGCAACTAATCCACTATAAGCACTAACCAAGGTATTCAACATCTCCATATGCTCCTTGGCTACTTCGACACTGACTTTGGAAAAGTTGGAAGTGTCTAATCTGACTGTATTTGGATTGGAAGTGGCTTGAAAGTTTGAAGAGCTTCCATAAAACCCTTGCTGTTGCGGTTGTTGCTGCTGAGGAGCTGTCGGTTTCACATCTGGTCTTGGATACATCAAGTATGCTGAAGGATCAAACTGATCTGTTGTGGAAGGTCCGGTGTTTGAGACGAAAGCTGTTTGAAGCTTCGCGTGTTGAGAAGCTGGTCTTTCTCCACCAATACCTCCAGCAATCCCAAAGTACATCTCTGGACTTTGAGGAGTGAGTGTTCTTTTTGCCTTCAGTTTTTCTTCCACATCCTTGTTCTCCAGTTTTTGAATTAAATCATAAACGGTGATTGTGTCTAAAACACCATTTTCTTTAAGGATTTCAAGATAACTGCTCCACTTTGCTGGTAAGCTATCAGCAAATCTCTTCGTCATTTCTTGTGGAGTGGCATTGACTTTAAAAGCAAACATCTCGCTCAACAAATGATGAAACCTTGTAGATAAATCTGCCAAAGTCTCATTCTCCATACACGTAAATCCTTCAAACTCTTTCTTCAGCAAATCTTGCTTGATCTTTCTAGATTGAGCATTTCCTTCACATCTTAACGTGAGCATATCCCACAAGCTTTTAGTAGTAGTGCAATAAACAAACTGGTGGTAAATGTCTCTGTTAAGAGCTTGTGTGAGAATCATGAAGGCTTTCTTTTCTAATTCAATCTTCTTCTTATCTGCATCAGTCAGAGTGCTGTAAGTTTCTGGATTTGATCCTGCAACTTCCAACTCGTTTTCAAATGGAGTGAAGAAACACATCCATAGATCTTGACCTTGCCCCTGAACATAAGTTCTCAGCCTATCTTTCCACCATCCCCAATCATTGATGTGATTTAGCTTTGGCGGTTTTGTGCTTGTACCAGTTTCACTGTCGTTCTGCATCATAGATTGAATGCTGTTGTGTTGATTTGTGACTAATGCCCATTGATTTGCAGTAATCATTGCAGCTTGAGTTGGGGCAATAGCTCGCATCCATGCAGATTTGTCGAATTCTGGCTCAGGTTGTGTAACTGATGATCGCGAAGATGTTAGAGTCCACGCGGTTGGATCCCACTGATCGTTTGTTCCCATTTTATAAAAATTAATATATTAGATGAAAATTGATTTAAAATAAAATTAATTTTCACAAACTATATTAAGATTTCGAATGATAACCAAACAGCCGAAGGATCCTTGATCGAAAGTCCTGAAAAACACAAACTGTTAAACTCAAACAGATAAGGATCGAAAGATGAACACTAGTTCGAAAGACAGACACTTGTTCGAAGGATCAACAGTGTTCGAAGGATCACTGTTGAGTCTCGAACAATGGTTTCGAAAGATTCACTAGCTCGAAAGATTCACAGTTTGACAGATCCTTATCTTTCGAATATATATCTTTCGAAAAGATTCCCTTGATCGAAAGATATGTCTCGGACTTCGAATGATGGGTCGAAAGATGATTATCTATCGAGCCTTCCTTGATCGTAAGATGATCTTTCGATGTCGAAAGATATCCTTCGATTGCCACTGACACAACTGACACAAAGTTGACAGGTTGGTGAGAAAGATGATGGGTTGGTGCGCAACTTTCGGCAGAAGGTATGTACAGGCCTTCCTTTCTGCCAAATTCAGATCTGGACACCTTCCCAATGCAAACAACTTTCGAAAATAGTCAAACAAGATCAAAATACATAAAAGTTTTGAAGAAACACTTGAATATTTGAAGAACAACCAAGAACAAACCCAGAAAATTTGAATTTTCCAGAAAACCGACACTTCCGAACACGAGTTTTGGCCGAAAATTAAATAAAAACCAACTTTTAACAATGTGAAAATGAAGAATAAACGGTTTTTATAACAACTTCTACCAAAACATGCAGATTTTCGAAATTTAAACAGAAAATTTCCAGAAAATATAAACTTCTAAATCTCGAAAGACACCCGAAACCACTCGGTTTTAACAAGGAAAAGAGCCACGGCTCTGATACCACTTGTAGGTCCCTCTCGAAGATGAGATAAAACCTTATCCTTGTTATATCAAACACACTAGCGAGTGCGGAATCCAAGCTAGCATGCAACTGAGAATGTATACGAGAACAAGTACAAGCACAACACACAAGATTCACCGATTAACACCACATGTATTAATACGAATGAAGGGTCCGGTTACAAGCTCAATGTTTACAGATATGTTCTATAAACTCTCAAGGTGTGTGTGTGCTCTCAACAGAATTCTCTCTCTGTTTCTCTTGTGTCAACTGCCTAACCCTGTGTTCTCTCACTGAACACAACACACTACATGGGTATATATACCCGACACAGCTAACATGCTCGAAGGATAAGGAGATCTGGTCGAAAGATCATCTATCGACCAGACTATCCACCGAAGGATCCATACATACCTCGAAGGATGATATCCTTCGAGGTCCACATGTATCCATCGAAATACATTATCTTTCGAAGTCATCGAAGGATACAAACCATCCTTCGATGACATCCTTCGACACCAGCATGTTTCAACCAATGTGCTAACTGTTTGGCCAAGTCAAACCGGAGGATGGTTGACTGGTCAAACTTACATCGAACGCACATATAAACAAATCTAAACACGAGACATCGTTTTGTATCATGACACATTACAGACAAAGTACAGACACAAGCAGCTTTGTCTTGATCTTCGTGTCTTCAAGTCGAAACCAAGTCGAACTGAGCTGAGTTGAACCGAGCCGAGTCGTGTCCACAAAATATGCATCAACATGAACAGGTAATATTTCTTCCAAAAACGAAATGCCACAAAATGGCATTCTTGTTTGTGAAATTTTTGATGTGTGGGGACTCGACTTTATGGGACCTTTCCCACCATCGAAAGGAAACAAATATATACTTGTGCCAGTAGATTACTTGTCTAAATGGGCCGAGGCCGAGGCACTTCCAACAAATGATGGACGAGTCGTAGTAAGATTTCTGAAAAAATTATTCTCTCGTTTTGGCACACCTAAAGCTTTAATAAGTGATAGAGGTACCCATTTTTGCAACCATCAACTTGAAATTTTTTTAACAAGGTATGGGGTCTATCACCGGGTCTCAACAGCATATCACCCTCAAACAAACGGGCAAGCCGAAGTGACTAATAGAGGTTTAAAACGAATACTCTAAAAAACCGTAGGGTTAAATAAAAAGGAATGGGCTGATAAGTTAGACGATGCTTTATGGGCTTTTCGAACTGCTTTTAAAACAACAATAGGTACAACCCCATATAAGCTAGTTTATGGAAAAAGTTGTCACTTACCAGTAGAAATTGCACACAAAGCCTACTGGGCAATCAAAAATGTAAACTTGGATTTAGAATTTGCTGGTAAAAATCGATTTTGTCAATTAAATGAATTAGACGAGCTTAGGAATTATGCATACTCAAACTCTGAAATTTATAAGGAAAGAACGAAAAATTTTCATGACAAACATATTAAACCTAATGAATTTCGGGTAGGAGATCTAGTTCTTTTGTTTAATTCACGACTTCGATTGTTTCCTGATAAATTAAAGTCTAGGTGGTCAGGACCTTTTTCCATCACCCATATTTTTCCACACGGTGCAGTAGAAATTAAATCTCGAAATGGGCCCCCATTTAAGGTCAATGGCCAACGGCTGAAACGCTATCAAGGATTCATTGAGGATGAAGAAGAAGAGATCTCGCTTCAAACAGTGGAAGAATAAAAACATCATGCCTGGTAAGTTACGAACGATTGAGACAACAAAATAAAGCGGTAAGTTTTCTAACCATAGCTTATGGGAAAAATGGGGCACTCACACGAGCACTAAAAAAAAAAAAAAAAAAAAAAAACTTTGCTCGGCACGAGGCCGTGTCCGCTGGACACGGGGCCGTGTTCGCGCTGCAGTCGAGATAAATCCCCTTTTTCAAAACAGTTACTTCATTCCACACGCCCCGTTTCCCCGAAAAAGCTCTGGTTTCAGGCGATTTTTCGCAGAATTTCAACGTCTCCTATCGCTCTAACAACATCAAGGTATGATTCTATCACTTTTAATAGTTAGATTAGTTACTTGCATGTAGTTAAAACACCAAAAATTTGGGGAAAAATCTAGGGTTCTTGAAGTTCATCCGGAACGAACCTCAAATTTTTGTTTAGATCTGTTTGCATTTAGTTAGATTAGTGTTAAAGGAAGTAAATACACTTGTATTGTTCATAGATTCACCCGATTTCTTACAAAAACCCCAAACCCTTGTTCTTGAACGAAAAAAAGATAAAATTGATAGGGTAAACGGGATATTTTGGGAAAAACGGCACTTAGGGTTTCATTTTCAGGGGAAACCGCACCTATTGGACCAAAAATTTTCAAGTTTTCGAAACCGGGTCGAAATATGGGATTTTTGAGTAACAGACCTCTGGACACGGGGCCGTGTCCGCTGGACACGGGGTCGTGTCCAGCCCGCTGTTTGTAGTTTTGTCCGAAAATATTTCTGTTTCGTGCTAACTTTTGGTGTATTCTTACAGATGGCCAGGAAGTTCACAAGATTTAACGCCAATGAGCTCGATGCAAGAGCTCGATACGAAATTCTTCAAACAAGGCCGGAGGAATACCCGAGGCAAGCTTGCACAGAATTGCTAACCATGGTGAATCAAATTGACCGTTTCAACAACATTGTCACGGGACCACTCAGAGTCGCACTAACAACTCGACTCCGTTCCGTCCATGAATGCACCTTGGAATTCTACAGCACCTTTGCATTCACTTCAAGGTGCGACTCGTTCGACAATGACGGGGTGTCATTCCGGTGTGGTGGAACGAGGTATTCGATCTCTATGGCACAATTTGGGTCGATTATCGGGTTGTATGCGGAAGAGGATGCGGGAAACGAAGAAAATACTGGGGGAATGAGAGAGATAGGTGACAACGAACGCCTAGCCATGTGGGCTCAGATTGGAGAAGGGTTCTACAATCCGAGCAGCACTAAGAGTACAAAGCTGAGGGATCCGCTATACAGATACATTCATAGGCTCCTCGGCTACTCTCTTAGCCAAAGGCATGACATTAGTGGCGTTGTTGGGTTAAGAGATTTGGTTGTCCTCCACTGCATTCACAACCGCATGCCGCTCGATGTTCCGTTCCTCATGCTCCGAAACATGCATCACAACCGCCTTGCTAATGCACCAACTCCTATTTTCTTTGGGGGATGGGTGTACCGTCTCTTCAAGCACTTCGCCCACATACCTAGGTCATTTGAGAGGAGCCCATGGTCGGGTACGGTGGATATTCACATATGCCGCTCAATGAACCTGATTTATGAGGCAGAAGACGGGACGGTAACCTTTCAAAGGATGCAAGGTCATGCATGGAACCCGCAAGAAGCGCTTGTCCTCCCAGCTCCGCAACATCATCAGTACCAATACCAACCCCACGGTGATCCGGGCCAATCATCCTCCTCGGGAGGCGGTTTTCCTAACTTTCAAAGTTTGCATGATTTGTTGCAGAAAAACCTTATGTGTACTAGGAACACCTATAACATGGCGAGTAACACCTACCACCGGGTCGGAGCTATCGAGAGAAACCTATCCGAGATCCAAGATGATGTTGGATACATACGAGACCACATTGCACGCCATGGAGGGGATGATGACGATGATGATGACGACGATGCTATGGAGTAGGCGAGAGGAGCAGATGAGGAAGCGGTTGATTGATGACTCCCCAGGATAACCCTTTTTAATCTTGAACAATTGATGGCCTGCGTGCCAAGTGTTAAACAATTTACTTTTCCTAACTATTTTCTGCATTTATTTTTTTTTTCTTTTAACTTTGACATGGATGTTAACTTTGGTAAAAGTAGGATGTTTGCTATGTTTGGTGGAGTGTTTGTTGACTAAGCAGGTACATACGAGGCTTAAAGTACTAAGCATTAGTACTCTTAAAGCCGGGACTGGAAAAACGAAGAAAGAAACCTATTTTTCGACTTTGCAGACTGTCCACACGGGGTCGTGTCCAGCCGACACGCCCCCGTGCCCATTCCCCTGAACCTGCTATTTGTTTTAATTCTGCAGACCTTGACAGACATGGGGTCGTGTCCACTCAACATGCCCCCGTGTTCACCTTCTGTAAGTTCTCGTTACTGGCATCTGAACTCGGGGTCGTGTCCACTCAACACGGGGTCGTGTCCAGGTTGCCAGTAACACAAAATTTTTGCTTTTTACACCTTTTTACACATTCAATCAACCTAAAAACTTATTTTTGGGACACATTGAGGACAATGTGTAATTTAAGTGTGGGGGGGGGGGGGGGATGCTAAAACCTTGAAATTTTGCAAGTCCTAAATACAAGCCTTACACAAAACTCTATTGGAATCGCTAAACACCCCAAATTTTTTCAAAAATTTTCATTTTTTTTACTTGTCTAAAGTTTAAGTTTGGAATCATAAGATTAATAAGGTTATATTTTTACAAATTTACAACCGAGAGCGTCGTGATAACAAGAACCAACATAAGAAAATTATGAAACGGCATGACAAGCTTAGTTAAAATTTGATTATATATACTTGATCACATAAAAAACCCATTCCCACAAAAGTGAGTTTTGAGCCTTTATTGAGCATACAAATTTACATCTTTAGACTAAATGCTCATTTTTCGTTTCTTGTGTGAATAGCCGCTTGGTTCTTATGACTCTAGAACTTGCCACGACGATTCATTCCCGGTCCTTACCAACTTAAACCTGAGTAAGTAAATGATGGAGGCATTAGGACTAACCCTTTTTATTTCTACACCATTATTTTTCTTTTTCTTTTACCACCTACCCAAAAAAATCCCCCTAGTTAGCCCCTTTGAGCCTAAACCTTTTCATTTCATCACCCAAACCAAAAACCCTTTTACCCACCAAAACCTTTTTTATTTTTAACCCTTTGTTTTAGTAACAAGTTCGGTTTTTCCGTATGATCATTCAAAAAAAAAATGTGTGTGTTGATAATGAAGCAAAAGATAAACAAACAAGTTCATCAAAAATAACTTTGTTTGAACAAAAGCTTCTTCAAAATAAAAGTTACAAAAATAGAAAGTCCTACGAAAACCGACACTTGTTACGCTTTTTACCCTTTTTCTACTAACCACTATCCCAACCACCTACCTTTAACCCAAGCCTAACCCTTAACCCACAAAGTCCTCTTGATATTTACAAAGGTATAAAAGTTAAAAAGGAGGAGGATTGATTGCTTGGCAAGCATATGGTAGGAGTAAGTTCCATGCCGCTCTCGAGTGATTCACTAAGAATACACCTTCGGCCGAGTGTGAGTGATTTCTCCCGTGAGGTATGTGAACTTGTATATAAATGGAATTTTAAAAAGGCATGTTATGCCCAAATAAGTAATTTCTCCTATGAAACGTTCTAAACAAATCATTACGAATAGGATTGTAAATAGATAAAAATAAAACCCAAAAAGATCTTGGATTCCCAACACTCTATGACAAGTCAAAACCTTCTCTTCTACCCATTCCATTTGGGAGTGTAAGCCACATATTAAAGAGTTTTGCTTGAGGACAAGCAAAAGTTCAAGTGTGGGGGTATTTGATGTGTGTAAAATTCAACATATAAATTACATCAAATGAGGCATAAAACTAACCCTTTTTAAGTACTAATATTGGAAAAAGAGTGTTTTTGTCTTCCTTTTGTATTTTCAGGATTAAATGAGCTCAAAAACACAAAAGAAGCAAAAAGACAGCTGAATCCCACATAAATACAAGAAAAGGAACATAAGTGGACTGCCCGACCCCTCAACGGCATCCTCCCAAGCAAAATAGAGAAGGCAGAAGACTGAACACGCCCCGTGCTCAGCCAGCACGGGGCCGTGCTCAAGAAGCAGTAGAAAAGACAAACCTATAGAAGCTTCTATTGCCCACCACGGGGCCGTGCCCAGTGAACACGTGGGCGTGGCGAAAGTACAGCAGGCGCATTAATTGTAATTGCGAATTACAATTAATGAAGAGAGAGAGTGTCAGACAGGCACGGGGGCGTGTCCAGCGGACACGGGGCCGTGCCCAGCCTTCTGTTCAGCCTATAAATAGGAGTGCTTGGTTTCATTTCAACTCATCCCTTGGCACACCACCTCTCTCACACTTCATCCACCACCCACCACCATCACAACACCATCATCCACCACCATCATCCATTGTCCATCATAGAGTGTGTGAGTCGTCTCGGGATCCAAGATTGATCGTAAGAGTTCTTGACAATCAAGGCCATGTTTGCCTAAGTCTCTTACATCACTTGGTGAAGACAAAGTGTCTAGTATAATACTTTTTATTTCTAATCTTTTGCACTTTTTATTTGATTTTGTATTAATGACTTTAATAACTAGTTACTTATGTTGAAGGTGATCTTTCCTTATCGTTTGTCCGTGGTGTCTTCTGCATTATTTTACTGTCTATATAAAATAAAAGATTTTCACCATTCATATCTCCACGGTCTATATGGAGGTATGTTGGCTACCTGGTCGGGGGTTAAGGGAACGGTTTGGTAAAGGTCTTGCCATTGTTCAGCGTTTAGACGTCCTGCAATGGACCTGGGTCAAATTTAGTAGGACCTCCTTCAATGCTTCACGGTATTGGATGGCGGGGGTCCAAACTCTTTGATCCCCTCATAAGTTAACTACTATTAATACTATAACCCGGCTATTTAGGACTGTATCCCTGCTGACTCAGACTACTTAGTCAAGGGTAACGTCGCCGCCAAAAGCGGGGCCTACCATAATATTGCATTAATAACTTAATTCATTATCTTCCAATAATCCACCCTTTTAGGATTGTATCCTTGCTGACTCAAACTACTGGGGTGAGGGTAACGTCACCTTCAAAAGAGGGGTCTACTACAATAACTAAGATAATCTCTTAATTATGTGCAAAAGTGCGGAAATAATCAAAGGTTATACTAGATACGAGTCGGAACCAAGTGATTCATCTTGTCTATCTGTTTTTATTTTTATTTTTATTTTCAGCATTTTAGTTAGTTTTTATTTTTCTTAGTTTAAAACATTTTTCTAAACTTTTTATTTTGATTAGACGTTGAGGATAAACCGGTACTAAAAGCTCTTGTGTCCTTGGACGACCTCGGTATCTTACCAACGCCATACTACGCTCACGATGGGTGCACTTGCCCATATGTGTGTTTAGTGTTAGTAAAATATCGTGTTTTATAAATTTAAAACTTGGCTAAAAATAAGTGTTAAAGGGGCTTAAAATATACACCTAATATATATAACACTTCGCACGCATCACATGTCTTGTTGAATTTCTTCACTGTAAGAACCCGGTTGAGTGTATAGCATGCGGCTGACACTGCTTCTGCCCAAAAGTTGACAGGTAGTTTAGAATCAGCAAGCATCGTCCTGGCCGTTTCAATTAGCGTCCTGTTCTTTCTTTCAGCTACTCCATTCTGCTGCGGAGTGTAAGGCGCGCTAAATTCATGCAATATACCTCTTTCATCACAATATTCTTCCATTTTGAAATTCTTGAACTCAGTACCATTGTCACTACGTAATCTTCTGATGCGGGTTTGGTACAAGTTTTCAATCTTCTTGAAAAACGTCATCAAATGATTAAACGTCTCATCTTTTGATTTCAAAAATAATACCCATGAAAATCTTGAGAAATCATCTGTAACTACTAGACAATAGAGATCCCCAGTTATGCTTTTGACATTCACTGGACCCAACAGATCCATATGGAGTCTCTCTAAAGGTCTCGAAATTGAGTTTTCCTTCTTCCCAGGGTGAGATTTCTTCTTTTGCTTGCCTTTGACACAGCTAATGCACTCCCCCTCAAGATGAAAACCTTTCACATGAACACCAATTACTAAGTCATTATGCACCAGGTGATTCATTTTTCGCAAGTGAATATGACCCATCTTTCGATGCCATAACTGTGATTCTTTTTCCATTGCTCTTGACATAAAACAATGAGCCTGACCCGTGGTAGTAGTTACTACCCTCATGTCCAACACGTACAGATCATTGACTCTGGGCGCTCTCATGATAACCCAATCTTCGGGAACAACAAATCTTGGTTTCAAGATCAAACATTCTTTGTCTGTAAAGTGCATTGTATACATACGATCACAGATCTGAGATATGCTCAGAAGATTGTTTTCAAGCTCGGCGATGTAGTTTACTCTTTCAAACGTAACAATACCATTCGATGGAGTTCCTTCACCAACTATTCGACCACCTTGATTGCCTACAAATCCCACATTAAACCCACGAACATCGTACAGTAAGGTCTTCTTCCCCGTCATGTGCCGAGAAGCTCCACTATCCATAAAAGAAATCATTTTGAGAAGGTTGACCAGATGATTGGTCTTTCTTTGGTACATTCTTCTTTTCAGAAGTAGTAGCCTCTTGTGATTCAAGTTTCTCATAGTAATCCAAAGGTACATGCATCTTCTTAGTTGAAGATGATGATTTTGCAGTCTCAGAAACCTTTGGTTTTGGAGAACTTGTTTTCTTTTCAACTAATTTTGGCTTCCATGCTTGTTGAGGCGAAGCAACCCGTTTGTAAAATTTGTCAGTTTTAGTTACCATATTCCTTACAGATTCAGTTTTGATCTTGTTGTTTTCATTTTTCAAAACTTTCTTCTCAACAACTATTGGAGCTTTGCCTTTTGCATCAGCTTTCTTTTTCTTACTCTCAACAACTTCAGACTTAGGCTTTAAGTTGGTGCACTTTCTTGCAATGTGTCCAACTTTGTTGCAGTTAAAGCATGGACGAGTATCAACTACCCGACTTGTGCCTTCGGTCTGAGGCTGTGAGGCCTTCTCCTCAAAGAACTCTTCATTTGATTTTGAAAATATTTCAGATTCCTGCTCGGAATGAAAACTCGAGCTTTTTACAAAAACCTTTTTCTCAACAAACTTCTTGTTTTGAAAGTTCCTTCTTTGATAATTCTTACCACCCTTATAACCACCCGACTAATTGTTTTGATTGTTGTTTGAAAAACGCGGCGGTACAACAGGTTTTTTATAGTAAGCTTTATCTTTTTGAAAATTCAATTTCCTCGTGGAACGTTTCAAACTTTCGATCTCAGACACATCAATCTCAATCAACTTTAACACATTTCTCAATTTACCAATATTCACATTTTCCAAAGGAAAATCACGATCCGAATACAACTTATCAGATCCCGCCATCTTGTACATCACAAGATCAGGTTCTTCACTTAAGTTGTTTTTGGATTTTGATTTTGATTTTGGAATGTATTTATCCAAAAAGCATTCATCATCCTCAGTAGTGTCACTTTCAGTTTTCAAAACATTTTCAGCCATGCTTTTAACAATTTCAGATTGGACACTATCTTCATCGGAAGATAAAGTGAATGTAACATCAATCGTGTCTGGAAGCTTAACTTCATTTTCTTCTTCATCATTAACCAACCCTGGTTTTTTCTTTGAAAAATTGTTTAAAACTGGTGGTGGAACCTGATGAAACCCAACCCCGGTTCCATCAAAGTATACATCTTCGCCTGTTTTGTTCTTCCCAATTGGTTTAGGAACGATATGTTGAAGAACAAAACTTGCGGAGTTGTAACTGTTCAATTTCAACTGGATGCGTTCATTTTCAATTTTAGCTTCTTGAAACTGAAGCTTCAACTTAGCAATTTCATCCAGTTGCTGGTTGATTAGTTCTTCTTTTACCCTAAGAACACATGACAGTTGAAGATTTTCTTTGGTTGTTTTTCCATTTCTTTCATCAGAATCTTTTACCTTTCGTTTTAACTTCTCAAAATTTTCAGAAATTTGACGTTTTTAAAGAATTAACTATTCGTTTTCTTTCCTAATTCTTTCTACGTCATTTTTATCATTTTCAATTTTCTCAATTAATTCTTTTACTCTGTCATTCGAGACTTTTAACACTTTGTCACGGTTTAAAATCTGATCTTCAACATCTCTGACTCTTCCAGTCAGTTCTTCATCCTTCTTACCACTGAGGTAAGCAATTGTACTACAAACTTTGCACTCTTTCATGCAATTTTTACAGTCATTCTCAGTTTTGACTTTCTTACCTGACTCATGTGTATCATTTGAACTGACCTTGTTTTTGGACTCAGTTCCAGAACCAGAAACTACCTCTAGTTCTTTTGCTGCAAAAACTTTATCAGCCATCTTCTTCAAGTTTTCTGCGGTAAACTCTTGTGACGTATCAATAATCCCGTCATCAACTTTCTTTGGCTGCGGCTCTTTTTCTTTCTCTTTCTCATCAGCTTCTCCTTCTCCCCACCACATTCTTTGCCTGGCTTCTTCTTCTTCAGCAATTTGTTTGGTGAGAGTTTCAACATCTACAGTATCTGGATCAACAGCTATGTTTCCATTAGGATCGAGATAACATTCTCTATCAGGATCCCATCGATTTGCTTTCTTTGCTTCCATCCATGTACGATAGATTTTGCCTTTCATGAATTGAGCTGTTGCCTTCCTGTTGACGTACTTCACTTCTTCAGATCTGGTATCTTTAAAAGGAACAATCTTTGCTGCTGTAAAGGCATATCCAACTGCATCTTCCTCTGGCAAAACATCACTCCAATCATAACCTTCATCATCATGAAAAACAGCAAGTGCCTTGGATTTTTCTTTGGGTGCCTCCTCTATCTGCTTCATCCTTGGAGGTTCTGCTTTATTTTGATGATAAATTGCTCTTTTGTAATAATCCTCTCGAAAAGGATTTGCAGTATCATCAGTGTAAGCATTTCGGCACTCACGTTTAAAATGACCTTTTTGTTTACGTTTAAAACATGTGACTTTTGACTTGTCAAAGCCTAACTTGGTAGAAGGTCCACCAATAGACTGTCTTCCGGTAATCTCCATGAATCCCTGCGCTCTTCTCACTGCACTCGCCATACACCACCTTATATCGATCAACTCCATCTCCTCAGGGTCGATCTGATCGTAGTCTTCTTTTGTTAGGTTAGTGTTTCCAATCTTTCCTGCAACGAGGCTTTCGTACGATTCTAACACAGACGCTAAAAACACCATCTGTTGTTTGGCAGATTCTTCACTAAAATTCTGACCATTCTTTAAATCCACAGCAATGTTGCATTGAAATAGATTTTTTGGAACAGATTGATTTTGAGCAGTTGATGAGGATCCACTATGATAGCCACTTCTAGGAGTTTCTTGATTCACTGTATTTGAACTTTCTGCAGAAAATGTTGTTTTTGGTGATGCAGATTTCGGGATCATAGTTCCTCTGTAATACAGCTCCACATTCTGCTGGTATGATGTGTTATTGACTTTATTGGATTTTCTAATCTCCAATTCATGGCTTTCCAGTATTTCGATAAGCAGATCCACTGTCAAATCTTCTGACTTGATTGTGTTTTTCAGCATCAAGGCAAAGTATTGCCAGTCTTGCTCATTTGGTAGTGAATCAAATAATTTGTCAACCAACTCCTCTCGAGTATATATGATTCCGTGTCTTGCAAGCTCCATCTTCAAATGCCCAAATCTTTCAATCATTTTAGACACCGATTCGTTTTTCAAACATCCAAACAAATCAAATTCCTTTCGTAACAACTTCTTTTTGTTCTTAACTATCTCGGCACTACCCACACATTTTACTCTCAGTTTCTCCCATAGATCTCTCGAATCTTTGTACTCAATTAATGAAATGATGTCGTCTCTCACAGACTGATGAAGCAAAGCAATGCACTTTTGTTCAGCAACATATCTTTCTATTTGATTTTCTTCTAAATTTTCATAATCCGTTCTCCCCAAATCAAAACCATTCTTCAAGCTTTTCCAACTAGGATATGCAAACGCTTTAAGCCATTCTTCAAATCTTGTAGCCCACCTGTTGTAATCTTCAATTACCATCAACTTGGGCGGCTTATTGTATGTTCCATATGCACTGTCTACACTCATAGCATCAGAAAGAATTTTCTTTGCACTCGGATTAGGAACATTTTCATTGGTGTTGTTTGATGTATCATCTCCAGTGTTTCCCGTGAAAGCAAACATGTCACTGAAAGGATTCATAAACTCATCCATCTTCACGTATCTGAAACAATCAACAAACACTTAGAAAATTTTTTGGATTTTATCAAACACAGTTTCAAACGGAATCAGTTCAAACGAAATCAGCTTTTCAAGCGAAATAAGCCTTCAAGCGAAATAAGCCTTTTCACACGGAATAGGGTTTTCAAACGAAATCACCAAACGGAATTTAATTTCATGCGGAATTAGCTTGATTCAAACGGAATCAAGTCACTTTGAAGCGAAATTAGTAATTTCGTGTGAACTTTCAAATGGAATCTGATTTCGTTTGAAATCAGACAGCACTTTCAAACGAAATTAGTTATTCCGTGTGAAATAAGTAGCACTTTCAAACGGAATTAGTGATTCCGTGTGAAATTAGCAGCAGTTTCAAACGAAATTAGTGATTCCGTGTGAAATGGCAATGACGATTTCGAGCGGAATTAGGATGACATCATCCCGTCGGCCACCAATTTGTCAAATTGACCTAGATTTTGATCGAATTTTGGTCCAATTCTTTCAAGGATTCGTTAAAACAGTGTTTTACATGATATATTTGAAAATCAGTCCAATTTGTCCGTTAAATCTCGTTTAATTTTGAAAAGAAGGAGTAGAAGTAGAAGTGATGAAAACAAGCTGAATTGGTATAAACTCTTCGTCCTGAGCTCTGATACCACTTGTTGGATCGTTGTGTGACCCTAACGAGTCAATCAGAAGAGTTTACAATCTATTTCAAAGGCGGAATCAGAGAAATAGACGTGTAACAGCTTGATATTCCCTAATTATCTTCTTTTTATTGATTCCAAAGCTTTTACAGATCGTTTGACAAACTGGCAGCACCTCGGCTCTGAATCGGAAAAGTTACAAATGAAACCACAACTCAGCTATATATAGTGTTGCTAATTCCGCTTGAAAATGTCACTGCCCATTTCAAGTGAAATCACAAAAGTTAATTTCGTTTGAAACTGCCAATGGCTCTTTCAAGCGAAATTACACAAACACACATAAATCCTAGTTTCTAACCTGTTGAGCACTAGTTTATCCTATCTAGACATAAGACTCGATAAAGACGAAGTTAACAGACATTTGTGCACCAACAGTTTCCAACCTTGATACCACCCGCGTAAAGGCTTGGGGCGGGTCTACGCGGCCCGCCTCAGCTTATATTTCAGATTTAAATTTTATTTTTTGAAATGTTATATTGTATTTCGGGCTCGGTTTTCACATACGGTGTGTATTTAAAGACATATTGGGACATTTTTAAATATAATAGGGTGTCAGAAATATTATGAGGGTGTCGGTTTTATTGAGGGTTGTTACGTCATCCCCACCTTGTTTTAGAGCTCGTCCTCGAGATCTACTGGAACAAGTGCGGATATTTCCTTTGCATTTCAGATTCAAGCTCCCATGTGTACTCAGGTCCTCTTTTGGAGTCCCACTTCACTTTGACTAGAACTAATCTATTGTGCTTGAGATTTTTGACTTTCCTGTCTTCGATCTGTAGAGGCCTTTCTACAAACTTGAGTTGTTCATTTACTTCTATATCCTTAAGAGGTACTATTAGTGATTCATCGGTTAAGCATTTCTTGAGAATAGATACATGAAACACATCATGTATTCCTGCCATTTCCTCTGATAATCTTAAAAGGTCCAATATACCTGGGACTTAGCTTTCCCCGTTTGATGAATCTTACTACTCCTTTCCAAGGAGATACTTTTAACAATACTTTATCTCCTACTCGAAATTCCAATGGCTTGCGCCGGTTATCAGCATAGCTCTTCTGTCGATCACGTGCTTCTTTCAGTCGTTCCTTGACTTGAATAATCTTATCAGTTGTTTCTTGTACTATCTCAGGTCCAGATAGTTGCTTTTCCCCAATTTCTGCCCAATAGACTGGGGTTCGGCACTTTCGTCCATAAAGTGCTTCGAATGGTGCAGCATTAATACTTGTGTGATAACTATTATTATAAGAAAATTCTATCAAAGGTAAGTGATCGTCCCAATTACCTCCTAAATCAATTACACAAGCTCTAAGCATGTCCTCCATCGTCTGAATTGTCATTTCGCTTTGTCCGTCTGTTTGAGGATGATAAGCTGTGCTTAGATTTAACTTGGTTCCCATAGCTTTTTGGAAACTTGACCAAAAATGAGAGGTAAATCGGCTATCTCTATCAGAAACAATTGATAAAGGTATTCCATGTAAAGAAACAATTTCATTTACATATAACTTAGCTAGCTGTTCCATACTGAAAGTTTTCTTCATCGGTAAGAAATGGGCTGACTTGGTTAGCCTATCTACAAACACCCAGATTGTATCATTACCTTTCTTTGTTTTGGGTAATTTAGTAACAAAATCCATTGTTATTAATTCCTATTTCTATACTGGCATTTCTAATTGCTGTAACAAACCTGAGGGTTTCTGGTGTTCAGCTTTGACTTGAGAACAAGTTAAACATTTAGAAACATAGGTTGTTATGTCCTTTTTCATTCCTATCCACCAGAAATTTTTCCTTAAATCCTGGTACATCTTATCATTTCCTGGATGCATCGTATACTTAGACTTATGGGCTTCTTCTAATATACGATGACGTAGGTTTTCTAATTTAGGTATCCACATTCTCTTTTTATGGAATCTCCAAATTCCATCTATTCCTTGTTCTAATTCTATAAGCATACCTTTTAATTTTTTAGTATCATCCTTGATTACTGATTCTTGTGCTTCTCTTATCTGATTATTTAAATCTACTTGTAGATTTAATTTAAGAGAACGTACCCTTTTTGGCTTTTCATGATACTTTCGACTTAAAGCATCTGCCACTACATTTGCTTTTCCTTCATGATACTGGATATCACAATCATAATCACTGAGCATTTCCATCCAGCGTCTTTGTCTCATATTCAACTCCTTTTGCTTGAATACATACCTTAAACTCTTATGATCAGTGAATATGGTAAACTTACTACCATAAAGGTAATGTCTCCAAATTTTAAGAGCAAAAATTATAGCTCTTAATTCTAAATCATGGGTTGAATAATTCTCTTCATGATTCTTAAGTTGTCTAGATGCGTAAGCTATAACGTTTTGTCGTTGCATCAATACACATCCATAACCTAATTTGGAAGCGTCACAATAGATTACAAAATCTTCAGTTCCTTCTGGTAACGCAAATATGGGTGTATGAGTTAATTTATGCTTAAGAATTCTAAATGCTTCTTCTTGTTTTAATCCACATTCAAACTTAACAGATTTACAGGTTAGCTTCGTCAAAGGAATGGCTATTCTAGAAAAATCTTGAATAAATCTTCTATAATAACCGGCCAATTCTAAGAAACTTCTAACCTCGGTTGGTGATTCAGGGGTTTTCCATTTAGTAATCGCCTCGATCTTTGTGGGATCTACATGAATTCCTTCATGATTGACTAGGTGTCCAAGAAATTGTACCTATTCTAACCAAAACTCGCACTTGCAAAATTTAGCGTAAAGTTTTTCCTTTCTTAATAAACTTAAAAGTGCGTGCAAATGCTTTGCATGATCCTCCTTATTTTTAGAATAAATGGGAATGTCATCTATAAAAACGATTATGAATTTATCCAAATATGGCTTACATATTCGGTTCATCATGTCCATAAATGTGGCTGGGGCATTGGTTAAACCAAATGGCATGACAGTAAATTCATAATGGCCATACCATGTTCTAAATGCGGTCTTAGGAATGTCCTCTTCCTGTACCTTTAATTGATGATATCCTGACCTTAAATCGATTTTATAGAAAAATCGAGCTCCTTGCAGTTGATCGAAAAGATCATCGATTCTCGGTAATGGGTACCGATTCTAAATCGTGACTTTGTTCAATTCACGATAATCAATGCACATACGCATTGATCCGTCTTTCTTTTTAACAAACAGTATTGGCGCTCCCCATGGCGATGAACTTGGTTGTATAAATCCTTTCTCCAACAATTCGTCTGATTGTTTCTTCAATTCTTGCATTTCTGCAGGCGCCAAACGGTAAGGTGCTTTGGCAATCGGTGCTGTTCCTGGTATTAAATGGATTTTGAATTCAACTTCTCTATCTGGAGGTTGCCCTGGCAATTCTTCTAGAAATACATCTGAAAACTGAGATACTACTGGAATATCTTTTAAATCCTTTCCTTTAGTGTTAGTGATTACAGAAATCAAATACACTAATGAGCCTTTTCTTATGTAATTTGCAGTTTTCATCACAGAGATGAATTTTGTGGATCTAGATGGTTTATCTCCTTTTATTGTGATCATTTTACCTTTTGGTGAATTTACTTGAATTGACTTTTGATCACATAAAATACTGGCTTTATTGGCTATTAACCAATACATTCCTAAAACAACATCAAATCCTGCCAGATTCATGGGATAAAGATTTGCAATAATGTTTTTGATTTAAAATTCCTATTCTTGCTCCCTGCAAGATTTCAGAAATCCTAACGGTTCCTCCATTAGCTGTCTCTACTAAACATTCTTGTGGTAGTTTAGTTAATGACTGATTTAGAAATATGCAAAATGATGTATTAATAAAACTATGGTTTGCACCAGAGTCAAATAATACTTTAGCAAAAACATCATTAACTAAAAACATACCAGCTATGACATCTGGAATCATCTTGGCTTCATCTGCAGTCTGAACAAATGCTCTAGCATTTTGAGTATTCTTGTTGTTTGTAGCTGGAGCTAATTTTAAACAATTAAGCTTGATATGACCTTGTTCTCCGCAGTTGTAACATATCCTGTTATTAGCTTTCTTCCTGCAATTTTCCTCCTTGTGTCCCGATATTTTGCAAAAGTTACAGTATATGGAGCATCTTCTTGAATGCTTTCTTTTGCAATTCCTACAGTAAGGTGCAGAGGTAGAACCTATATTTTTCCCACGATTAGAATTTCCAGAACGAAATTCTTGTGTGAGCTTCTGGGTTAGGTTCCTCCTTTGGTCTTCTTCTCGGGTACGGACTAATTCATCTGTCAAGGTATTTGCTAGTTCTACAGCTTCTTCTATGGTTTGAGGTCTAGCTGCCTTGACTACTTGTCTTATCTCCCCAATTAATCCCCAAATATAACGGGAGATCAATACTGGTTCTGGTGAAGCAAGAGTTGACACTATTCTAGCATATTCGAAGAATAATTTAGTGTATCCCTTACTATCCACACCAGTCATCCTAAGGTTTAGGAATTTGTTAGCTATCTGTTCCTTCTCATTTGGTGGGCAGAATTTCCTTTCTACTTTGTTCTTAAATTCTTCCCATTCCGTATTGTAAGTTCTATCACTTCCTCTTGATTGGAGGATAGTGTTCCACCATTCCAGTGCTGAATTCTTAAACAGATTAGAAGCAAACAGTATCTTATCTTCTTCAGCACACTTGCTTATTCTTAAGACTGCCTCAGTTTTCTCTATCCAGCGTAGGGTTGCAATGGCCCCTTCGTTGCCCGAGAATTCCATTGGTTTACAAGACCAGAATTCTTTATAAGAACAACCATAAGGCATGGTTCTTCTTCTTTTGGGAATGGACATTTGAAGTACGGGTCCATTGTTTACACTGTTTTCGGGTTCGATGGGTCGCTTACTGCTATGCTTACTTTTATTATTCGCTTTTTGAATCGTTTGAATAATAAATGGCATTGCATCTATGATTCCTTGAGCCACTATATGTTGAACAACACTATTATCCATTTGGTTTCCATTGTTATTGATGCTTGGATTCTCATTAACCACGTTAATGTTACTCTGGTTATCATTATTCAGATTTCCTTGATTTCCTTCGTCGGCCATCTGAATTTTAAACATTTACCCCATATTAATATCACATGATAATATTTAATATAGTTAATCACATGACACGCAATCTAGCCAAAAACGTCGATCATTGCGACTTTTACTCTATTTTCCATATACCATTATGCATCTATTACACACTGAAATTACAATACCAACAGAAATAGAATCACACTAATAGTAATAGGCATCCGTACACACATATTTTGTTTCATTTTTTTTATTATATTATATTATTATTACTATTACCATTTCCTCTATCACATCACGGATATGGATTTATCCAAAAATCCATATTGCGCTCATCGTATTTCCATACGAGACGCTCTCCCACCTGTCTCATTCTCTCACTGCTTTCTAAAATTTCCTCCCCAAAAGTCCTAAGTTCTTGCATGTTTTCTGCACTCATTGGGGTGCAGGTTCTAGGACTGGGTTCGGAATCTGGGGTGCGGGTTCCTGATATGAGGGTGAAAGTGCCTGAAATCGGTAAGGATCTTCTAAGATTTCCCTAATATAATCATCTTGGTAATAAGGATCTAAAGGGTCCACACCTGGATAGGCTCCTATGTTCTGTATAGGTGTCTCTTCATTGATCATAATTTGTGTGTACGGGGATTTGGTGCTGGATAGGCTCCTAACGTCATCCCACCAGGGATCATAATTTGGGTCTAGGGGATTTGGTGCTGGTACCCTAGGGATTTCTTCTGGATTGAAGTCATGCATCTCCACTTGGTTTTCAGGGTTTTCTATCTCCATGGGTTGGTCAGGGATTTGCAATTGTGGTTGGGGTGCTATTGTTTGTTCCAGATTAGGGTCAGCAGCAGTTGTGGCTAGGATATGGAAATTAGCTAGGCTTCTATTAAGCATATCCTGTGTATGGGCATCTGTCTTTCGCTTAGCATGTGCTAAAACTCTTTGCTGTTGCAACTTTCGCATTCTTTTCCTACGTGCAAAGGCTTCCTTACTAAACCATCCTCTTTTCTTATGAGGGAATGGCTCTTCTGATAGGGCTTTAAAAGCAAACATCCCTTCTTCCTGATCAGCAGAATACCCAGAAAGGGCAGGCTGTGAAGAGGTACCTTCACTCCTAGGTGAATCAGACAACTGACGACACATGTCTGAGGGTCCTTGATCACTCATACAGTAAACTAACAAATAGTCAAATAACACATAACAAATAAATACAGTTATGCACGTATTTTTTGTAATTTATTTTCTAACACAAAATTTAGAATGTAAGTGTCAGCATAACATTTCTTTGGCTTAGACCAGTGGCTAGGCTCTAATACCACCTTCTGTCGCAACCCCCGATCCCTTATCTGTCCCGGGAACTGGCGGAAGCGAACTCAGAGTTTCGGTGGTATTAGCTTGTTAATTTGGCAGCGGAAATTACATCAGGACCGTAGTTAGGAAATGTTTATCAGAGTAAAACCACCATATTTAATATTAATAATCACATGGGCAAAACCCAAGTTTCTTATTACAATACGTTTATAGGGATAAACCCTATTTTATTGAATTTAAAACATCGTCTTTTAGGTAACTTTTATAGCCACATTTTTCCCAAGCCTTCAGTGCTCTCCAGCTGGCTTTTTACTAATTGGCTGTCACATTGTGTTACCTGAAACGCGTTTTAAAAACATTTGTCAGTGGGAAATACTGGTGAGTGAATCCCAGTTTAATCAAGAAACATTTTATCAATTAAAACAGTATTGAGAGCAATCACATTGTTTATTTCTACATAATTACTCATTCAGTACTGTCAATCCTGACTTGTGGGTCATATTACACATTGGCTAACTCGTCGTCCAATGGTAACGTACTGTCATCCCCGACTTACTACTCGCAGTAGTAAATTTTGTATACAAAACCCCAACATACCGGCAGTAATTTAAGAACTACAAAGACTCAATCACCGCTTAATCACATTGTAAAATAATTAAGGTTTTGTAAAATATTACAAAAAGGTTATCAAAAAGAGGATAAACTTACATTGTTATCTTAGACTTCGCGTAAGGGTTTCCTGGGAATAATCTATAATTTATACAAATGTACATAGATTAGAATTATAACCCTTTGAAAATATTAATGATACCCTCCCTGAGACGGCATTCCAACAAATACGTCGAGCAGAAACACGACAGTTGTTACGGAACCCTAAATCAATCGGACAGTGTATCTAGTATGAAATTGGGGTTATAATACTTACAACGGAGCAGAAACTTGCTAATTAGGGGGTATTATACTTGAATATTATGCCTAAAACTTCAGAAATTCGTTTCGAAAGAAAGAAATGAACGACGAAAACGAAAACCCATTGCCTTCTTATATAGTTGCTGAGTCTGGTCCTCACGCGGCCCGCGTAACACAAGCCCAGGGCTTACGCGACCCGCATCAAACTCCAGTCAACGCGTAGCTCGTCCGGATCAGCGTATAGACTTGACACCACTGTTGCAGAAATTGGCCTAGGCGGCCGATTAATCGCTGCCTAGGCGCTAGTCGGCTAGTAATCGCCTAAATTTGAGCAAATCGGTCAATTAATCGGTCCAGGTCAAAATCGGTCCTAGTCGGTCAAAAGTCGGTCCTAGTCGGTCTAGTCGAACTAATCGGACCATGGTTTTTTTGCTCAAAATCGGTCCTGGTCGGGATTAATCGGTCCTGGTCGGGATTAATCGGTCCTAGTCGGGATTAATCGCTCCTAGTTGGTCAAAAGTTGGTTAATTTTTGAATTTTTATGTGAATTTTGAAGTATTTATGTGAATTTTGAAGTATTATATTTATATTATTGGGTATATATATATAATTTTGAAAAAATACATATAAAAATCTCATTCCGATTAATCCCGATTAATCCCTAGGCTGTACCTCACCGCCCGACTAGCGCCTAGCGCCTTCTACAACATTGCTTGACACGATGATGACACGTGTCGGCCTGGGGTGTTGCCACTAATTTGATCTCACGCGGCCTGCGTAAATGTAAGCTAAAGCTTACGCGGGCCGCCTGGACTAAAGAAATCAATAGAGTCAGTTTCCAACTTTGATACCGCCCACGTAAAGGCTTGGGGTGGGTCTACGAGGCCCGCCTCAGCTTATATTTCAGATTTAAATTTTATTTTTTTAAATGTTATGTGACACCTGGGTCACTGCGACCATCAAACAAATACCAAACCAATGAAATATTGTATTTCATACTTGGGATTTGTACAAATATGTGTATCAATTACACATATCAATTTTGGTTCAATTTCAAGCTTTAAATCGCTTTCTGGAAGGTTATACGCGCACTGATGCGTAAATATAACCAGTTTAATGCAACGAACACTCCGGAATAGTGAAATAGGCTTAGCATACCTTAAATAACCTTTACATAACTTAGAAATAAGTTTTGAAGGCTTTGGTATGGCAAAATCAAGTTAAATCGCTTACAGGGACTAAAGTTGACAAACTGCGAAAGTATGCCAATTTGAACAGTAACAGGCATTTCGGAACATGGCCATAAGTTAAACATACCATAAATATCCTTTATATAGCTTAGAAATAGGCTTTGAGGGGTTCGGTGTGCAAAAATAAACATTTGGGTCATTCAGGGACTAAAAGCGTCAAAAAGTGCACAAGTTTGCATTTTCACGCATAACTTACGTTCTGAATACATCCGGACATCCAAAAATTTATGTAAGCACTAAAATATTTTATTTTAGTGTTTGGCATAAGAAAAATCCATTCGTCACGTCATTTGGATCGTTTTTCGCGCTTATGCGCATTCCGTCGTAATTAGCCGAACAACGCAACCGTACGGCTAAACGAACTGACATCCGAGATATTTTTGAGAACATTTTAAGTTCTCTTTACTTTAACTTCATTTTAGAGCTTTGAAATGGGGTTAACGGGCCTTAAACGCGTCGGAAAAGGCCTTATTACACTACCGGGACCAAATCTGCCATTTTTGAAACTTTCTGTGCAGAAACATTGAATCTGGCCTATACCACCTTTGCACATGGTTTTGGGCAATACTATGGGCTGGTTTGATGTGCACATGGTATTACAATACCATGGGTGCAAGTGTATGTCCAAGATTGAAGCACTTTTTCCAAGAAACGATCCTAACGGTTCGGGAAATCCTATAAATACCCCATGCCTTCATTTCCAAAACCCACAAGAATTCTGATTTGAGAAGCTCTAAGTTGAAACCTTTGTTTCATACCTGAGCTACTTGGATCGGGATTAGCATTCGGGGACCCTTCGTAAGTATTCTTTCGTTCTTTTATTGCTTTTCGAGTCTTTTCGAGTCTGAAAGTCAAACTTTGTTTGACTTTCTGCATTGACCAGTTTATGGTCAATGCGAAGTTCATTTGAACTTCGCAACGTGAGTGTAATCACGTTGGTTATAGTCCTTTGGGACTATGCCTATTGATTACCACGTTGTCTAGGGTCGTAGGGTAAGCGATCTGATAAATCGCTTATACCTTCGAACCCGACCCATTTGGTCGATCATTAGGATCCGACCAAATACATTAGGTGACCATAGTATATAGGGAATAACCTTCCGAGGTTATACCCTACGGTCACATCGTTTGAGTAGTTGTATGATAGGTAGTTATATGCCTTAGGTAAATTACCAAAATGCCCTTTTTACGCCAAAATTCATTTTAAGCATATGTAACATAACTTTTGGTATCTAAACTGATTTGGTAACAATATTAGATGTGTTAAGGCATATTTTACTTGTCATAGGACTAGTTAGGCGTCCCGAACGCGTTTCACGCGAGCGACGCGTTAAAGTAGCATAAACTACCTAAACGGGTCGTAATGGGTCGTAAGCACTTATGTTTCATTTAGTATGTAGGCTTTGTTAAACCATATTACACGAGTCTCCATACTCGTTTAGTTTACGAACCCTCATTCTATCCGATCCTCCGATTTAGGTCCGGTTTATTAACATAGTTACCTATATTAGGTGTCGTTTGATTTCGTGATCTCTATCATTGTTTGGTTGTCACTCAAGGACTACTGAAGCATTCTGAAGTGAGTACATAGACCCCTCTTTTACTGTTTCCAAATGTTTTGGGGTGAAACACATGTGCCTACTTGTTACTTTCATGCTTTCCATGTTTTCACATCATATACCTGCTATGTTCGTTAGTACATTATAGTACATGATTTCATTACATTTCATGCTATGTATGCCCATTGTGTGCGTACTTAGTACATCGTTTTACATTACATTTTATGCTATGTATGTCCATTTAGTTCATACTTAGTACATCGTTTCACATCACATCACATGCTATGTATGTTCATCTATTGCATACTTAGTACATTTGTTTTCATCACATGCTTACATTTTGTTATGACATTTGGGTTGTTTACAATGGAACAATACATTCATTAACATTAGCTACGCCGTTCGTTAGTAGGTAGTGGTACCATAGGAATTGACAACTCCCGTTCCTGAAATCCTGGGTTGGTTTGGATTGGAAGGAATGACCGAATTCGATATACATAATTTAGATAAACCTTTAAGTTGTTTAAGGGTTTATCGCCACAGTCTCAAGGCTTGGATGTATGCATTTTCACAACACCGCATAGATGTTCGTATCAGTATAGCATGCATTTACTACACAAAACATAACTTTGATTTAAACCAAGTTTTACTTCAATACTTTGTTTTGTGCATTTCACCTATGGTTTAGTTGATGCATTTCACTAGCCATACATATCATTTTGGTTACACATTACATGATTTACATTTGACACATAAACATTTTCGACATTGGATATACATTACACGATTTACATTTGACACATAAACATTTTCAACATTAGTTATATGTTGCATGATTTACATCTTGACATAAACATTTTGGTATATTATTCAATATATTTGACAATTGGTTTAAACATAGACATCTTACATTGGTGGTTTGTTTGGGTAAGTGGTTTAAGTAACGAGGCGTGTGTAATATGATACAAGCATGGTGGATACGCCGCTGGTACTTCCTATATATAAGTGTTTGTATGGTATTACATATCGTAGCGTTATTTGAATCATTTCAATTTTTACATATTACATTTTATACAAATAACATACTTTTCACAATACATTGTTTTACAAACAACTTATCTTATACAAACTCATCTTACATGGTTATTCATTTAACCTTACATTTATTTATACATATCATCTAATCTTATCGTTTTGCAAATGATTTACAAGACAAAGCAAATTACAGGGTTCATGACTAAACATTTTCTTAAACAATAAGTCATGAATCCTATTTTCATAAACCTATGTATCTCACAGGCATTTTTATGCTGACGTACCTATTTTCACATGTGTTTTTCAGGAGATGATGCATAGGATTTATCAAGATATACTTAGGCGGACCTGTGCCTTAGTGACTTAAAACGAGACAAGAACTAGTTAAATTTTGTTATGTACTCTTTATTTCTTGTTTAAAGACAATGTAACTCGCTTGTTTGATGAATAAAACGAAACTTAAATTTCCATGGTTGTGAAACATTAATTCTGTTACAACACTCCCCGATGTTTCCGCCACGTTTTGTATGTTCTACGTGGCCGGGGTGTGACAGAAAAGATGGTATCAGAGCTCATGGTTATAGGGAATTAGGTTATTAGTAATACTTTGACCTAGTCTATAACCTTCTTAGGACCCTAACGCGAGTTTACTTGCGTTTAGTCATAAAACAATACTGTCACCTATCCTTAGGCGACGACCTCAACAAGAACATAAATTTCCAAACCGCTTTGAAAACTAATCATCTGTTCTAGGATGATTGATTACTAGGTTTTGAACTCTCTATTGTAAGGTTTTGAACTCTCTGTTATATGGTTTTGAACCCCTTTGAATTTTCAAAATCTCGTCAAAGTTTGGGTCTTATAATGTGAACATGTGCAAACTGGAAGGGTGAATGCCTGTATTTTGGGTTTTCTGTCTAGGCAAGCACTTCGTATATATCTCATCAGACGCGAGACCAGTTGTGCTTACCTGGGAATTATTGGGATGAGTGTTCACTTATAGGCGAGCATGTCTTCAGTGATACATTAATAAGACCTGTTTACTTTGATTAGTCACCGTCTCATTTGTTTGCCTTAGGTAACAAACAAATGATCGCAATTTCTATGCGTTGTCATTTTGTTTTATTTGTCCAATAATCTTTCACTTGTTTCTTCCTATATCTTTCATTTTCTTTTAGAATGTCTATTCCTCTCAGCACTGGTCAAATGTCTGAGCGAACAGCCAAATTTGCCCAGCAAATAGGCGAAGTGATTCAGAAGACTGTGGATTTAGGCATTGCCATAGCTCGTCTCAACAATGAAGCCTCTCGTCTCGACAATGAAGTCACTCAAGAGCCACCAAAGAAAGCAGAAGTCAAGCCAGCACCAAAATCAAGGAAGCGTAAGGCTTCAAGGAAACCAGCAGCGGTTACACCTAATCAAGCGGGACCTAGCCATGTGGCAAGGCCACCAGCTAGGAAGCCATACATAGGAACTGCCCCTTTGTGCAAACGATGCAACCGTCATCATTCAAACCTCATACCCTGCTCCAAATGTACCTACTGTGGACGGAGGGGACATTTGGTCAACACATGCCGCTTTGCTATCCAAAACAAAGCTACTATAAACCTTGCTGCTACCCAACTCCAAGTCAACCCTACTCAAGCTCGCTTTCCGCCTGGAACGTGCTACAACTGTGGCGAGACAAGCCATTTCAGGAACAACTGCCCGAAGATTATCAGTGCAAATCCAACCCTTGGATGAGCTTTCGGCTGAACAAAGGATGTTGCTGTCTTATGCCTTTGTTTCTTTTGTTCTCGTGTATTGTGAAACAATATGTCTTGTTCATAAATAAAAGTTGTTGTTCGCAATTCTGATATACAAGTATAATTACATGTGTGTATGACTTTTCCTATGATACCTACATCAAGAAACTATGTACCTTGCAAACTACTTTTGTGATTTCTCTCTTTCAAATGATCGCTCATGATTCCCTCGAAAATTTTAAGTACTCGTTTCACTCTAAGAAACAAAGTACAGAAAATAAAGTGACACTATGAGTAATCATGCTTCTGCACATCTGTGCCTTTGAATCCTTGGTTAAATAACTAAGGGTATTTCCAAATCTCATACTCATTACGTTTTGATTTTTCAACATATACAGTACAAGTATTTCAAAAACAATCTTCATGATCTCAAAACATTTCATATAGTTTGAAAACAATTTTTCTAAATGCATTGTCTATGTTATTTCAAAAACATTGACCATGTTATCAAAACCAACCTTCCTAATTTCAAAATATTTCATATAGTCTGGGGGCAATATTAACACAGTACATTTTCTTATCAAGTGTATGATTTCAAAAGCATCATTCATGTTTTCCAAAAACCTTATACATAATTTCAAAATTCATCTCGCATAATTTTAAAACATTTTTTTAGGAATATACATACCTAATACACCTACTTTATGATTTCAAAGGTATTATATATAAGGTCTCAAAAACATTGAACACATTTCTTTTTAAAAGAACCCCATGCATAGTTTTCAAAAATATTTTCTTCATACATTGACTTAACTTTCAAATTTCGCTTCATATGTCGCCTTGGCATATCTAGCATCTCAACTTCATAAGCATTTTACTTCATGTTTTGACTTAAGCACGTCCAGTGCAATGTTTCAAACATCTCCAACTTCTAAAAATTCATGTGGGATTTTTTTATCTTCACATTTAGATCCTTGTAGATGATTATCATTCAAATCAGAGTCCTTAATTGGATTCCTTATGTACCTGAATTCGGACATTTCGGTTCCTCATAATCGAAATCGAAATTTTCTTTTAAAGATCTTTCTATCTTTATAGTTAGATTCTTGATAATGTTTAAAGTACCAAATGAAATTCACGAGATGGATTCCTAGTGTGCTTTAAATACATGTACTCTGTTAGCAGAACAAACTTCTAGTTAAACAATTTTGTGGTTATGTGACTATGTGTTTATTCATCTTATGTTTTCTTTTATGCATTTTGTGTTTTTAATACTCTGGATATTCGTTATCCAAATCCTCGCAGGATCTTTCATATCTCCATATGAGGGATTCGTAGCAGGATATTCAAAAGGTACTACCTTCAATCCTTAATGGGCTTCTATGTAATAGTTAAGACCCTTGGATTATATAGTACCACTCCATGATTCGAAGAGACCCTTTTTTTGGTCTAGTCAAAAAGATTGATTCACAATTTGGTTAAAGGACGACATCTAGTGAAGTAGCTAAACAGACTCCTTGATAGTCTATTTAGATCATTTATTGATTTAATTAAAAGGACTCTATGGCGGTCTAGTCACACTCATCACAGGATTGTTCATTTGGTTTTACCCTACACATTATAAAATAGACTGTGTGAACTGTGCAAGGAATTGTCTAATTATGGACGCGTACATAATTATGAAATTTAGTGCACAGAAACCCAGTAAGATTTATTATGTGTAAGAACCGATAGCAACAACAATAACAAAATGAGAACGGTGTAATGCAGGTATGGTGGACGCACCAATGACGCTTAATATACTTGTATATAAGTATCCCTCTTACATTGCAAGCATGATGTTATTAAAGATACTAGAAGTTCAGAACCCTAACCAATGTTGATTCGGTCTTTTCAACTTCATGTTTTCAAGCTCTCACAAGTTTCCTCTGATTAAATTTCGGGACGAAATTTCCTAAAGTAGGGGAGACAGTGACACCTGGGTCACTGCGACCATCAAACAAATACCAAACCAATGAAATATTGTATTTCATACTTGGGATTTGTACAAATATGTGTATCAATTACACATATAAATTTTTGTTCAATTTCAAGCTTTAAATCGCTTTCTGGAAGGTTATACGCGCACTGATGCGTAAATATAACCAGTTTAATGCAACGAACACTCCGGAATAGTGAAATAGGCTTAGCATATCTTAAATAACCTGTACATAACTTAGAAATAAGTTTTGAAGGCTTTGGTATGGAAAAATCAAGTTAAATCGCTTACAGGGACTAAAGTTGACAAACTGCGAAAGTATGCCAATTTGAACAGTAACAGACATTCCGGAACATGGCCATAAGTTAAACATACCATAAATATCCTTTACATAGCCTAGAAATAGGCTTTGAGGGGTTCAGTGTGCTAAAATAAACTTTTGGGTCATTCAGGGACTAAAAGCGTCAAAAAGTGCACAAGTTTGCATTTTCGCGCATAACTTACGTTCTGAATACATCCGGACATCCAAAAATTTATGTAAGCACTAAAATATTTTATTTTAGTGTTTGGCATAAGAAAAATCCATTCGTCACGTCATTTGGATCGTTTTTCGCGCTTATGCGCATTCCGTCGTAATTAGCCGAACAACGCAACCGTACGGCTAAACGAACCGACATCCGAGATATTTTTGAGAACATTTTAAGTTCCCTTTACTTTAAATTCATTTTAGAGCTTTGAAATGGGGTTAACGGGCCTTAAACGCGTCGGAAAAGGCCTTATTACACTACAGGGACCAAATCAGCCATTTTTGAAACTTTCTGTGCAGAAACATTGAATCTGGCCTATACCACCTTTGCACATGGTTTTGGGAAATACTATGGGCTGGTTTGATGTGCACATGGTATTACAATACCATGGGTGCAAGTGTATGGCCAAGATTGAAGCACTTTTTCCAAGAAACGATCCTAACGGTTAGGGAAATCCTATAAATACCCCATGCCTTCATTTCCAAAACCCACAAGAATTCTGATTTGAGAAGCTCTAAGTTGAAACCTTTGTTTCATACCTGAGCTACTTGGATCGGGATTAGCATTCGGGGACCCTTCGTAAGTATTCTTTCGTTCTTTTATTGCTTTTCGAGTCTGAAAGTCAAACTTTGTTTGACTTTCTGCATTGACCAGTTTATGGTCAATGCGAAGTTCATTTGAACTTCGCAATGTGAGTGTGATCACGTTGGTTATAGTCCTTTGGGACTATGCCTACTGATTACCACGTTGTCTAGGGTCGTAGGGTAAGCGATCTGATAAATCGCTTATACCTTCGAACCCGACCCATTTGGTCGATCATTAGGATCCGACCAAATACATTAGGTAACCATAGTATATAGGGAATAACCTTACGAGGTTATACCCTACGGTCACATCGTTTGAGTAGTTGTATGATAGGTAGTTATATGCCTTAGGTAAATTACCAAAATGCCCTTTTTACGCTAAAATTCATTTTAAGCATATGTAACATAACTTTTGGTATCTAAACTGATTTGGTAACAATATTAGATGTGTTAAGGCACATTTTACTTGTCATAGGACTAGTTAGGCGTCCCGAACGCGTTTCACGCAAACGACGCGTTAAAGTAGCATAAACTACCTAAACAGGTCGTAATGGGTCGTAAGCACTTATGTTTCATTTAGTATGTAGGCTTTGTTAAACCATATTACACGAGTCTCCATACTCGTTTGGTTTACGAACCCTCATTCTATCCGATCCTCCGATTTAGGTCCGGTTTATTAACATAGTTACCTATATTAGGTGCCGTTTGATTCCGTGATCTCTATCATTGTTTGGTTGTCACTCAAGGACTACTGAAGCATTCTCAAGTGAGTACATAGACCCCTCTTTTACTGTTTTCCAAACGTTTTGGGATGAAACACATGTGCCTACTTGTTACTTTCATGCTTTCCATGTTTTCACATCATATACCTGCGATGTTCGTTAGTACATTATAGTACATGATTTCATTACATTTCATGCTATGTATGCCCATTGTGTGCGTACTTAGTACATCGTTTTACATTACATTTTATGCTATGTATGTCCATTTAGTTCATACTTAGTACATCGTTTCACATCACATCACATGCTATGTATGTTCATCTATTGCATACTTAGTACAATTGTTTTCATCACATGCTTACATTTTGTAATGACATTTGGGTTGTTTACAATGGAACAATACATTCATTAACATTAGCTACGCCGTTCGTTAGTAGGTAGTGGTACCATAGGAATTGACAACTCCCGTTCCTGAAATCCTGGGTTGGTTTGGATTGGAAGGAATGACCGAATTCGATATACATAATTTAGATAAACCTTTAAGTTGTTTAAGGGTTTATCACCACAGTCTCAAGGCTTGGATGTATGCATTTTCACAACACCGCATAGATGTTCGTATCAGTATAGCATGCATTTACTACACAAAACATAACTTTGATTTAAACCAAGTTTTACTTCAATACTTTGTTTTGTGCATTTCACCTATAGTTTAGTTGATGCATTTCACTAGCCATACATATCATTTTGGTTACACATTACATGATTTACATTTGACACATAAACATTTTCGACATTGGATATACATTACATGATTTACATTTGACACATAAACATTTTCCACATTAGTTATATGTTGCATGATTTACATCTTGACATAAACATTTTGGTATATTATTCAATATATTTGACAATTGGTTTAAACATAGACATCTTACGTTGGTGGTTTGTTTGGGTAAGTGGTTTAAGTAACGTGGCGTGTGTAATATGATACAAGCATGGTGGATACGCCGCTGGTACTTCCTATATATAAGTGTTTGTATGGTATTACATATCGTAGCGTTATTTGAATCATTTCAATTTTTACATATAACATTTTATACAAATAACATACTTTTCACAATACATTGTTTTACAAACAACTTATCTTATACAAACTCATCTTACATGGTTATTCATTTAACCTTACATTTATTTATACATATCATCTAATCTTATCGTTTTGCAAATGATTTACAAGACAAAGCAAATTACAGGGTTCATGACTAAACATTTTCTTAAACAATAAGTCATGAATCCTATTTTCATAAACTTATGTATCTCACAGGCATTTTTATGCTGACGTACCTATTTTCACATGTGTTTTTCAGGAGATGATGCATAGGATTTATCAAGACATACTTAGGCGGACCTGTGCCTTAGTGACTTAAAACGAGACAAGAACTAGTTAAATTTTGTTATGTACTCTTTATTTCTTGTTTAAAGACAATGTAACTAGCTTGTTTGATGAATAAAATGAAACTTAAATTTCCATGGTTGTGAAACATTAATTCTGTTACAACACTCCCCGATGTTTCGGCCACGTTTTGTATGTTCTACGTGGTCGGGGTGTGACATGTTATATTGTATTTCAGGCTCGGTTTTCACACACGGGGTGTATTTAAAACATATTGGGACATTTTTAAATATAATAGGGTGTCGGAAATATTATGAGGGTGTCGGTTTTATTGAGGGTTGTTACACTAGATACCTCCAAAACACCTGCCTTGATCTTGTTCCATGGCATTGATCTATATAAAGGCACTTAAGTTGTCTTGTTCATTTGCTCATGCACTTGAATCATTCACTACACTCTCATCTGGAGATTCCTGGCCATAAAGGGAGCTCAAGTTTGTAGAAAAGATAGCTAGGACCCTATGTAAGTGTCTTAGCCTTCTTCCTTAGTTCAGTTTTTAGTTTAAAAACAGAAAAGTCAAAGTTATCGTAATTTGACTTTGACTTTCGGTTTAATCACAACTGGTCCAGCCACTGTCCGAATTAAAAGTGGTTATGTGACCATAATAAGGTAGGCGATTAACCCTTAAAAGGGCACCTCCTACTTATTTCGTTTGCCTAGTTAATTATCGGGTCAAACTAATAAGTTAAAAGTCAAACTGACTAAAATTTTAAATAATAATTATAACTAACAATTCAGAGGTTATAAATCATATTTTATCATTCTAATAACTTGGTAATTAGTATTAGAACATGTCTAAGCATGTGCAACCTGACAATTATCAGTTTAGGGTCGGTTCACAACCGAAAGTCGCGAAAGCTTGACTTTTGCTTTGACTTTCAGTTCTGACCCGATTAAGCTTAATCCTTCCATGTTTTAAGCTTCCAACAGGACCACTTTATGTTGTAGTATAACCCCCTGGAGTTATATTACCTGGTCCTTAGTAGTTTGAATTATATGCTCATGTTTGTTATTATGCTTATAAATGCCATTTTTGCCCTATTGACATATTAACGGGATTTTTAGAAATGTGAGAGGACAAAAACCCTTGTTACTGATATATAAATATGTCCCGAAAATTTGACATCAGTTCTTGGTCTCAAACAGAAGTTATGCTCGATATCGTAAATTGAAGCTTTTATTAATTAAATTGCGATATCTTGCATAAGTCATGTTTAAGCATAGGTTTTGACCCAAAACTCATTACCTACTGTTAAGATATAATTTTTAGGGATTTTTGGAATTTTTGATCAGATTATAATCTGATCATATCATGGTTCTTGTATAATTCGGTAAATGATAATAATACCCTTTTTATGCATAAAATGGGATTAACAAATTATTTGAATGCCAAACCTTTTCCTACTGATTTCATACATTAAATAAATCATCTTGAACAATTAAAACTGATCAAATTATTAGATTTCCATAAAACAATTTAATTATCGTCAATTAGCGATTTTACGCTAATTAGGTGCATAGTATGGTTTTAAAACCATATTTAACACCTAAGACTTGTTACCTACTGAGTTTTTAAATAAATTTTAATATTATTACAGTAAGTATAAGTCATGAACTCAGACTTCCAAAAATGTCCTTAAAAGCATATGTGAAATGACCAAAATACCCTTTCGGGCATAGTTTGGCCGTAAATAGTAAACATCACATATGTATGATATCTTACTGATATGACTTGATAAAATAAATATTTTTACTGATTACCAAAGACCAGAACCTCAGTTTATTATAAAATCTCTTTTATAATCATTAAAATGACCAAAATGCCCCTACGGGACTTAAATTGGTTTTAAATACTTCTTGGGCATAAATGTTGACATCTTACTGATGTATTAACACATTTTAAGCATAATAACATATGAGACCTATATATAATTCATTTGGTTACCCGTTACGCATTTATGCGTTCGGATCGGTTTATGTGACTAGTTTACATAAAATAGCCGATACAGGTTTAACCTTGGCATTTAATCCTCAAATTACAGAATGTGTATAGTTTTCCCATATTATACAAGTATCCAAACTTGTCGGGTCTGAATCACATTCTATCCCGGTCTCCGCTTAATCTAACGTTTAGAACCGTTAAGTATCTTTCAAGCTAACCGGTCTAAGTCTTTGACTTAAATAAAGACCCGTTAGTATCCTAATAGGTTAATAAACCTTCTATACAGATTGAGTAGCTTCAGTAGAAGGTATTTTCATAAGCTTTAGGATTATATGGCTGAGTTACTTCTTCACATCTAGCTCAGGTAAATACTTTTAACTTCTTTTCCGTTATACGGGCTTGGGATTCGGTATTATAATAATACCGCTTGGTCGGGTATGAAATCATTTAATCGGATTGTGATTAATAAATTGCATAACCTGTTTTAATCTGTTTTGTTTGATAACATAAGCATTGGGGATTAATACGACCATGTCCTGGATATCCTCGGCTCATTTCATTTGAAAATGGCCACGACTTAAGCAAGGGGTGTGGGCATACACCTGACATATGAAAATGCTAATATAACCCACATGTTGGGGATAACTCCTTTTAGTTGGTTTTATAGTGGTGAGTCGGTTAATCACGACCGGCTTCCAAACCGGCCCCATATGTATGACAAACATGTAAAACGGCATACAAGATTATTTTAAATAATTTTCCCAGGTATAAATGATTTGTACCTTGTGCTTAAATCAATTTTATTAAACTCTTTTCGAATGAGTCGGTTAATTGTATTTACCAGTGTAAATTGACGTATTTTCCAAACACTAATTTACAGGTACCTCACGTAAATAAGCTGGAGCTACTAGGTGTCAAATAAGAGGATCTTGCAAATCCCTAGATACCTGGACTCTGTTATTTCAGTTTTCTTGTATTTATTTTATGATCCGCCTGTGGATCTCTATTACAACCAAGTCTGTATATTCTTTTATTTGGACACTCGGACACTTTGGTGTGTAATAGTAATTATTCACCAAGCCTTCCGCTGTGCTATTATATTATGTGTATTGACAATGATGATATCAACTACGTCACGATACTCCCCACCGGGCCCACCGGTAATATATGGAAATATCGGGGTGTGACAGGTTGGTATCAGAGCCAACATTGAGTGAATTAAACACTAACCTTTTGTGTTTAATCTCAATGACACAATAAGCACATTCCTTAGACTTCCGAGTCTAGGCATATGACCTAGGATTTATTCTTAACTATCTCTTTTGTTGTTTATATGTTGTTTTATTATTTTGACAGGATTAATTAAAAATGCCGCCGCGCGTACAAGGTAAGGGAAAAGGTCCGATGCGAGGAGGACCATCAAGCAATGCAGGACCCTCCCATAGGCGCACTCCGTCAGCATCTTTTTCTAGCTCTAACTCTCGGGATAACTGGAGACATTCTTTTGAACCGGCGAGATACTCCGCTTCACTAGGTTCCTCACCTTCAGATCCTCCATATTTTGGGCTACCTATTCAGGACGATTTCCAACATTCGCACCATTCCCATCAATCACATCACTCTTTGCATTATCATTCCTTTCACCATTCTAGTTCTCACGATCTTTATTCCCCAGGTCAATTTAACCCGAACGATTATCTTAACGAACCTCAAGGTTACAATCCTTTAGGACCCGAGGACCATATCTCCCAAGATATGGAAATGGATGATGACCCTGATCCAGCGCCGCCAACCGGGACACCAACTCATCCTATCAGCATCTCCAGCGGTTCTCCTTACCAAGGATAGCCATACCAAGGCCCCGAACCATGGGCCGAATGGTGGAACAAGTTTGAATGTGAATTCACTCCTTCTTTTCATAATTCTCCACAACTTCCATTGGAAGAAACCACACCTACAAGCGGTTTCTCCACCGTCTTTACCTGTTGAGGAACCACCTCAACAACCACCTCAACCACCTCCCGAGCCACCTAGACGAAGGAGGAATGCACGGATGTCCGTGCGAGGGGGACCTAGGTTCAGTTCCCCTCAAGCTTCGAGCACATACCCTCCAATCCATGAGGATCCACAAATGGGTGGACCCTCTCATGCGGTGCCGGAAAATGATCCCCCGCCAGTTACACTTGCACCGCCGCCGCCAGTGGGTTATGATAACCCCATACCGACTTACCAGGGTTCATCTGGGTATAACCCATTTAAATATCGAAATCCTACGGATTATAGATATCAGGCCCCTACCCAAGATCCATATCTTGAGGCAGCTCAGTTTAATGCACTTTACCCTTCACCATTTCCTCCAACATACCCAACAGGGTAACCAGTGCATGGGTATCACTACCCTCCTTACCAACAACAACCCCCACCTTCACAGATGCAAACACAAGAAATTCTGCATAGGTTGGATCGGGTTGAACACAGAGCGGAGGAACGCGAGAAAAGGCATAACAAATTTCTAAAGGGCATTGCAAACTTCATAAGAGGCAAAAAGAAGTAGAAGTTTGTTTATTTTATTTTGTTTTGTATTTTCAATCAAGTCCCTGCGAGGACATTGTATTTCTGTACTTGGTTCCTGCGTGGACTTATTTTCTCTTCTGCAGTCCCTATGTGGACAATTTGTTTTTCAAAACCCGTTTAGGGCATATCTTGTAATCGCTTAGTATTTTAATGAAGTTTCTTTGGGAAAATTTTTATATGTATTTTGTTACATCATTTTTGTCAATATCATTTCAATTTTTTTAAATTGATCTGCCAAAACAATACCAAAAGAAATTCTTAAAGGTATAACCTAGCCAATATTAATGGTTATGATGGTACAACCTTTTCAAGAAAGTGATTCCTTGTTAACATCTGAAAACATGTTAACATTCTTGGCTGTGTGACTTGAGAGATCACACTAGCTTCCAAAAGTACTTGGATTTTTCCAAGCCATTTTCATAGCCTATATGATCAATGCGAATCATGGCTAATAAACATCAATATGATGTATAAAACATCCAATTGAGATGTAAGCCTTTGGGCGAAGGTGTATTCATGACAATGATAGTTTATTTTATAAACTTCTGTCAGAAGGGCGATGAACTAATGTTCGACCCTTAAAGATCACCGATCCAAGAGATCATGTTTTAAATCGTCCTTGTGGCAAGGCCTTTTGTGCCATCTAAATGTCCTTCGAGACGAGCCTTGTGCTATATGAAAATGTCTCTGTGACATTGACAGTAGTGACTTATGTCCTCTGTCTGATAAAAATGCAGGATTATATCCTATTGATTGCTTATAATGGTTCAATTGTAGCCTAGGAAAATCTTGACTTTTTATTTAAAATGGTCTATATGGTTTATTAATACCATGGCCATCCAATCATCAATACGATGATTCATTTTATAATCTAAATAAATCATTCTTGTTAAATTTTAGTACCCAAATCATGGATGGCTCTGACGAAGCAAACAGTCATCCGAGAGAAGGGAACAATAATGAAGCAAGGATAAATCTTACAAATGCTAAATTACAAGCAATGATTGACACAGCAGTTGCTCAAGCTGTGGATAAAATATTGAAAGAACCGAGTCATGTTCGGTCCAAAACTCATACAAAACCCTTATCACATTCGCATGCATCGAAAAAGGATGAATCTCAGCATTCATCCAACCAGAGATCTGAATCTTAGAAGGTTGTGTTGAATCAGACTCCCAAGTACAACAAAGGTTGTACCTACAAATACTTCGTCTCGTGTAAGCCAAGAGACTTCACGGGAGAAAAGGGAGCAGTAGATTGTATGAAGTGGTTAGATGAAATGGAAACAATAATTAATATTAGTGGATGCGCAAAGGAGGACATCGTTAAGTTTGTATCTCAGTCCTTCAAGGGTGGCGCCCTAACATGGTGGAAAGCCTTGGTGCAATCCACTAGGAAGGTTTCTCTGTATAACCTCTCCTGGAAAAAATTTGTTGATCTTGTGAAGGACACTTACTGTCCTCAACATGAAGTGGAAAGGATAGAGACTGACTTCCTCACTCTGGTGATGAAGGATTTGGATTGCGGGTCTTATGTGACCAGTTTCAACTCCATGTCGAGACTTGTACCGTATTTGGTCACCCCTGAACCCAAACGCATTGCACGTTTTATCGGTGGTTTAGCCCTCGAGGTTAAAGGAAACGTCAAGGATTCTAAGCCTACTACCTATAGATCTGCTGTTGATCTATCTTTGTCCCTTACTCTCAATGTTGTAAGAAGTAGGACAAAGAAAGTCACTGAGGAAGGGAAAAGAAAAAGAGAGGAAGACCAGTCCCATCACTCAAACAAAAAGAAGAAAGGAAACTCTGGTTTGAAAAAGGGGTAGTGGGATGACAAGCCCAGATGTAAGACATGTAACAAGAGGCACTTTGGAAAGTGCAACCAGGACTGTAACACCCCGTGTTTCAAAGTCAAAGTCAAGATTGAAGTCAAAGGAAGACAAGATTGCTAATTGTGGTCTGTCTCTTCCTTCTCAATTCCTGTTTTGACTTCTTTGACTTGTAATTAGTCTATTATATTTTCGCTTTAGTTGTATTATGTGGAGTACCTATTAATAATCGCTATTTATCGCATGTCTAATCGCTTAATCGCAACTCGAATTATGCATTTTATTGTTATACGTGTGTGTGCCTTAAGTGTTACTTGTGCATGTTTATTTATGTTATGTCGTGGTAATCAATCGAAATGCAATCGAACTCAATCGCAATCGAAATGATATAATAATTGGTGGAGAAGAGACAGTGCGAGATATGAGTAGTTGGGATTAAAAGTAATTTAACTAGGAAAATCTATCGCATCGCAACGCTCACAATCGCAATCGAAACATCAAAAATCGACGCGCCAAACACTCGAACGAGGTGATTGATCGACCAGGCGACCAGCCGACTGATCGGACTGCCATCCGATCGGACAGGCTGTCCGCACGGGCTGCCTAGCCGACCGACCAGCCCTTTCCTCTTTGGGTAACCCAATAAATACCCCATGTCACTTTCACTCTTTCCATTTTTGGCAAGTGACGTCCGACCCGTGCTCCTACTCGCTTTTTCCTTCGATTTCTCGCAATTCGGGTAAGATCTTGTCCTAAATCTTGTACTTCCTTAATCTACATGCACTCCTACACCTTTCTACCTTTTGAATCTTAACTTTTAACCGTGAAATCATCAAGATTCAAGGTGTTCTAGGACGACGTCATCATGTGTTCTTGAAGAACTTCATGTTTTGGCCTCAATCTACCAAGAACAACTTAGATCTAATCGATTTCCACACAAACAAACAAAGATCTTTCATAGATCTGAACATGTTCACAATAAAAAGGGGGTGAAAGATGGTTTTCAACTTTCTTTCAACTCTTTTACACTCAAAACCGATAGAATCAAAACTTGTGCCGGCTTACTACTCATTATTGTGGTTGTGTTGGTTCAAGATCCGTATTCTATCCACGAGATTATCGATTCTGGGTTAAACATGGAACATCGTCTCGAACCACCCACTGATCGGGTTTGGGTGATTCCTGTCCGATCAGGAGCACCAAGTATTGACGAGGTTTCTGTTGCTTAACACGCTATCAAAATATCTCGATAAAATGACAAACTATCAAAAAACAACCAAGTATAAGACGAAAAGGTTAACCAGGACGGAGTGCCGTCTGAACAGACTGCTGTCCGAATGGATAGCCAAACCGTACGACTGGCCACCCGTACGACTTGCACCTTGGACCCACACTTAACCATTTTTGCCAACACTTGAAGTCTGAATGTTGAACGACTTGCTTTTCGATCGGACTACCATCCGATCGAACTACCAACCGAACTATGAGACATTCTAACTTTAACACTTAAGCAATTTTTAACATGTTCAATGCACCAAGGATGCCACCCGACCGAATGACCATCCGATCGAGTGACACCCTGCTGTGAATTTGTTCTCACTGAAGTGCCAACCGAACGGATTGCAGTCCGATCGACCGACCGTCCGATCGACCTACCTGAAAGATAGAGGTACTTCAATGTTTTCAAAATACTACAACGAAAACTTCAAAAGTCAAGCCATAATACACAAACACATCCTTCTCAAAGGAAGAAACATGTCGCAACTCCCGATCCCTTATCTGTCCCGAGAACTTAGAGTTTCGGTGGTATCAGCTTGTTAATTTGGCAGCGGAAATTACATCAGGACCGTAGTTAGGAAATGTTTATCAGAGTAAAACCACCATATTTAATATTAATAATCACATGGGCAAAACCCAAGTTTCTTATTACAATACGTTTTTAGGGATAAACCCTATTTTATTGAATTTAAAACATCGTCTTTTAGGTAACTTTTATAGCCACATTTTTCCCAAGCCTTCAGTGCTCTCCAGCTGGCTTTTTACTAATTGGCTGTCACATTGTGTTACCTGAAACGCGTTTTAAAAACATTTGTCAGTGGGAAATACTGGTGAGTGAATCCCAGTTTAATCAAGAAACATTTTATCAATTAAAACAGTATTGAGAGTGATCACATTGTTTATTTCTACACAATTACTCATTCAGTAGTGTCAATCCTGACTTGTGGGTCATATTACACATTGGCTAACTCATCGTCCAATGGTAACGTACTGTCATCCCCGACTTACTACTCGCAGTAGTAAATTTTGTATACAAAACCCCAACATACCGGCAGTAATTGAAGAACTACAAAGACTCAATCACCGCTTAATCACATTGTAAAATAATTAAGGTTTTGTAAAATATTACAAAAAGGTTATCAAAAAGAGGATAAACTCACATTGCTATCTTAGACTTCGCGTAAGGGTTTCCTGGGAATAATCTATAATTTATACAAATGTACACAGATTAGTATCATAACCCTTTGAAAATATTAATGATACCCTCCCTGAGACGGCATTCCAACAACTACGTCGGGAAGAACCACGACAGTTGTTACGGAACCCTAAATCAATTGGGCAGCGTATCTAGTACGAAACCGGGGTTATAATACTTACAACGGAGCAGAACCTCGCTAATTAGGGGGATATAATACCCGCGTATTACTTCTACTACTTCAGAATTTGTTTAAGAAAGAAAAGAATTGAACGAGTAATACTAAAACTCGATGTCTGCTTATATAGGTGCTGAATCTGGTCCTTACACGGACCGCGTAACACATGGACTGGGCTTACGCGGCCCGCGTCAAAGTCCAGTCAACGCGTAGCTTGTCCGGATCAGCATATAGACATGACACGATGATGACACGTGTCGACCTGGGGTGTTGCCACTAATTTGATCTCACGCGGCTCGCGTAAATGTAAGTTAAAGCTTACGTGGCCCGCCTGAACTAAAGAAATCAACTGAGTCAGTTTCCAACCTTGATACCGCCCGCGTAAAGGCTTGGGGTGGGTCTACGTGGCCCGCCTCAACTTATATTTCAGATTTAAATTTTATTTTTTAAATGTTATATTGTTTTTCGGGCTCGATTTTCACATATGTGGTGTCTTTAAAGACATATTGGGACATTTTTAAATATAATAGGGTGTTTGGAAATATTTTGAGAGTGTCGGTTTATTGAAGGTTGTTACAAAACAATCCACTCGAACAGTCATCCGACCGGACGACTGTCCGAATGGACTGTTGTCCGAACCACTTGTACCTTGCATCGTTTTACGCATCGCTTATCTTTATACTATCGTTCTGATCAGGCTAACCTTACTCTCTAGCGCTCCCTTCAATCCATCATCGCTTTGAGTATACTCGATCCCTTTTTGCTTTACGCACTTTTGGGTGTTACATACGTTACTTATACTAAATCACATCGAACACACTACGCAATACTTTAAACGCTAACCGTTACCGCATGTTATACGTGACTTAATGAATGCTTGTTTGTTATGTTTACACATGGAATGATGTCTATCTGCCTTAGCAACGATAGTACTATAGTTTGGACTCAGCACCCGCTCACGTGGGGGTTGTTAAGGACAATTATTTGCATGGATTGCAGTGGTGATCATGTATTACGAACTGCCTTGGGCAGTCAACCCGCAGTCATTGGTATCGATAGGTTCATGTCGATAAGTAACATGCCTCATTTCACTCTGTGTACGTGCTGGTTATGCGTAACGCTTTCGAACTCTATATGCTATTATCAAACTTGTATGCTCACCTTTACACTATGTGTATTGACCTTTACTTTAACGTATGTGACAGGTGCTTAGGAAGTTTACATGCTTAGCTTGCTGTGAACTTGAGGCTAGGAAAGGTCTAGGATGCTCTCTGTGCTGTGATGAAATGGAGGCTAGGAAAAGAGGTCCTAGAAACCAATAAATAAACTATCTATGTATAAATCTGAGTTGTCGGAACAGAACTACTTGACTAGATTTGTCTGTAATAATTTGTTTGCCATTTGAGACATGGTATGGGACATGTTACTTTAAATTAATTGGTAATAATAATTGTTATGGAAATTTCTGGACAATCTGTTTCGCTCAGTGCCAATGCCCCGTTGTTTCCGCCATCGGTTGGGGTGTGACAGATTGGTATAAGAGCCATAACTATAGGGAATTAGGAAAGACTCGACCTAGTCCAGGTCGATGTCTTAGAAACCTAGTCTATAGTTAGGAACCAGCAGACCGACTTGTGCATATCCGTTAGGGATTATGTATGAGCATATTACTATTTCTCGCTATCCTCGCCTACGCTACACTATCTCTGCACTCGAATTTTCAAGACATGAACGAACAATTAAGTCGAGATTAGGTGTGAAAACCGCAAACTCTCGACTAAATTGCTTGATCAACCCACGTTTTATCTATAAACACGAGAAATTGCGCTGAAATAGGAGTGAAATCCATACTTCGACGCATAATTCTCTCTTATTTTATCAAAATAGGGACGAAGTTGTTAAGCCAGGGGTGAAACCCTAACCTTGACGACTTGTTCCGCCCTTTTTACAAAACTCTCACCAAAGTCTCGACGGACTCCAACGACCTGAAGTCACGATATGACTAACAGGATGCGTGCCAAACGCCCAAGAATCGAGGCAAAAGCATAGTCCTGAAGGTCAAATGTGCACAACAAGTCCTTGAGAATAGTTGAATCGCTTTGGGTAGTCAATGTCTAATAGCCGCAGACGATCTATTTCCCGATTTTTAAGTGTTTCCGATTCCAAGCCCGCAACTGCTAACTCTGATGATTCGTCGATTTTATGAGCTTGTATGTGTGTTTACCTGTTTATGTGTTTAAATTTTAGAGATTTACGTGATTTTTGCTTTCACTTCAATCGACACGCACGACTCGCACTGCATTTCTATCTCAAAACACTGACAAATCGCCAAATTGTGGACGACCTCATGCTATGATATACGCTTATACTACACTACTCGATATACTAAACGCGATCGCTATATTCGAACGTTCGCAGACTGTGAAGGATAGGTTTCTGTATTCTGACTACCTCTTGTGCTTAATGCTTCTGTGATTCTGTGACTTATGTGCTTTTGTGTTTCTTGTGCTTTTGTGTAACACCCCGTGTTTGAAAGTCAAAGTCAAGATTGAAGTCAAAGGAAGACAAGATTGCTAATTGTGGTCTGTCTCTTCCTGCTCAATTCCTGTTTTGACTTCTTTGACTTGTAATTAGTCTATTATATTTTCGCTTTAGTTGTATTATGTGGAGTATCTATTAATAATCGCTATTTAACGCATGTCTAATCGCTTAATCGCAATCGCAATCGCAACTCGAATTACGCGTTTTATTGTTATACGTGTGTGTATGCCTTAAGTGTTACATGTGCATGTTTATTTATGTTATGTCGTGGTAATCATTCGAAATGCAATCGAACTCAATCGCAATAGAAATGATATAATAATTGGTGGAGAAGAGACAGCGCGAGATATGAGTAGTTGGGATTAAAAGTAATTTGACTAGGAAAATCTATCGCATCGCAACGCTCGCAATCGCAATCGAAACATCAAAAATCATCACGCCAAACACTCGAACGAGGTGACTGATCGACGAGCCAACCGATCGGACTGTTGTCCGATCAGACAGGCTGTCCGCACGGGCTGCCTAGCCGACCGACCAGCCCTTTCCTCTTTGGGTAACCCTATAAATACCCCATGTCACTTTCACTCTTTCCACTTTTGGCAAGGGACGTCCGACCCATGCTCCTACTCGCTTTTTCCTTCGATTTCTCGCAATTCCGGTAAGATCTCGTCCTAAATCTTGTACTTCCTTAATCTACACGCACTCCTACACCTTTCTACCTTTTGAATCCTAACTTTTAACCGTGAAATCATCAAGATTCAAGGTGTTCAAGGATGACGTCATCATGTGTTCTTGAAGAACTTCATGTTTTGGCCTCAATCTACCAAGAACAACTTAGATTTAACCGATTTCCACACAAACAAACAAAGATCTTTCGTAGATCTGAACATGTTCACAATAAAAAGCGGGTGAAAGATGGTTTTCAACTTTCTTTCAACTCTTTTACACTCAAAACCGATATAATCAAAACTTGTGCCGGCTTACTACTCATTATTGTGGTTGTGTTGGTTCAAGATCCGTATTCTATCCACGAGATTATCGATTCCGGGTTAAACATGGAACATTGTCTCGAACCGCCCACTGATCGGGTTTGGGTGATTCCTGTCCGATCAGGAGCACCAAGTATTGACGAGGTTTCTGTTTCTTAACACGCTATCAAAATATCTCGATAAAACGACAAACTATCAAAAACAACCAAGTGTAAGATGAACAGGTTAACCAGGACGGAGTGCCGTCCGAACAGACTGCTGTCTGAACGGACAGCCAAACCGTACGACTGGCCACCCGTACGACTTGCACCTTGGACCCACACTTATCCATTTTTGCCAACACTTGAAGTCTGAATGTTGAATGACTTGCTGTCCGATCGGACTACCATCCGATCGAACTACCAACCGAACTATGAGACATTATAACTTCAACACTTAAGCAATTTTCAACATGTTCATAGCACCAAGGATGCCACCCGACCGAATGACCGTCCGATCGAGTGACACCCTGCTGTGAATTTGTTCTCACTAAAGTGCCAACCAAACGGGTTGCCGTCCGATCGAACGACCGTCTGATCGACCGACCTGAAAGATAGAGGTACTTCAATGTTTTCAAAATACTACAATGAAAACTTCAAAAGTCAAGCCATCATACACAAACGCATCCTTCTCAAAGGAAGAAACAATCCACTCGAGCGGTCATCCGACCGGACGACTGTCCGAACGGACTACCAACCGCACGACTGGCTATCCGATCGGACTACCGTCCGAACGGACTGCTGTACGAACCACTTGTACCTTGCATCATTTTACGCGTCGCTTATCTTTATACTATTGTTCTGATCAGGCTAACCTTACTCTCTAGCGCTCCTTTCTATCCATCATCGCTGTGAGTATACTCGATCCCTTTTTGCTTTACGCACTTTTGGGTGTTACATATGTTACTTATACTAAATCACATCAAACACACTACGCAATACTTTAAACACTAACCGTTACCGCATGTTATACGTAACTTAATGAATGCTTGTTTGTTATGTTTACACATGGAATCCTGTCTACCTGCCTTAGCAACGATAGTACTATAGTTTGGACTCAGCAACCGCTCACGCGGGGGTTGTTAAGGACAATTATTTGCATGGATTACAGTGGTGATCATGTATTACGAACTGCCTTGGGCAGTCAACCCGCAGTCATTGGTATCGATAGGTTCATGTCGATAACTAACATGCCTTATTTCACTCTGTGTACGTGCTGGTTATGCGTAACGCTTTCGAACTCTATATGCTATTATCAAACTTGTATGCTCACCTTTACACTATGTGTATTGACCTTTACTTTAACGTATGTGACAGGTGCTTAGGAAGTTTACATGCTTAGCTTGCTGTGAACTTGAGACTAGGAAAGGTCTAGGATGCTCTTTGTGCTGTGATGAAATCGAGGCTAGGAAAAGAGGTCCTAGAAACCAATAAATAAACTATCTATGTATAAATCTGAGTTGTCAGAACAGAACTACTTGACTAGATTTATCTGTAATAATTTGTTTGCCTTTTGAGACATGGTATGGAACATGTTACTTTAAATTAATTGGTAATGATAATTGTTATAGAAACTTCTGGACAATCTGTTTCGCTCAGTGCCATGCCCCGATGTTTCCGCCATCGGTTGGGGTGTGACAAGGACCCACAAGCTAAACCTTGTGGGATTTGCAAGAAGAAAGGGCACAAGACTGTGGAGTGCCAAAACATTAAGGATGCGACCTGCTATGGTTGCAACGAGAAGGGGCACATTAAGACTAATTGCCCTAAGAATGCTAAGAAGCCTGAAGAGGCAAAGAACACCAATGCAAGGGTCTTTCAGATGAACGCCAGGGAGGTGGTGAACGACAATAACGTAATAACAGGTACCTCCCTCATTAATGATATTTATGCTAGAGATTTATTTGATTCAGGTGCTGATAAGTCGTTTGTAGACCATAAGTTTAGTAAGTTACTGAATCTGCCTATTAAAACTCTAGACATAAAATATGAGGTAGAACTCGCAGATGGTACCTTAGAAACTGCTTCAACTCTTCTTGATGGATACGCTATATCTATTAAGAATCATTCTATCCCGCTATCCCTTTTGCCAATGAAATTGGCTGGGTTTGATGTAGTTTTATGCATGGATTGGTTATCGCATAACCAAGCCCAAATTGCCTGCGATAAAACGCTAGTTAGCATCAAAACCCCTGCTGGTGAATCCGTCAGTATTCAAGGAGATACACAATATGGTTTGCCCAACAATGTGTCTATTCTCAAGGTATCGAAGTGTCTGAAGAACGGATGCGTCATTTACATGGCACAAGTGATAGTGAATGACCCGAAACCCAAGATCGAAGATATTCCAATTATTTCCGAATATCCTGATGTCTTTCCTGATGAATTACTTGGATTACCTCCTGAGAGGCAAGTTGAATTTAGGATAGACATTCTGCCAGGATCTGCGCCAATTGCACAAGCTCCTTACCGTCTAGCGCCTACTGAAATTAAAGAACTCAGGACTCAATTGGACGACTTATTGGAAAAGGGTTTTATACAACCCAGCTCTTCGCATTGGGGAGCTCCTATTTTGTTTGTGAAGAAGAAAGATGGATCAATGCGTCTATGCATTGATTACCGTGAGTTAAATAAGGTAACAATCAAGAATCGTTATCCCTTGCCTAGGATCGATGACTTATTTGACCAACTCTAAGGCGCGAGCTACTTATCGAAGATCGACTTGAGATCTGGATATCATCAACTCAAGGTCAAAACTGAAGATGTAGCTAAGACAGCGTTCAAAACAAGGTATGGACATTATGAGTTCTTAGTGATGCCTTTCGGGCTCACTAATGCACCCGCAGCATTCATGGATCTCATGAATCGGGTCTGCAAGCCGTACTTAGATAAGTTTGACATCGTCTTTATAGACGACATACTTATTTATTCTCGTAGCCAAGTCGACCACGAGAAACACCTTTGGTGTATCTTAGGATTGCTACAAAAGGAGAAACTGTATGCTAAGTTTTCAAAATGCGAGTTCTGGCTTCGCGAAGTCCAATTACTTAGACATGTTGTCAGTGAGCGAGGTATCCAAGTAGATCCCGCTAAAATAGAAGCCATAATGAACTGGGAAGCACCAAAGACTCCAACGGAGGTTCGCAGCTTTCAGGGTTTAGCTGGATATTATAGAAGATTCATCGAGAACTTCTCAAGGATAGCTGCACCATTGACTACTCTGACCCGCAAGAATGTCAAGTTTGACTGGGGTCCGAAATAACAAGAATCATTTGAGATTCTTAAACAGAAATTTTGCAATGCTCCGGGGTTGACATTGCCCGAGGTAATTTGTCGTATACTGTAATGCGTCACACACCGGTATGGGATGTGTACTTATGCAGAGAGGCAAGGTGATTGCCTGTTGATGTGCGCAAAATGCAACATATAAATTACATCAAATGTGGCATTAAACTAACCCTTTTTTTAGTACTAATGTTGGAAAAAGTGTGTTTTTGTCTTCCTTTTGTACTTTCAGGATTAAATGAGCTCAAATGAACAAAAGAAGCAAAAAGGCAGCTAAATCTAACATAAATACAAGAAAAGGGATAAACATGGCATGCCCGACCCCTCGACATCATCTTCCCAAGCAAAACAAGAGAACAGAAGGCTGAACACGCCCCGTGCTCAATGAGCACGGGGGCGTGCCCAAGTGTCTATAGAAAAGACAAAGCTGTAGAAGCTTCTATCACCCACCACGGGGGCGTGCCCAGCGGACACGGGGCCGTGGTCAACTCTAAGATTCGCAGAATCTGAGGAAATCTTGATAGTACAGATACGCTTCTGCACACGGGGTCGTGCCCAGCGGACATGGGGGCGTGGTCAACTAATGCAAACAAACTGCATTTAATGAAGGAAGAGAAGACGGGTGGACACGGGGCCGTGCCCAATGGACACGGGGCCGTGTCCGGGCTTCTGTGCAGACTATAAATTGGGGTGCTTGGCTTATTTGCAAACCATCCCTTGGCAAACCACCTCTCTCACACTTCACCCACCCACCACCACCATCACAACCCACATCCACCACCATCATCCATCATAGAGTGTGTGAGTAGTCTCGGGATCCAAGATTGATCGTAAGAGTTCTTGACAATCAAAGGCCATGTTTGCCTAAGTCTCTTACATCACTTGGTGAAGACAAGTGTCTAGTGTAATACTCTTTATTTTTAATCTTTTTGCACTTTTTATTTGGTTATGTATTAATGACTTTAATAACTAGTATCTTATGTTGAAGGTGAGTCTTCCTTATCGTTTGTTCGTGGTGTCTTGGCATTATTTTACTGTCTATATAAAATAAAATATTTGTTGGTGCATACATCTGTCGACTTTGTCTTGTATCGAGTCTTGTAATAGAAATGTTAGATCAGGGCACGTAGTACGAGAAAACAGGGTTTTAGGGTTGAGAGTTGATTTCGCACGAAATGACTTTTAATCATTTCGTACGAAATAGCAAGTGGCAATTTCGCACGAAATGGTCTTTAGTCATTTCGTATGAAATACCCTCCCCTATAAATACCTGAAGTGCTATCTCATTTGTAACGTTCGTGATTCCGGTACCGAAGTGCTGCTGACGTTTCTACTGATCTGTAATCGTGTCAAATCAATAAAACAAGATAATTAAAAGTGAATCAAGCTGTTACACAATCTAATCAATGAATTCCGCCTCTGATTAGACCAAGAACTCTTCTGATAGACTAGTTTAGATAGTTTCACGATCCTACAAGTGGTATCAGAGCTCAGGAGGAAGAGTTCTTACCAAAATTCAGCTTGTTTTCTTCAAAAATCTGACTTCTACACCTTCTTTCTCAAAATTAACAAATTTTTACGGTCAAAATGGATTGAATTTCACATATAATAAGCGAAACAGTGTTTTAATGAATCCTTGAAAGAATTAGACCTTAATTCAGCTTAAAACTTGGTCAATTTAACTAAAGTCAGATCGATCATGGTGATGTCAGCAGCATTCCACGCGAAATAGACTATTTCGTGTGAATATGTCATATCATTTCGCACGAAATCAACGGTTGGATATTCATTTCGCACGAAATCAAGTGTTCAAATCTTATTTTGTACGAAATCAACATCTATTTCGTACCAGAGGGCTATTTTGTTTGAAATCTGTATTTCGTGTGAACCATTTTGTTTGAAAAGGATATTTCGCACCAAAATTGTTTTCGCTTGAAAAGATCATTTCGCTTCAAAGGGTTATTTCGCTTGAAGTGTATTTTGCATCAAACTCATTTCGTGTCTGTGTGCCATTTCGTTTGAACTTACAGTTTGTTTGAATTTTGTTAAGTTTGTGAAACGGATTACCAAAACATGGAAGAAGAGTTTTATAATGCGTTTGCTACACTAGTTGCTCCTGTTACAGCTGCTGAAACTGTTTACAGTGAGAATGAGACGGGAACTTATCAAAAACCGCCGAAGCATATGTACATTGAAGATTTTAGAGGATGGCAAAATCGGTTTGAAAATTGGGTGCAAGCTTATAAGTTTGACGCATGGTGTTCGTTAGAGGTAGATTACTTTAAACCGAAAAACGAACGTGGGCTTGAAAAAGCGTTTAGTGACTATTCAGATGGTGAAAAATTGAAATATACGAGTGAAAAAATGATGATTAGCATTCTCCAACAAGTAGTTAAAGAAGATATCTTTGTTTTGCTCCAACATGAGGGTACTGCTAGATCAATTTGGACGGCATTGATTAACAAGTTTAAGGGAAGTGCTGATATGATAAAGAACAAAAAGGCTTTATTAAAGAAATCATTTGATATGTTTGTAGCTTTTGAAGGTGAAACAACAAAAATGACCATTGATAGATATTGTCATCTGGTTTTGGAAATGGAAAGATTGGACATAAAGAAAGACGACGATGAATGGGTTGATAAGCTAGCCGATGCGTTACCTCAGAATAAATGGGGAACATATTTGTTGATCTTAAAACATATGAGGAAATCTGAGAGTATGAATTTGGAAAAGTTCATTCAGAAGATTGAAGAACATGAATTGGACATTCAGAAAACGGCTATCATGAGTAATCCAAATGCGCAACAAGATGTCAGTTTATACTATAGAGGAAATAAATTTGAAACTACTCCGAGTCCAAAGATTCAGACTGCTTTCAGTACTGATAGTTCTTCTGGAACAAAGGGTAGTACTGTAACTCAGAGTGGTGGACATTTGTCTTCGTATTCAAGCTTTAATCCAAATTATACAACACCAAGTCCTCAACGACAGAATTCAACAAATCTGCAATGCAATGTCACATTGAATATTCAAAATGGTCAAAATCTCCCTCCAAAAACAACTAAACAACACATGGCATCACTTGTTGCTATGTTAGAGTCATATAAAAGTTTAGTTACTAGACGAATTGGAAATCCAATGCTTACCAAAGAAGATTATGACCAGATTGATGTTGTAGAACTTGAGTTGATGGATATCAAATGGTGTTTAGCTAGTGCTGTAAGAAGAGCAGAAAAATTCCAACAAATCACCGGTAGAGATGAGTTTCGTGGAATGGCTAATTCTCCGTTAAGGTTTGACAAATCAAAGGTTACATGTTTTCGTTGTAAAGGAAAGAGACATTTTAAACGAGAGTGTATAAACAAAGAAGCAACCGAAGGACAAGAAAAGAAAGATTATTATCAAAAATCAATTTTTCATCAGATTGCTCAACAACCATCATCATCCCATGCTATTGATGACGGAAAGAAGAAAGCTTATCTTATTCATCAAGATGATGAAAAAGTGGCAGAAGGATTTAGCTGGGATTAATATATTCCAGCTAATTCAGGTCTTGTTGGTAGAATTCTAGAAGAAGAAGAAGTCAAATCTAGTCCGAAAAGAATACTGATTTTTCCAAGTTTAGGAAGTGATGCAGATACCGATGATGAAGAAGAATATATTAATAAAGCTAGAAAAGGTTTGGATCCTGATAGTTTTAATTTGTTCTTTCCAGATAAGGTTGAGATGCTGAATAAGAAGAAGGCTGCCAGATTGAAGAGAGAGTTGGAAGCAAAAAGGATTGGTGAAGAAAAGAAAAAACTGGAAGCTAAGAAAGCAGAAGTTGAAGAAAGTTCAATAGAGAAGGTTGAAGATGAAGAATGTGAAATAAAAGTAGAATTTGATGAAGAACCAATAATTGAGAAGGTAGAGAAAATCGTCGAAGTTGAGAAAATCATCGAAGTTGAGAAATTTGTGGAAGTTGAAAAATTCGTTGAAGTTGAGAAAGTTATCGAGGTAGAAAAGATTGTTGAAATCACGAAACCTTGTTTGAAATGTTTGGAGTCTTGTAAGGATTGTGATGAGAAAGACAAGAAGATTCGTGAACTTGAAGAGCTGAAAGAAAAACTGTTGTTTGATGTGAAGTACGTGAAGGAATCATATGATGTGTTGAACAGATCAGTTGATGGTCTGAAAAAGACAAATTTAGAAGTTGATGCTGCTATGACAATGATGAGCTCAACATTAATGACAAAGAAGAAGGTCATCAATGAGTATATTGAAGACTGTGCAAAGCTGAAGCAGGATTTGGAACTCGAAAAGATTGAAAGTGAAAGAATCAAACGATTGCTATTGAGTTATACAACTTGTGATTATTTGATTGATCGAGTTTATCCTACTGTTGCAGGTCTTGAAGCTTTCCAAGATAAAAAGACGGAAGAGGATACTGGTAAGAAACAAAGTGTCAAGTATAACAAGTGTCCGCCTCCAATCTATGAAAGTTATTCTCCCAGAAAACCAAATGAGGAGCGTTTAAATAAGGCACTCAACATAAAGTTAACGTCTGAAACCATTAATGAGTTACCAGACAACATTGATGTCACATTCACAGCGTCTGACACTGATCATGAGTATGAGTTGTTAAAGAAAGTGGTCGATCAGGTGTTGAATATGGATGAAGAGTCAAAGTTGGAGTCTAAATTTGAAAGTTCGAGTTCATCAGAAAAGAGTCCGAGTTCTCCGGTTAAACGGGTTTACAATAAAGAATTTCTGATGTCGAAAAATAATTTGAATGACGGACCAATCAAAGTGGCATATACTTTGAATGATTCAGACAAATTATATCCTGATAAGGAATTTCCAATAAGAGGTGTTAAACCAGAAATGATAAAAAAGGTTTTCAAACTAATAGAAATTAATATTTCTAAAATAAAACATGAAAATCTTTCTGAAAAACCTAAACCTTACACCTCAAGAGTTCAACAACGTTTAAACAAGAAAAAGGGTTACAGTTCTGGTTCAGGTTATCGAAAGAAACCAAACCATAACGGTAATTTCAAAAAGAAAGGTCTTGGTTTTAGTTCTTCGGAAAATTATAAAAATGAGAAAAATAATAAACCAAAAACAAAATTTGTTGCAGGGGGAAGTTCTGAAGAAGAGCAGAAGGCATCATTCTGGAGACAATCAAACCGAGAGTTTCTTGCTGAAAGGAAAAAGAATCTGGTGAAAGAATCTGAGAAGAGAGTTGAAAGAAGAACCTGTTTCAAATGCCAAGAAGTTGGACACATTGCTTGGAATTGTCCAAAACCCAACAATACAAAACAGGGAGTTTCTTCTAACTTTGAAATGAAAAAGAAATGTGTTGATAAAACAGTACAATCAGCAGAAAAGGTCAAAATGTTCAAAGATTCGACTTTCAAAATTGGTGAAAGTTCGAAGCGTTTTTACAAAAGAAAAGTTGATTTGAACAAACAAAGATGGGTTGTAAAATCTGAGAGTAGGTCTGACAATGAATCTGATTCCATAAAATCAGAGGAGTCATCTGTTGAGAAAAAGAATGAGAATTCCGTTCTAGAGTTGAACGATGAAAACTTTCCGCTATTGTCGAAAGAAAAATTGAAATTAAAAATTGGAAAGATTGAGATTTCAGATCAATTCTTCCCTGGTAAAGAAGAATTTGATGCTGAAAAGGCTTTCAATGGGAAAGTCAAACATATATTTGGGAAGATGGTAGATGGGAAAGTGAAAAGTGCAAAAGATTTTTATTAATCGAAAGGAGGTTGGGATAGATGTGAGTCAAAATCACCCAAGGCTGGTCAGGCTTGGGTGAAAGCGTTTTCAAATTGAAATCCTGACTTGCCGGAGCTCCCAAGTCGGTAATCGTGGAGCATGAATCGGCATCATTCTTGAAAGATTGTTTTTTGTGAAACATTTAAAAATTGTTAAAATTCTACAGGTTGTGGACTTGCCGGAACTCCCAGGTTGGTAAGTGTGGAGTAGGAATCGGCATTTTCTTGCAAAGTGGTATTTCAGTTCACAAGTGGTAGTTGTTCTTTAAATTGTCATGCTTTGTTTTACAACTGCTAGATTTGAAACTACAAGTGGTTAAAAAACGAGATTTTCATTTACAAGTGGTTAATCAAGGTCATTAAGTTGAACTTGATTTAACTTTCATTCAAAGGGTTGGAAAACAATGTGATGAGTTTATCCCCATTTTTACAAGTGGTAAAATCAACAAAACTTATTTTCCGGAAAAACCATTTTTTATTAAAACAAACTTAAGTGTTTTGAAATCATAATGGGAAAATAGTTTGTTGTCAGGGGGAGTTCTGATTGTTTACGCCAAGAGGATGGCGAATTGACGCAATCTGAATCAGTTTGTCAGTTTATGTGTACAGTTTGTTTTCAAATTTCCTTTTAATGGTTTTGAATTTTAGGGGGAGTAAGAAATTTCGGAAAATCCAAAAACATTAGAAAATTTGAAAAAGTCAAAAACATGATAAAAGCAAAAACGAGTTTTGTTGAGAAAAAGAGGAAATGATAGTACATCAGTGGACTATCACAGCTCGCTAAAGAATTGGAGAGACAAGATGTGATAAACGGTCTCACTGATGATATGCCAGTAGGTTTTTACACGCTTAGTAGATTGTGTTCGAGATATAAACCTAAATTTCAAACTTGCTTATCTCGTGGGGAACATCTCTCGGATATATGGGTAACCCCCGAAATCTTGTTTAAAAGACCCCTCTTTCTGAGATACTAGGTCTTTATGCTTAGTGATATCTGGGGTATTATCCTAGGACTTCTGATTTTGCGGAAGTAATGGCCTAGTCCCCGTATACTACTTTTCGCTTGCTTGAAATAAAAGCACCCCCCTCAGCATAAAAATGATGAAAGATTGCAAAATGCTAATCATGTGCTGTTGAAGAAAAGATTCTCTAAAGGGAACACACCTAAAGTCGAAGCCATCATCTCTCTGATTTTGTGGAAGCAATAGCCTGAGCTCTCATGGCCCTCGCATTTAACCCTTTACAGATATCATCTAGGTATACTCACCTGTAAGACTGAATATTGGGATCTGGATACGGGAGTATATTCTGAGGTGGGACACGCGAATAAGTTTAAGACTCTAAAACATTAATCTCGTATCTCGAAACAGTTGAACTTTGTGTGAAAATTTAAGTGGATCAGTATACTGACAATCTAAGTGAATCATTTAGAACTTAAAATGTTTATAGCTTAACGGTGTTGGTGATTTGTCTCATAAACTGATATGATCCTCTTACACAAACTCACAAAAAATATTGTCCATAAATATTTCTTTACTGCATTTCATTTATATCAAAAATCCAAAAAAAAAATTCGGAGTGTTTTAGCATAAATTATGAAAAATACAAAAAGATTTTAGACAACTGATGTTGAAAAGCAGATTTTCAAAATTCCGAGTGCTAAACATGATCAACAATAGGGTTGGAAGAGTCTGTTAAAATGAAAAATGTTTTCGAAATGATTAAATGGTTCATTCAGTTGAAACCAAATTTGAATGGTTCATATACAAGTGGTAAGCAGAAAATATAAATTTGTCAAATTTTAAATTTGTGAAATTTACTTTGAGGTAGAGAATGTGCAGGTTATGGCTATGTGAGAAACAGATTTTGATTTTGAACATATGAAGACTGAGAAGCATGAATAGAGTATGAGTCAGACTGCGATCCCAGCATAACTTAAGGGGGAGTCTGTTAGCAAAAGAGGAGTCTGAAGATAGGAAAGCCAGGTTTAAATCCTGAAGACTGATCAAGGCTGAAGTCTGTGAAGACTCGACACCGAAGACTTCGTCAACATCCGAGGGGGAGTCTGTTGGTGCATACGTCTGTCGACTTTGTCTTGTATCGAGTCTTGTAATAGAAATGTTAGATCAGGGCACGTAGTACGAGAAAACAGGGTTTTAGGGTTGAGAGTTGATTTCGTACGAAATGACTTTTTGTCATTTCGTATGAAATAGCAAGTGGCAATTTCGCACGAAATGGTCTTTAGTCATTTCGTACGGAATACCCTCCCCTATAAATACCTGAAGTGCTATCTCATTTGTAATGTTCATGATTCCGGTACCGAAGTGCTGCCGACGTGTCTACTGATCTGTAATCATGTCAAATCAATAAAACAAGATAATTAAAAGTGAATCAAGCTGTTACACAGTCTAATTAATAAATTCCGCCTCTGATTAGACCAAGAACTCTTCTGATAGACTCGTTTAGATCGTTTCACGATCCTACAAGATTTTCACCATTCATATCTCCACGGTCTATATGGAGGTATGTTGGCTACCTGGTCGGGGGTTAAGGGAACAGTTTGGTAAGAGTCTTGCCTTGTTCAGTGTATAGATCCTGCAAGGACCTGGGTTAACTTTAGTAGGACTTCCTTCAATACCCACTGGTATTGGATGGCGGGGGTCCGAACTCCTTGATCCCCTCATATGTAAACAACTATTAATACTTTAACCCGGCTACTTAGGACTGTATCCATGCTGACTTAGACTACTTAGCCGAGGGTAACGTCACCTCCAGAAGAGGGGCCTACCACAATATGCATTAATAACTTAATTAATTATCTTTCAATAATCCAACCCTTTAGGATTGTATCCTTGCTGACTCAAACTACTGGGTTGAGGGTAACGTCACCTTCAGAAGAGGGGCCTACTACAATAACTAAGATAATCTCTTAAAAAGTGCAAAAGTGCGGAAATAATAAAAGGTTACACTAAACACGAGTCGGATCCAAGTGATTCATCTTGTCTATCTGTTTTTTTATTTTATTTTATTTTTCAGCATTTTTGTTAGTTTTATTTTTCTTGTTTAAAAACCTTTTTCTAAACTTTTGATTTGATTAGACGTTGAGGATAAACCAACTAAAAGCTCTTGTGTCCTTGGACGACCTTGGTATCTTACCAACACTATACTACGCTCACGATGGGTGCACTTGCCCATATGTGTGTTTAGTGTTAGTAAATATCGTGTTTTATAAATTTAAAACTTGGCTAAAAAGTGTTAAAGGGCTTAAAATATACATTAAAAACCTATCACACCTAATGCACATCAAGTTTTTGGCACCGTTGCCGGGGACACAAGGATTTTAAGAAATTTTGGAATCAACGGCCTAATCGTTTTTTCTTATTTTTCTATTTTTTTAGGATTTTTCTTAATTTTTCTAGCTTCTGCAGAACTCGGGACGGGGCGTGCCCGCTGAACACGCCCCCGTGCCCAATCTTTGGTACTGGCAATCATGTTTTAAGTCAGACAGTAAGCTGAACCCGGGGCCGTGCCCACTCAACACGCCTCGTGCCCAAGATTCAGTTACTGAAAACAGAACCGTAAGATCCCGACGGTTGGTAATTTCTGACACAAACATGAGTGATACTGATATTTTTTACTTTCGGCACTCTTATGGTACGTGGTGTCAAATATGTTGTGGCCCTCATAAAGATTTAGAATGTTATTTCTAAACTATAAGCCCCATTATATAGACCCATTGTTTTCTTGTAGCCTTAATAGGGGCGAAAGTAAAAATAATCCCTATCTCTCACTCGAATGCTCTCAATCAACCCTTCTTGGAGAAATGCTTCTCGATGAATTATTTCAATTGGAAGATCTAATTCTTAATTGGGTGAAAGAACTTGAGATGGATTTCATTAATTCACCTCAAGACGAAGCCCAAGAAGAATTATTGAGATCACATTCGGATAAAAACAACTTTGTTGTTCCCGAAATCACCTCTAACTCTAGCGAGGACTTGAGCGATAGTGGTCCCTGTGTCGATTGTGCCGTGAAGGACTCCCCAACGACTTCATTCGATGAATACATAGACCTGAGTGATTCGGCATACACCTTCTTTAACAAGAGCCCGGGAAAGGGTTGGACTTGTCCACCTACATTTAGCATAGGAATCACCCTCACCGACAACCTCATGCGTTCTCGTCTTAGTCTAGAGAAATTAAGGTGTCTCAGGCACTTTTGGGGTTGTTCCATCCAGTAAGGAACCACCCGATCTGGATGAATTCCTTAGGAATAGACGAAACTTCATAAACAGCCCTTCGACACGGGGCCGTGTCCAGGTCAACATGCCCCCGTGTCCACCAAAAGATTCCCTTCTGACTTTTTGTCAGAATACGGACAAAATGTGTCAGGATCCTACCTGCACACGGGGCCGTGTCCAGCCAACACGGGGCCGTGTGCAGCGTGCTGTCGTTTTCTATAAATGCAGCCAAGAATCCTGCACATTTGGACCATTCCAGGGACAAAGATTTCTTCACACATACCATCCTAGGTATTTTCTAAAAGAAGGTTCTCAACAATCATCTTGTCCTTTCCTCTCTTGTCCATTCCCTTCTTCTTCATTTTTTCACCTCAACACCTCCATTAGAGCTTGAAATCACCATGGTTCCAAGTTTTATTGTGATGTTTGTTAGGTTTTTGTTCAAGGAATCTTGTTAAAAATAAGTTTTACAAAGTTATTTCTGCTAAAAAACGCTTCTTAAGTTGGTAAAATAATTTGAAACTCCAAGATTCCTTGTGACAAAAATCTGCAGAAAGGTGAACACGGGGCCGTGCTTGTTGAGCACAGGGCCGTGTCCGAGGTTACTGTTTCATTAAAATGAACTCTTTTCAGTTTGTTTTCGTAGAATGTCAAGCCAAAACACTGGAACTTCGTCGGCACATTCCAGAAACAGTCGAAGAGATCGGAGGTCCTCAATTGAAGCAACTCTCGTACGCTACGTGATGACATTACTTGAAGCTCTAGATGAGATGACATCGGTAGAGGAGGTCCTAATAGACAGTATAAATTATCTTACGGTGGGGTTGGAAAACAGTTTTCAAGAAATCAACCTCTTGCACCAGAGGTTGAACATTCTTGTGACACCTCCCATGGAGCCAATCCTCCCTCAAGAGGATTGGAACCTAGCACTTGGAGTCAATAATCCCACCGGATAGGATGACATCCCTGTGGAGCCTCCTCTTGAAGATTAGCAAGAAGTCCCGGTGGAGATTGCATTGTAAGGACCTGCAAAAATGTCCATAAACTACCCGTAAGTGAAAACCCGGACCCCTGAAACCCTAATGTTCATGAAAAACCAAGAAAACAAGAATTTTGAGTTTCAGGCGGGCCGCGTAAACCGTAAGCTTAGGCTTACACGGGCCGTGTCAAAGTGATGTTGACCGGATAAGCGTTCCAGGCCACGTGTCGCACACGTGGCAGACCTAGGTGTGACACGCTAGCCCTAGTTGTAGACTAGGTGGCTCTCGCGGACCGCGTAAAACCCATGCTAAGGCTTACACAGGCCACGTAAAACCCAAAAATTAGCTATAAAAGGGTTGGACATGAGCAGTTCATCTACACTCGAAAAACTTTTCAAAAGACGAAGTATACTGCTCAAAATCACACTTTCACGTAGAGAAACGTTGCTACGAATACAGGGTATTAACTCGATCACTACTACGATACAACGTCCGATTGATTGAAACCAATCTGATGGATGTTTAAGTGCTGCCCAAATCAGGGCTATACTTTGTCATTCGTCGTGAGGGTTTTGATTTCGTGAGCTTATCGTAAATGTTGTATTAAGTTACTGACCTAGTTCCATGTGCATTGTTATTTAAATTAGGTTATCAGGCTTATCAGTAGGCAAAACTCTGCCCGTTTAAACTTGCAATGTGAGTCATTCTCTTTTTATCAACCGTTTTACTAAATCTCAAATTATTTTCAAAGTTATAATTACAGGGATTAAGTCGTGGTTATCTTGAATCACTGGCAAGTGGGGTATTGTGCACATTACTAATTTCTCACGGTTAGGTTCATCAACCTAACAGTGATAATCATCACTACTTGGGTGAAAGGACCCAATAGTGGTATGACCATCGTCACCAGGGTGTGAAACGGTGCCAGATAAAAATAAGATAGTAGCCAATGTAATCACTCTTATGCTGTAATTTATAACTATGTGTTGTTTTATCAAAATTGAGTGACTCGCCAGTATTTCCCCGCTGATAAAATATTTTAAAACATGTTTCAGGTGACCTACTGTGAATCAAGGAAAGTGCTACGGAGCACTAATAAAGCTTGAAGTGGTGGATCAGTTAAATAAATAAACATATTTTGTAAAACAGGGAATTTCCTCGTGAAATTCCTCCATTGTAAATTACGGGGTTTGTCCCAAATAATGAAATAAAATAATTGGGCATTTTCAAGTTTTAAAAGATCCTGTTAAACTTCCGCTGTTAACTCAAATAATAAATACCACAGGTTTCTGCCCGCGGCTCCTGGACCGGGTCACACCGGGACGGGGGCCGTGACAGAAAAAGGTGGTATCAGAGCCACTGATTTAAGCCAATTAAGTATTTAGAAATACTTAATTTTCTGATTGCCATTCTGTAAATTTAAGTGGATAAATGAGATTTTAACTTAGAATTGTGTGTGTTTCCTCATATGTGCTAACAGCATGAATGAACAATCAGAAGCACTTCAAAATTTACTATCCATACCACAGATATGGATACCACCGGTACCTTCACTGGCTACCAGGCTGATACTGAAGAGCCAATGGTATTCCAAGTCCAACCTCAGGAAAAACCAAAACCGAAAAAGAAAAGAAGACTCGTAGGCTGGAGGCGTACGCGTAGGAAGAAACCAGCAGTCCCCCATCTTGCTTTAGATCATCAAACTCTCGTTCCAATGCTCGAATTTCATGACAGGGACAAAACTCTTTCATCATGAGAGCTCGAAGCTCTTCCCATGTTTGTGCTAATGCCACTTCGGCACCCCTATCACGCATCACTCCGTTCCACCACGTAAGAGCACGCTTCTCAAACACACTTGATGCAAATTCAACCTTACGCCCATTCGGACATTGCACATGTCTGAATGTGCTCTCGATACTCTCGAACCACTGCAGGAGCGCAGTTGCTCCTTGTGACCCAGAAAACTTCAACGGCTTAGGGAGTTGAAATTCTTGAAATTACATTGAGCATTATTATTATTATTGTTGTTGTATAACTCATGGATTTGGGTCACAACGCTTGGAAGCACAGTAGCCATTTGCTGAGAGACAAGGGCTGCGACTTCTTCAGCAGTAAAAGATTGTGCATCACGTCGAGGAGGCATTGTCTAAAAGGAAATATGAGAAACGAGTGAGGTTGATAATTAGGAAAAACAAAAGAGGTATCGACAAAACACAAGGAATGCGATCATTTGTTCGTTACCTCGAACAAACAAATGACACGCAGTGATTAATCAAAGTAAATGGATCAAAATAATGTATCGTGAAGACATGCTCGCCTATAAGTGAACACTCACCCCAAGAGTTCCCAGGTAAGAGTGACTGGTCCGATTATGTGGATTTGTACGAACACTCTAACCTTAGACAGAAAACTCAGGGTACATGCATTCACTCTTCCAGTTTGCACGTGTTCACATTATTTAAACCCAAACTTTGACGAGATTTTGAAAACTCAAAAGGCACTAAGCCAAATATGAGTCAAACTGGAAGGGTTCAAAACCTCGTAATCAATCATCCTAGAACAGATGATTAATTTTCGATGCGGATTCGAAATTTGTGTTCTCGTTGTGGTTATCACCTAAGGGTAGGCGACGGTTTTGTTTTAAAATCTAAATGCAAATCAACTTGCGTTGGGGTCCTAGAAAGTTATAGTCTAGGTCAAAGCATTACTAATAACCTAATTCCCTATAACCATTGGCTCTGATACCAACTCTTCTGTCACACCCCGACCTCGTAAAACAACAAATCATGGCGGAAACGTCGGGGAGTGTTGTAACATAATTATTGTTTCACAACCATGGATACAAAAAGAGTTTCGTTTTATTTATTCATTAAGTAATTTACATTGTTTTAACACGAAACAAACAAGTTACATATCGACTATCATGGTTATTATGTCACTAAGGCCTCGTCCAGATCCTATGTGACTCATGCATCCTAGCAATCAACATCAAGCAACATCACCTGAAACATATGTAAAAACAAAGTCAGCAAAGAAATGCTGGCGAGTACATAGGTTTTATGAGAGTATCGGATTCATGGCTAGTTTACATGTTGCAATATCTTATTAAAAACCTTGCTTTGAAAAGAGTATAACATTGCAACTTAATTAACCAACTCAAATCAAGCGGGTTATAATTTATAAAACCTCGTAGCTATGATTCTTAACCCAAAAGCATTTGTTTTAGTAAACCGAATTGTAAAACATTTCGTATTAACTCGTTTAATAAATCTCGTATGGTTTGTATCCTTTTGAAAACATCGTTATGTCATATCGTTTTAAAATCGTTTACCCAAGTGAACTAAATAACGCCACGGTATGTAATATGTTGAAAACACTTATATATAAGAAGTACCAGCGGCGTATCTACCATGCTTTCACCATATTACACCCGTCCCGTTATCTAAACACTTAACCAAAACCAATCGTTTATCCAATTCGTTTAACTTGTTCAAATCGTTTCCAAATCGTTAATTCGTTTAAATCATCCTCGTTTTAATTGTGAAAACTATTTATGGTCGTCTCGCTAATAACATTCAAACCTTCGTGACTCGACTATCTCGCTTCTCGCATTAACAAACCACCAAAGGGTAAGTTAACAATCACAGATTCAGTCGTTACCCACCTAACCCACACATAACCATGGGTGCAGTCTGATAACGGGATTTGTCAGATCCTATGGTACCATAACCTAATACTGGTTGGTTCGGCCAAAATTAATGAATATCATTCGTTATGTAACAACAACCAACAAGTTCGTTCACATTATCGAAATCGTTATTAGTTTAGTATAAACCATCTTAATCGTTTTTGAAATCATCGTTATAATATCGAAAATCGTTTTGATACATATGAATCACCCCAAAATAATTGAAAACGGTAAAATAGGGGAACTATGTACTCACATGAAGTGCAAAGTATCCTCAATCAATAGAACTTCAACATACTCAAGTAAACCAGAGAAATCAAGCAGTACCTAGTAATCGAATCACTAGTAAATAAAATGACACCTAAATCGGAAGATCAGATAGAATGAGGTCTTGTAAACCAAATGAGTGTTGGGACTCATGTGATATGGTTTAACAAAGCCTACATCCTAAATCGGAACCTAACCTAAGTGCTTTCGACCCGTCACGACCCATTAAGGTAGTTTACGCTACTTTAATGTGTCGTGCACGCATAAGCGTGTTCGAGACGTCTAATTAGTCCTATGACAAGTATTATATGCCTAAACATGTCTAAATATGTTGCATAATCAGTTATGTGACAAAAGTTTATGTTACATACGCTTAATTATCAATTATGCATGAATAGGGCATTTTGGTCATTTACCTAAGGCATATAAATTACCTATCATACAACTAATTAAACCTAAGTGACCATAAGGTATAACCTCGGAAGGTTATTCCCTATGCAACTATGGTCACTAAACATGTTTGGTCGGATCCTAATGATCGACCAAACGGGTCGAGTTCGAAAGTCTAAGCGGGTGTTTAGTCCGCTTGACTTACGACTCTACACAAGCACTAATCTAAAAGTGGCGAGTTAAACATGTTTAGTTAAGTTAGAAAATAGGTTTTGGTATCAAAACAAACGGTTTTGATACCCAAGAGTAGTTTGGTTACAAAATACGCATAAATACGCATTTTGGCCGAAACTACGGCTCGTCACTACGCCTAGTCAACGTGGTAATCAGTAGGTATAGTCACAAGGGACTATAACCATCGTGATTACGCTCAAGTTGCAAAGTTCAAATGAACTTTGTGTTGACCATTGACTGGTCAAAGCTGAAAGTCAAACTCTGTTTGACTTTCATGCTTGAAAAACGAAACAAGAACGAAAGAGGACTTACCAAGGGTCCAAGAATGGAAAATATACATCAACTTGCTCATGTATGAGGTGCTAAGCCTCAACTTAGAGCAAATAGATCAGATTTGTGTGAGTTTGAGAGTGAAGTAGGTGTTGCTATTTATAGAGAATCAAGAACCGTAAAGATCGTTCCTCGATAAACGAGCATCAATCTGGACCGTACACATATGGCCCATTGTTTTGGGATACTAGGGGTGCCCCAAAACCAGCAAACGGTATTGAAAATGTTACAAAATAGACCCCTAAGTTCAACCCCATTGCTGAAAAATGCTCAAAATCAAGTTTATGTCCAGATCAGGCGCTCGCGTCGTGCCACGGGATAGGCAGAAGGTGGTGGCGCAGCGCCACCAGGTGACAGTTCCAGAAAAGTTTGAAAAATGGCAGAAATGGTCCCTGCACATGTTTAAGGCCTTTTTCGATGAGTTTAAACCCCGTTAACCCCATTTCAAGGCTCTAAAATGAGGTTAAAGTATAGGGATCTCAAAACATGCGTTTAAACCCCGTCAAAGTGATGTTGACCGGATAAGTGTTCCAGGCCACGTGTCGCACACGTGGCAGACCTAGGTGTGACACGCTAGCCCTAGTTGTAGACTAGGTGGCTCTCGCGGGCCGCGTAAAAGCCATGCTAAGGCTTACGCGGGCCGCGTAAAACCCAAAAATCAGCTATAAAAGGGTTGGACATGAGCAGTTCATCTACACTCGAAAAACTTTTCAAAAGAGGAAGTATATTGCTCAAAATCACACTTTCACGTAGAGAAACGCTGCTACGAATACAGGGTATTAACTCGATCACTGCTACGATACAATGTCCGATTGATTGAAACCAATATGATGGATGTTTAAGTGCTGCCCAAATCAAGGCTATACTTTGTCATTCGTCGTGAGGGTTTTGATTTCGTGAGCTTATCGTAAATGTTGTATTAAGTTACTGACCTAGTTTCGTGTGCATTTTTATTTAAATTAGGTTATCAGGCTTATCAGTAGGCTAAACTCTGCCCGTTTAAACTTGCAATGTGAGTCATTCTCTTTTTATCAACCGTTTTACTAAATCTCAAATTATTTTCAAAGTTATAATTACAGGGATTAAGTCGTGGTTATCTTGAATCACTGGCAAGTGGGGTATTGTGCACATTATTAATTTCTCACGGTTAGGTTCATCAACCTAACAGTGATAATCATCACTACTTGGGTGAAAGGACCCAATAGTGGTATGACCATCGTCACCAGGGTGTGACACGGTGCCAGATAAAAATAAGATAGTAGCCATTGTAATCGCTCTTATGCTGTAATTTATAACTATGTGTTGTTTTATTAAAATTGAGTGACTCGCCAGTATTTCCCCGCTGATAAAATATTTTAAAACATGTTTCAGGTGACCTACTGTGAATCAAGGAAAAGTGATATGGAGCACTAATAAAGCTTGAAGTGGTGGCTCAGTTAAATAAATAAACATGTTTTGTAAAATAGGGAATTTCCTCGTGAAATTCCTCCATTGTAAATTACGGGGTTTGTCCCAAATTAGGAAATAAATAATTGGGCATTTTCAAGTTTTAAAAGATCCTGTTAAACTTCCGCTGTTAACTTAAATAATAAATACGACGGGTTTCTGCCTGCGGCTCCTGGACCGGGTCACACCGGGACAGGGGCCGTGACATGCACCCACTCAAACTGACGCAAATGAGCTCGCCTTTCTTCTCCCAAGGGAGATAGAGGAATGGCTTGCTGACGTGTGAGGAACCCATGTCCGGAGGAAGAAGTTTTTCGAACCTTTTCAAACCGAGAGAATTATCTTTTCGGAAATTTTGATAATAGAATAAACTTTAGGCTAGAACTTCTTGGTTTAGACTCCTTGTGTTTCTTTTGACCTATTTATCTAGAATTTTAATTTACTAGGCATATTATATAACTTTCTCTATTTGAATGAATGATGGTTTTAAGTAATTTGGTGTTTGGATGATGATGTAATGGATAAAACACACTCGGGATGGTGAAGGATACCAAGGGAAACTTGCACCAGCACCCCATGCCCAAAAACAGGACCACCCGACGATTTTTCTTCATTACAACAAGTTCAGCACGGGGACGTGCTCATCCAACACGCCCCGTGCTCAACCATCTGCAGAAAAATGCCCAGTTCAGGTACCTGGACACGGGGAGTGCTCACTTAACACACCCCCGTGTCCAGCCTTCTGTTACTCTATTTCATTTTATGTTACTGGCAATCTGAACACGGGGCCGAGACCCGGATACCACGGGGCTGTGTCCAGACGCCCAGTAACATAAATTTTGCTTTTTCACAACTTTTTACACATTCAATCAATCTAAAACTTATTTTTGGGGCAAATTGAGGACAATGTGTAATTTAAGTGGGGGGGGGATGCTAAAACCTTGAATTTTGCAAGTCCTAATTACAAGCCATACACAAAACTCTATTGGAACCGCTAAACACCCCAAATTTTTCAAAAAAAAAAATCATTTTTTTTTTACTTTTCTAGGTTTAATTTGGGAATTTCAAATTCTAAAAAGGTTATATTTTTATAAATTTACAACTGATAGCGTCGTGATAAAAAGAACCAACATAAGAAAATTATGAAACAACATGACAAATCTAGTTAAAATTTGATTATATATACTTGATCACATAAAAACCCATTCCCACAAACAGTGAGTTTTGAGCCTTTATTGAGCATACAAATACACATCTATAAACTAAATGCTCATTTTTCGTTTCTTGTGTGAATATCCGCTTGGTTCTTACGACTCTAGAACTTGCCACGACAATACATTCCCAGTTCTTACCAACTTAAACCCAATTAAGTAAATGACGGAGGCATTATGACTAACCCTTTTTATTTCTACGCCATTATTTTTCTTTTTTTTTACCACCTACCCAAAATCCCCCTAGTTAGCCCCTTTGAGCCTAAACCTTTTCATTTCTTAACCCAAAACAAACACCATTTTACCCACCAAAACCCTTTTTCATTTTAAACCCTTTATTTTAGTAACAAAGCTCGGTTTCTCTTATGACTTTCTTAAATAAAAAAAATATGATGATGAAGCCAAAAGAAATAAACAAACAAGTTTATCAAAAAGAACTTTGTTTGAAGAATTGCTTCATCAAAATAAAAAGTCATAAAAATAAAAAGTCTTACGAAAACCGAAGCTTTTTACGTTTTTCGCCCTTTTCTACTAACCACTAACCCAACCACCTACCTTTAACCCAAGCCTAACCCTTCCCCAAAAGTCCTCTTGATATTTACAATGGTTTTTAGTTAAAAAGGAGGAGGATTGATTACTTGGCAACCTTATGGTAGGAATAAGTTCCATGCCGCTCTCGAGAGTTTTCACAAAAATACACCTTCGACCGAGTGTTGAGTGATTCCCCGTGAGGTATGTGAACTTGTATATAAATGGAATTTTAAAGAGGCAGGTTATGCCCTAATAAGTAATTTATCTTATGTAACGTTTTAAATAAATCATGACGAATAGGATTGTAAATAAATAAAAACAAAACTTAATAAAGAATCTTGGAAATCCCGATACTCTATGACAAGCCCAAAACCTTCTCTTCTACCCATTCCATTTGGGAGTGTTTGCCACAAAATAAAGAGTTTTGCTTGAGGACAAGCAAAGATTCAAGTGTGGGGGTATTTAATGTGCGCAAAATGCAACATATAAATTACATTAAATGTGACATTAAACCAACCCTTTTTTTAGTACTAATGTAGGAAAAAGTGTGTTTTTGTCTTCCTTTTGTATTTTCAGGATTAAATGAGCTCAAATGAACAAAAGAAGCAAAAAGGCAGCTAAATCTAACATAAATACAAGAAAAGGGATAAACGTGGCATGTCCGACCCCTCGACAGCATCTTCCCAAGCAAAACAAGAGAACAGAAGGCTGAGCACGGGGGTGTGCCCAAGTGTCTGCAGAAAAGACAAAGCTGTAGAAGCTTCTATCACCCACCACGGGGGCATGCCCAGCGGACACGGGGCCGTGGTCAACTCTAAGATTCGCAAAATCTGAGGAAATCTTGATAGTACAGATACGCTTCTGCACACGGGGTCGTGCCCAGCGGACACGGGGGCGTGGTCAACTAATGCAGACAAACTGCATTTAATGAAGGAAGAGAAGACGGGGGGTGGACATGGGGCCGTGTCCGGGCTTCTGTGCAGACTATAAATTGGGGTGCTTGGCTCATTTGCAAACCATCCCTTGACAAACCACCTCTCTCACACTTCACCCACCCACCACCACCATCACAACCCACATCCACCACCATCATCCATCATAGAGTGTGTGAGTAGTCTCGGGATCCAAGATTGATCGTAAGAGTTCTTGACAATCAAAGGCCATGTTTGCCTAAGTCTCTTACATCACTTGGTGAAGACAGGTGTCTAGTGTAATACTGCAAGGACCTGGGTCAACTTTAGTAGGACTTCCTTCAATACCCACTGGTATTGGATGGCGGGGATCCGAACTCCTTGATCCCCTCATATGTAAACAACTATTAATACTTTAACCCGACTACTTAGGACTGTATCCCTGCTGACTCAGACTACTTAGCCGAGGGTAACGTCACCTCCAGAAGAGGGGCCTACCACAATATGCATTAATAACTTAATTAATTATCTTTCAATAATCCAACCCTTTAGGATTGTATCCTTGCTGACTCAAACTACTGGGTTGAGGGTAACGTCACCTTCAGAAGAGGGGCCTACTACAATAACTACGATAATCTCTTAAAAAGTGGAAAAGTGCGAAAATAATCAAAGGTTACACTAAACACGAGTCGGATCCAAGTGATTCATCTTGTCTATCTGTTTTTTTTTTTAATTTTATTTTATTTTTTAGCATTTTAGTTAGTTTTATTTTTCTTGTTTAAAAACCTTTTTCTAAACTTTTGATTTGATTAGAGGTTAAGGATAAACCGGTACTAAAAGCTCTTGTGTCCTTGGACGACCTCGGTATCTTACCAACACTATACTACGCTCATGATGGGTGCAATTGCCCATATGTGTGTTTAGTGTTAGTAAATATCATGTTTTATAAATTTAAAACTTGGCTCAAAAGTGTTAAAGGGCTTAAAATATACATTAAAAACCTATCACACCTAACGCACATCACCTATGCATCACGATAGTTAAAAGTGCATGAAAAGAATTACACCACCCACGATTTGGAGTTGGGTGCCGTTGTCTTTACACTTAAGTTATGGAGACATTATTTATATAGAACTAAATGTGTGATATATTCAGACCAGAAAAGTCTCCAGCACTTATTCAATAAAAAAGAGCTTAATATGAGACAACGCCGTTAGATGGAAACTTTAAATGACTACGATTGTGAAATTCGCTACCATCCTGGCAAAGCGAATGTAGTCGCTGATGCTCTAAGCCGAAATTAAAGGATCAAACCTATAAGAATTAATGCCAAGAGCATTGAACTTAAGAACAGCCTGAATGGAAGGCTGTTAGTCGCTTAGAAGGAAGCCGTTTTGGAAGCTAACCTTCCAAGTGAAAAGTTAGGTGTAACTGCTGAACAGTTAGCACCTGGCAAGGATGGAATCCTTAAAATGAATGGAAGAATCTGGGTTTCTATTCATGGAGGACTTCGAGATATAATCCTCCAGGAAGCTCACAGTTCCAAATACTCAGTTCACCCTGGAGGTGACAAGATGTATCAAGATTTGAAAGCTAATTATTGGTGGATAGGTTTGAAGAAATCTATTGCCACACACGTAGCTAAGTGCCTGACCTGTGCCCAGATTAAAGCTGAACATCAGAAGTCTTCAGGTCTACTGCAACAGCCAGAGCTTCCCACATGGAAGTGGGAGATGGTAACCATGGATTTTATAACCAAGTTACCTAAAACAAGGCATGGAAATGATACTATATGGGTTCTAGTTGATAGACTGACTAAGTCAGCACATTTCTTACCCATCAAGGAGACTCATAGCTCCGACAAGCTAGCTCAGCTGTACGTGGACAAGATTGTATCTCTCCACAGAGTGCCGGTATCTATTATATCTGATAGAGATACTAGATACACCTCTCACTTTTGGAAAAGTTTCCAACAATCGTTGGGCACTCGTTTGAATTTTAGTACTGCTTACCATCCTCAAACGGATGGACAAAGTGAGCGTATAATTCAAACTTTGGAAGACATGATTCGTGCATGTGTTATTGATTTGGGTGGTAGCTGGGATGACCACCTACCATTAATCGAGTTCTCCTATAATAATAGCTACCATACTAGCATTCAGGCAACGCCTTTTAAGGCATTGTATAGAAGAAAATGCAGAACACCTGTTTGTTGGGCAGAAGTAGGATAAGCTCAGTTATCAGGACCTGATATAGTTCTAGAAACAACGGACAAGATTGTCCAGATTCGTGATCGCCTGAAAGCTGCCAGGGATAGCCAGAAAAGTTATGCTGATAAGAGGCAAAAGCCTATAAAATTTGAAGTAGGCGATAAAGTCTTACTGAAAGTATCACCCTGGAAAGGTGTGTTGCGTTTCGGTAAGAAGGGCAAGCTAAGTCCGAGGTATATTAGACCATTCGAGATTATCGAATGTGTCGGCAGTGTAGCTTATAAGCTAAACTTGCCTGAGGAGCTTAGTGGAATTCACAATGTATTCCACATCTGTAATTTAAAGAAATGTCTAGCTGATGAATCGCTAGCCATGTCTGATAAAGACGTACAGATTGATGAAAGCCTGAGGTTTATTGAAAGACCAATATCGATCGAGGATCGACAGGTTAAGAAGCTCCAAAGGAAACACGTGCATATAGTAAAAGTCAAATGGGATGCCTGTAGAGGCCCCGAATATACGTGGGAAGTTGAGTCCACTATGCGACAGAAGTACCCTCACTTATTCCAGTAAATCTCAGGGTCGAGATTTCTTTTAAGGGGGTGAGGATGTAACACCACGTAAAAACGTGTCCATTTATGTGAAGACACGTGTCCTAAACCCTAATCATGTGAAAGATTGAGTTTGAAGGACTAAAGTTGACAAACGATGAAAAGATGAAACCAAAGAGACTAGAAGTGTCAACATGCCAAACTTGTGCCTCTGAATAACCATACAAGAAGAATATATTCTTAAACGAGTAATAATTTGGATGTAAGGAGCCGTTTATGAAAATAATTGAAAGATTATAAACTACAGGGGTTAATCGTGTCAACATGTTAATTCTTACCTCTGAGTGATCTTTTAATGAACCCGAGGCTTCGTAATATTTAAATATACTCCCAAGGATAAGTGATATCAGTTTCACATGGTTTCGAGATCGTTATGTAAGTTTTCAAGACTTTGGGTGAAAAGTGTCAATGTAATGAAACTTATGTTCTAGGTGATCTTTTAACGAAACCGGACCTAACGAAGTTTGGTTACACTCCCATGAACCTCTACAAACTAACTACAAGGGCCTTATATGCCAAAAATGAGGTTAAATAAAGTTTCAAAGGACCAGGGACTGAAACTGCCAAAGATTAAACATTTTTAACCTGAACTGGAGGTTGTCGCGGGGCGCCTAGACCCCCTTACGATCCTACGCGGGCCGCGAGAGACTGCCCAGCGCAGAAAATTGTTTCCAGCTGCAGGTTTCAGCTCAGAACCGACTTTAACTCATTCAAATTGATACCAGGGGCTGATTGTCGGTCTTGTAATACCACTAGGACACCTGGGGTGATCCTAGATACCCCCAAAACACCTGCCTTGATCTTGTTCCATGGCATTGATCTATATAAAGGCACTTAAGTTGTCTTGTTCATTTGCTCATGCACTTGAATCATTCACTACACTCTCATCTGGAGATACCTGGCCATAAATGGGAGCTCAAGTTTGTAAAAAAGATAGCTAGGACCCTATGTAAGTGTCTTAGCCCCCTTCCTTAGTTCAGTTTTTAGTTTAAAAAACCGAAAAGTCAAAGTTATCGTAATTTGACTTTGACTTTCGGTTTAATCACAAATGGTCCAGCCACTGTCCGAATTAAAATTGGTTATGTGACCATAATAAGGTTGGTAATTAACCCTTAAAAGGGCACCTCCTAATTATTTCGTTTGCCTAGTTAATTGTCGGGTCAAACTAATAAGTTAAAAGTCAAACTGACTAAAATTTAAATAATAATTATAACTAACAATGCAGAGGTTATAATTCATATTTTATCATTCTAATAACTTGGTAATTAGTATTAGAACATGTCTAAACATGTTCAACCCGACAATTATCAGTTTAGGGTCGGTTCACAACCGAAAGTCGCGAAAGCTTGACTTTTGCTTTGACTTTCAGTTCTGACCCGATTAAGCTTAATCCTTCCATGTTTTAAGCTTCCAATAGGACCACTTTATGTTGTAGTATAACCCCCTGGAGTTATATTACCTGGTCCTTAGTAGTTTGAATTATATGCTCATGTTCGTTATTATGCTTATAAATGCCATTTTTGCCCTTTTGACATATAAACGAGATTTTTAGAAATGTGAGAGGACAAAAACCCTTATTACTAATATATAAATATGTCCCGAAAATTTGACATCAGTTCTTGGTCTCAAACAGAAGTTATGCTCGATATCGTAAATTGAAGCTTTTTATTAATTAAATTGCGATATCTTGCATAAGTCATGTTTAAGCATAGGTTTTGACTCAAAACTCATTACCTACTGTTAAGATATTATTTTTAGGGATTTTTGGAATTTTTGATCAAATTATAATCTGATCATATCATGGAGTTCTTGTATAATTCGGTAAATGACGATAATACCCTTTTTATGCATAAAATGAGATTAACAAATGATTTGAATGCCAAACCTTTTTCTACTGATTTTATACATTAAATAAATCATTTTGAACAATTAAAACTGATCAAAATCTCATATTTCCATAAAACACTTTAATTATCGTTAATTAGCGATTTTACGCTAATTAGGTGCATAGTATGTTTTAAAACCATATTTAACACCTAAGACTTGTTACCTATTGAATTTTTAAATAAATTTTAATATTATTACAGTAAGTATAAGTCATGAACTCATACTTTCAAAAATGTCCTTAAAAACATATGTGAAATGACCAAAATACCCTTTCGGGCATAGTTTGGCCATAAATAGTAAACATCACATATGTATGATATCTTGCTGATATGACTTGATAAAATAAATATTTTTACTGATTACCAAAGACCAGAACCTCAGTTTATTATAAAATCTCTTTTATAATCATTAAAATGACCAAAATGCCCCTATGGGACTTAAATTGGTTTTAAATACTTCTTGGGCATAAATGTTGACATCTTACTGATGTATTAACACATTTTAAGCATAATAACATATGAGACCTGTATATAATTCATTTGGTTACCCGTTACGCATTTATGCGTTCGGATCGGTTTATGTGACTAGTTTACATAAAATAGCCGAAACGGGTTTAACATTGGCATTTAATCCTCAAATTCCAGAATGTGTATAGTTTGCCCATATTATACAAGTATCCAAACTTGTCTGGTCTGAATCACATTCTATCCCGATCTCCGCTTAATCTAACATTTAGAACCGTTAAGTATCTTTCAAGCTAACCGGTCTAAGTCTTTGACTTAAATAAAGACCCGTTAGTATCCTAATAGGTTAATAAACCTTCTATACAGATTGAGTAGCTTCAGTAGAAGGTATTTTCATAAGCTTTAGGATTATACGGCTGAGTTACTTCTTCACATCTAGATCAGGTAAATACTTTTAACGTATTTTCTGTTATACGGGCATGGGATACGGTATTATAATAATACCGCTTGGGATTCTATCCCTAGATACCTGGAGTCTGTTATTTCAGTTTTCTTGTATTTATTTTATGATCCGCCTGTGGATCTCTATTACAACCAAGTCTGTATATTCTTTTATTTGGACACTCGGACACTATGGTTTGTAATAGTAATTATACACCAAGCCTTCCGCTGTGCTATTATATTGTGTATATTGACAATGATGATATCAACTACGTCATGATACTCCCCACCGGGCCCACCGGTAATATGTGGAAATATCGGGGTGTGACAAAAACTTATCCTCATATTCATTTTCCCATTGTTATATATGTGAAATTTTAGTTAAATGACTATAAAAACATATCACAACGATAAAATATATTCTCATTAGAAATATCTAACAATTTTTTATTTCTTTAAATAAATGAAATTTGTGAAAATAATTTGTAGTTGTTAGAAGCTGGCAATAAAGGTTATGATTGATAATCTATGATATATTTTTTTTTTAACGGCAAATTTGGATCACTAACGGACCACTGGAGTATCATCGTGCCACCAGCAGAACCACCCGATCATATCCATCTCCACTAGGCAATAATGCCTATACACCAATTCAGGAGGAAACCCAATAAATGGGAAAAAACCCCCCTTTGTGGGAATCGAACCCATGACCTAATGGTCATAAGCCTTATCCCACCACCAAGATACCACTAGGCTATAATGCCATGGGTATCTATGATATATTATTATAAACATTAATGCTAATAATAACATACATTTTATTAACGGTAAATTTTGATTATTGACGAACCACTGAAGTCTCATCATGTTGTCAGCGAAATCACCAATTATATCCATCTCCACTAGGCAATATTGTTTATACACCAAGTCAGAGAGAAATCTAAATAAATCTGAAAAAAAACCCCTCTTATAAGAATTGAACACATAACCTTAGAGTCCCTAAGTTTTATCACACTCATATAATGCCTACTAACTAAGCTATAATCTCATTCACTAAGAATATAGGGTGTGGTCATGACCCTTATGGTTACCATGACCCTCTACATCAGCGTCAGGTCACTCACTTCTAATCCATCATCCAAAACCACTACCCTAAGAGTGTAGTCATGACCCATACCACTATTTTCTTATTTTAATTTATTTTTGTGAAAAAGGAAAGTAGGCTCATGGTTGCCATGGTTTAATCCATGCCAACCATGGGTTTTTTTTAAAGGAAAATTTCATTAAAATAAACAGCACAACTCAAAACCAAGACAGCCAACCACACGAACAACACCTACATAATTACAAATTTACACCAATCTTGCCAGGAAAATGAAAAACCTTTAAACCTACTATTACACCACAGAAAACCCAAAGCTTTAATATCGCTAATAATATCTTCGATCTTCGCCTCTTTGTTGTTAAAAACAGTCCCGTTCCTGGCCTTACAAATGCACCAACACCCAATTCTTATCAACCCCTTGAAAATTTCCTTTTTTGGACCATTTAAGCCGACATGATCGTGGATTTGCAGCAAATCCATGAACCCGAAGAAAAACATCGGAGCCACCCTTACACCATCTACGAACATGATTCCAAACCGTATTCGCCACTATACAAGTCGTAAAGATGTGATCAACAGTCTCAATACCTTCGCTACACAACTTACAATTATCATCATCTATGAAAATGTTCCGGATTTTCAAAGCTTCCGCTGTAGCAATCCTATTCATGCTCGCCCTCCACACAAAAATATTGCATTTAGCCGGAAGCCATTTGCAATTGTAATCATCGACGTTCCTGTTCCGAACCCTGCTACTATCGAGCATTCGTTTCACAGCCCCGACACTGAAGTTCTCGTCTTTACTGCCAATCCATTTCCACAAATCCGAAGTAGACCCAAAAGAAGCATTATAAAGTAAACTGCACAGACCCACAAGCTCGTCAACCTCTCTACCGGCCGCAACCGGCCTCTTCCAGGGCCAATCATAAATAAGCCCACTTCTTTCGGATTTGACCCGCTCAATAATTCTGCACTTTTTCTCCGATTCCAATTTAAAGATTTCTGGAAATTTATCTTCGATTTCAATTTATTAATGGTCCTATGTGGCATTGATGACCCAACCCATATCCCAACACCCTTTATGCTAATAATAAGACATGTAATAACATATATACAAGAATGGAAATATTTTGTTTCCATCAGAAGTCGTGTTGAAATGACACTGGTGCTTCTGGAGTTTGTGCCCCCACACATTTATTTGTTGGTACCAATAAGGCGATAAGATTAGACTTTTTTATTCGATGATTATCGTTGGGAAAAAGGATATATTAAAGACAATAATATTTCTTGGTGTACGATGTTTATATTTAGAAAAGTTTGGTATGAAACTTAAATGTTGTGATAACGATACTAGGCCTTTGGTTATTGGTTGTATACGTTCATTCTCCTCGTAATTACATACTTCCAATGCACTTATGTACTTGGTACAACAGAAAATAATGACTTTGTTTTTTAAGATCGATAATGTTAAACTACCCATTACAGATGTGATGAATGTGAAACACCATCGTAAGTGGGTATTTCACGACGGTAAAGAGTAAGACCGTGATGTGCATCACGGTCGTGGAATGCGTGTGGAACTTGATTTAAGGGTTATGATTAGGTATGGGTTAATGATTGTGATGGTTTAATGGAATGTGATGGGTGTTGTAAGTTTGATAGTGAAAAGGTGATAGAATATGATAGAATGAAGAGTCAAATGGTTATTGAGCGTAATAGTGTCAATGAATGTGAAAATGTGAAAGCCCTTCCACCCTGTTTAGTCTACGTTGTAGTTTTATGTGTTTATTTATAGATAATGTTTTTTAAGAGCGTTAATATTCACACATATCTCTCCTCTATCTCTTTCTATATATACATAGATATATAGAGAGAGATAGAGAAAAAACATAGAGAGAGATAGAGAAAAAAAACGTGAAAATAAAATTAGGAATGTGAGAATAAGATAAGCTGTTTTTTAATAGCTGTTGTTTCAAAATTTAAAAGAAAGGAAGAATGTAATTTACATGTCAATTTAGCGCTTTGCTCACGTTCCTTTGATTGTCTTATTGGTTACTAGGTTAGAACCCCGTGTACTACACGGGTTGAATAAATGTAATTTTATATATTAAACAATAAAAAGTAATATCTTTATGAACCCCGTATATTGTACGGGTTAAATAAATGTAGTTTTATATATCAAATAGTAAAAAATAGTCATATCTTTAAAAACCATGTGTATTACACAGATTAAATAAATGTAATTTTGTATACTAAATACTAAAAACGTCGTATCTTTAAAAAATCCGTGTATAGTCGGGTTGAAAAATCTAACAAATAATAAAAAAAAATTGTATCCTTAAAAACCCAGTGTATTACACGTGTTGAATAAATCTAATTTTACATAGCAAATGATAAAAAGTTATATTTTTAAAAAACTTCATGTATTACACACGTTATATAAATATAACTTTGTATAGTAAATAATAAAAAAAGTTATATTTTTTAAAACTCCACGTTTTACACGAGTTGAATAAATATAATTTTGTATACCAATTAATAAAAAAAGATATATTTTTAATTAATTAGGATAACATTTAGTATTAATTTATTATTTATATATTTAATATAAGATAAGTAGGAAAGAGAGATATTTGTTTTAAAAATATATTAAATTAACAATTTAGATTTGAGGATAATACTTTATTAAAGTATGATAAGATTTAATATTAATTTATTATTTATTTATTTAGTTAATATAAGATAAGTATAGATTTGAGGATATCTTCTATGAATGACACGTGTACAAAACTTGGTTTCTTTTATTATAATCTTTAAAAACTTCGTGTATTACACGTGTTATATAAATGTAACTTTGTATAGTAAATAATAAAAAAATGTATATTCTTAAAAACCCTGCGTTTTACACAAGTTGAATAAATATAATATTGTATACCAATTAATAAAAAAATTATATTTTTAATAAATTAGGATAACATTTATTATTAATTGATTATTTATATATTTAATACAAGATAAGTAGGAAAGAGAGGTATTTGTTTTAAAAATATATTAAATTAACAATTTAGATTTGAGGATAATATTTTATTAAAGTATGATAAGATTTAATATTAATTTATTATTTATTTATTTATTTAGTTAATATAAGATAAGTATAGATTTGATGATACATTCTATGAGTGACACGTGTCCAAAACTTGGTTTCTTTTATTATAGTAGATAGATGTGTACATTTTATTTTATTCTATTCTATTTTATTTTATTAGTCGGCAATTAATAATGCATTATTTATTTATAGGGTCTCTTAAGTTTTTCGCTGACTAAGTTCTACTTAATTAGTCGGCAATGAATAATGCATTATTTATTTACTAGTTTATAAACTCATGTACTACACGGGTTTGAAGATAAAAATAATATAATTTTATAATATATAAACCAATTTACATAAATGAATTATTTTTATTAAATCAAACATTGAAAATCAAGATAAACATTTACAAATTTCTAAACACTTCTTTATACACGACATTTGTAGTTTTGTTTGTAATTTAACAATCCTCATCAAGTATCAGTAGCTTAAGGTCATCTCTACTTTTTGCTATGGACAATACCACATATTATTGGTCATGCGTAAAAACTGTTTTTTAGAAACAAACCAATCTTACACAGTAATTGTTCCTGACTTTTATCAAATATTACTTATAGATAAGATATGCTCCTAAACAACGATATTGCCATCGTTACCGAAAAGGTTCCTCACTGTAATAAACAATGAATTGGTAACCTTGAGCGAAATAGGTAAATCTAAATAAGGAATTTCAAGCATACAATTAAAATACATATGATATAAATTTGTTTGTGAAGACAAATTTACATATGTAATCACATATGGTAGTTATGAAACCGAGAATAATGACTACATAGGGGATAGAGATCGATTAGAAAACTTACCTCGTTTGAGTTAACTTGCAGGGAGAGGTCGGTGATTATAAAGGTTTTTGTGAGGCCACAAAGATGAGCAGTTCAATCATAGGAGTTTAAAGAGGGTCTAATTACGATTTTTAATTCTAATTTAGAAAACCAAAATAAATCTAATTAAAATTTGTTTTCCATTGGTAACATCATAATCGAATTCATAATAATTTTAAAAAGCTTATAGATAAAATTAACTTGTATTTTAAAAGCTTAATTACATTAGGAATTGCCAAGTGGCATTTTATAGAATCCTCATCGAAGCCTCTTGTGCCCCGCCCTCCCTTATATACATATTCTTAAATTGGACAAATTCATTCAATATTATATATATTCTTTTTAAATATAAAAATTATTATTATTTTGATAGGTTTATTTATCATTAGTGATTACTATACTTTTTATCATTATAAATTTATTACTTTTGTTTTTTTATTAAAACAACTCTATTGTCCTTAAAGAAATACTAAACTTTTAAATTACTAAATATGAAATAGCTAAACAAATCTTATGACATATGCAACGTAATTATTATTATTATGCATTATAATATTTATACAAATATGAAATATAAATATATATTATTAGTGAGTTAAATAAGAAAATGTCATGTGACATTAATAGAACTTTTAAATAAGAAAATATCATGTGGCATTAATAGGACTCTTTTATCAGAATTAGATAAGATCTCTTTAAGTTTTTCGATGACTAAATTCTACTTGGTATAAAATTTTATTGGCCGCCAATGAATAATACATTATTTATTTAGGGTCTTTTAAGTTTTTCGATAGCTAAGTTCTACTTGCTATGCATGACATTGGTTTAGTGACACTTTCTATAGGAAGTAAAGAGGGATAAATGTTATTTACATTAACCTGTGTCTCTAATTAATATTTATAATTATAGAGATTGAATTGTATGTATTTTTTTTCTCTTATCTATGAAATATTTTTATGAGTTAAATACGTTTTCCTATAGTTGGCTAAAAATTACTATATAATTCATTAGTTTAGAATTTGTTAAAACAGAACTAGCGGTTTCATTTTCGTTTTAACTAGACCCAATCCCACTAACCTCATTCACTTATTCTGTTTAGTTTTGTGTGAAATGACCAATATGGAGAAAACGTCTAAAAGTGTGAAACCGGTGAGAACGATTTTGGTGTTGATATTTGGCGTTGGTACTAACTTACACAAAGGGTAATATTGTCAAAAAACTCATGCACATACCACTCACATGTCAAAGACCATACACATGCAAGTGACATCCATATCCCACTATCTTTTTTAAACTCCCATAACTTTTTTATACGTGATTATTTAAAAAAAAATTACACTATAAAATCGAGTGTTTTGTCATCTTTCCAACGATTGTATTATTACTACACTTTTAAAATAAAATAAAAAAATACATGAACTGGGTATCCAAATAAAAACGCCATTAACACACACAGTTCATAAAAACGTTATAAAAATACCCAATAGAAAATTCCATAAAACACCATTTCAGAAAAACACAATGAAAATCCCAGTTAAAAACGCCATAAAAACATCCAATCCAGAAAAAAAAAACACCATAAAAATCCAGTTGAAAACGCCATAAAAACACAAAGTTGAAAACATCATAAAAAACCCAAATCATTTTTTCGAAAAGTATATCAATAGTATACTCATTGTAAAGATAAGAAAACGATGGATTTTATGGTGTAATTTTTTAAATAAATAACGTATAAAAAATTATGGAAGTTTAATTATTGCCGGGGAAATGGCGTGTGATTAGCATGTGCACCCTTGTTATGATCTTCCGATTTTAGCCTTCCTGTTAGTTCCAAGGCCCCTAATATTTACAACAGTGTCACTGCATCAATCTCATCCACAAACCACTAAGATCTTGTGGCTGAAAGCGTAATCACCGTTTACATACTTTGAGGCGTTTTCTTCTGGTTCCGTTTATATATATATATATA